>OX359266.1:21231597-21831597 GCA_947179155.2 Hedera helix
TTCAAATTCCCATCCGTTGATCACCAAATCAACCTAGACACGTGTATTTTTATAAAACCAAGTCATTTGACTTCATTTCACCTTTAATTCATCAAAATTGCCAAAAATCACCCTTTGATTGGATTTTCACAAAAAATTTCAAAACTATCATTTCCAAAACTTAACCTCTATTACAATTCTTGACTCTATGCACCACATAGGCAACCATATGCACATTTAATGACTTTATACATCTCTATAACTTCCACATGCACATTCCAGTGCACTTTACAGATTATTACGTTGTCTACACAAAATGTATAGCCTAATATTTAGTCTTTTCATACCAAAACATTCTTTTAAATCATTTAAGCTTTTAACTTGCCATTTAGCCAAATAATTTACTTGCATCAAACATAATAAATCTTTCAAACTAGGTTTTCATGACTTCAAGCTACTTATAACACATAATCATAAATAAATCATAACTTAATATTACATTTTTCTTAAACCAACATGCTTCTTCTTCATTTGAGTATTTAAGATGATCTCTAACATAAAAATATACATGTAACATGCATGTTCAACATCTCCAACTAAGGTTTCATCAAAATTTCCAAAAAATACATATGATCATCCTTTAAGCCATGATTCCTAGCCTTGAACATAAACATCCATCAACTTTTATACTACTTGAACACTTAGGGTTCCCTCATAAATCACATATATAACACATAAACTCATGTAGACTTACATCTAGCCACACTCCCATGCATGGCTACTCTTAAACTAATATTTGAACACATAGTCATCAAGTTTTTTTTAAAAGCAATAACATAGTTATACCTTCTTATAGCTCATTTCCTTTTAGCTTTGAGCCTTGTTAAGGCTTGATTCTTCCTTTTTAATTGCTATTCTTCTTTTCTTGAACAATCTTCTTAAATCTCTTGAGCTTTTCTTGCAACCTCATAAGCTTTCTTTTGAACCCTAGCCTTCCTCTTTCTTTCTCCTGTTTAAGCCACTTGGATGATGAAGAAATGAAAATGATCTAAGACTTGCTATACATACAAAGGTTATATGTAATTCTCTAGCAATTAACCACACTTAGGTTAGCTTAACCAAGCTTAGTCAAGGTTATTTAAGACATTTCATATTATTTAGCTAAAGATATAATGGTCTTTATACCTTCTAGGACACAATTGTCATTTCATAAGATGTCAAGGGCATTCTGGTCCATTGCCCCATTTCCTAGAGAGTTTAATCTCCAATTAATCATACATTAATTATTTTCAATCCATTTCAATTCCATTTTGATCCAAACTTGCTTTATTATGCTTGAATTTTATTTCCTCATTAAATACCTCATAAATTTGTTGTCCCATAAAATTTGTCACACCTTGAAACTTGAATTTCGTAACTTAATAACAATAATTCACCATAATTATTAAATTTACAAATATTCATTCTTAATTATCAATGAACCCTTTTTGGTCCCATATTACATCCATTTCATTTTCCAACATCTCAATATAGCCAAATAGCTTATTTGTCCATAAACCGCTTTCTCGAGAAGTGAACCTCAACCGAATTACCAAAATTCATCGTCTTTTATTCCTTTAAACCGAATTACCAAAATTCATCGTCCTTTATTCCTTTAAACTCATAATATCATAATACAATCTTTATGTCCTTCTACTTATTTACCACACACACATAAGCCAATTTCCAACTTACCTGCATACAACATCATTTTATACATATTCTCGGGGTTATTTCCTTTTGTATTTATGCATCGTATAATGATTATCTTATTTCAATCCTCCAATATCAATCCCTTAAACCATATCCAATAATCACACATTATTCCTTCTTATTTCCTTTATTTTCTAACTTTAATTCCATCTTTCTTATCAAATCAAATATATATAGATATACATACATCCACCCTACCACATAGGTCATTTACAGTACATTGATCACAAAATAATTTATATTTGATCACTCCTTAATACCTTATGCCATTCAAACTAGGTTTTATCTATTAACCCTTACTTAATTAATCATAATCCTTATTTAGAAATCTTGTAAAATCCCGGGGTGTCACAGTCTGCCTCAGCTGACTATTCTGGATCATAAGCTGCTGCACAGTAGGACCCAATGAAGGTGCAGCGCTCTCCAACTGCTGAATTTTGGCCTGCAAATCGGTCATCCTCTCCTTTAGCTCTATGTTCTCACCAGAGAACATATAAACTGCGTCCCTATACTGGTCATCGGTCTGATGATGAATCTGGTTCTGCTCCTGCAGGTGATGAACCATATTCTCTAACTCGTCGTTCGCTGTAGTCAGCTCATCGATGATGTCACTGGCAGTAGTGTCCATGCCATCAGCGTACTCTGCTGGCTCCTCCTGCTCCTCGTCCTCATATTCGGCCTCATCCTCGCTACAGGGCCTCATCACTCCACCCCTGACGGGCTCCGCAGCATCCCTACTATCGTTCTCATCCGGATCGGACTCTCCTACCGAGGACACAGGTGCAACAGGTGCATACCCTACCAACTGCTGCGTATCCACTGATATATCAATGAATACCACATCCTCTCGAGCTCCGCTCGTCTCGCCTATAGCCATTCTACAACACAACAGAAAAACTAACATCAGTACAGCAATAAAATATATTCATTGAAGAAATGAAATTATATTTCATTAGGTACGACTCGACTCGATGAATTCCCCAATTCATCAAAACCACATATGATAAATCTTCCTGATGTATCTCTCAACACTCAATATGAGTTTACTACTAAGGTTATAACTTAGGTTCCATAATCCTAACGTTTCTAACCTACAGCTCTGTTACCAACCTGTGACGCCCCCAAATTTGGATCTCAAATACCAGGATCTGGTCATCACGATCCAATACAAACATCCACCTCTAAACAACATACAATAACTAAATGCGAAATAATAAACATATGTTATTCATTCAAAAGGTGTTACTAGTCCCAAGATACGGTAACCTTACACAAAAGTATACAAATACCCTTAATAAAGTCCTTTGGGTTTATATTACATAACAACTAATTTAGTTAACTAAAAGGCTGCATCTTAAAGTCTATCACTTCATCTTTCCCTTACCCTTGTTCTTCCCAGAAGTCTCGAGTTGCACTGCAATAAAGTTTCATGATATAGTAAGGGTGAGCAACTAGTTTGCTCAACAAGTTTAAATAACAACAAGAAACAATATATCATGAATGAAAGGGAATAGCTGAACAATTCAACAATATGAATAACATAAGCAGGAATAGTAATTTTCTTTTAGAATCAAGATAGTTAACTAGACTATAAACTATAAACATCCACTGGAGTCAATATCAGGTTGACCCCATGGTTACTACCAGAAATATATACCCAAGGGGATCAGTCTCAGTACAATATGTGTATGCATAATATTTAATTTTCGTGTTTTGTAGCTGATATTAGATACATGGTACTCTTTTATAATAGGGAGGTGTTCATAATAGTCCAAGAATCCGCATCTTCAATGATTTGGATAACTTTTAAAATCTTTAACATAAATGTCTAACCGAACAATGACTTAGACCTACTTTGAACAGTTCTTTAAACAATAGAACGTTAAATAAAGTACAAGTCAAAGACTGTACAAGATTAAGTGGGCCAAGTGCGAATAACAACAATATTGATGTGGAATAATTGTAAAGTAATTAAACCACTCAAAGCATGCTTGGAATTACAGTTCAAGCTTAAATAAATAACTTGCTCAATGAAATAAGTTTAGAGATAAGGAACTTGCCTGTCTGCTCAGCTATAATTAATGTCTAACTTTAACTAGCTGGTTTTGAAAGACCTAACATTAATAAAGTTGGTCTAATAATTAGTACGGTGTATTTGCACAACTATATGCTCACTAAGGAACTTATCTACCACATAAGTAATAACATATAATTTACATCAGTCAAAACAATATTATTAACCATATAGACTCTTAATCATATTAGGTTAATAATTTAATAAGTTAGAAAATATTTCTTCTTAATTGTTGGACACTTATTAAACCCTTACACAATTTATTACAATTAATTGTAATATTAACTTCAAATTATTTTATTTACTCAACTCTATTCAATTACTACTTAATCTTGATTAAATAGAATTTAATTAATTATCTTTAGTTATTATTTAAAATAAATAATAACTAATTGTACTTATCTATTATTTAATAATAATTAAATAATAAATAATTATTGATTTAATTTTAACATTCTTTAATTCAATATTAATCAACTAATAATTAACTAAGTAATTAACCTCACTTATTATTTAATTTAAGAAAATTAAATAATAGTTTATTAATTTTAATCCTCTGTAATTATTATTTAATGTCAATTAAATAATAATTAATTTATTTAATTAATTTTAATTATTATTTAAGGTTAAATAATAATCAATTTATTTAACCTTATTTATTATTTAAATTAAATAGTAAATTATTAAATTAATAACTTAATTTTCATTAATCATTATTTAATGCTAATTAAATAATAATTAATTACTTAATTATTTTTATTTATTATTTAATAATATTCAAATAATACATAATTAATTTATAAGTTTTTATCTCTCCTTAATTATTATTTAATAGGAATTAAATAATAATAGCTAATTTATCACCTTTATTTATTATTAACATTTTAAATAATAAATAATTAATGAAATTTTTATTTATTTAAATAATAATTTATCACCTTGATTAATTAATTAATTAGGCTAATTAACTAGTAATTTCTTACTACTTAAACTATTAATTATTATTACTATCCATATTTCACTTTGTTCTCATTAATTAATCCTCAAATTAATTAATTTATCAAATTTAATTAACTGATTATATTCAATTTAATTGAATATTTAATTAATAAGCAACTTAACAATTATTTTAATATTAAAAAAATTAGGGTTTGTTCACTAATTTAATTAACATATTAGTGACCCTCTTTAATTAACTCTAGTAATTAATTACTTAATTAATTAATCACACAAAAAGATTTAAATAACCTTTTAAAACCAACTTGTTAGAATTTAAATTAATAATTTAATTAATAATGATGTGGAAATTCTAGGACATTATAGGATGCCCATTTGACATTAGCAATAGATTCCATGATGCAGTACCATGCAGCTTTCTCTACGACGTTAGCTGGGGCATTTAATCGCTTGAAAATGAATGCTAGTCGCGAGCCATTGTAGTTTCCACCACCTCCATCGATGCTTGCATTTCCTCCTGATTCACCAGACGAAGAAGCAGATGCGTAGTGGTCAACAAGGGAAGTCCCGTTATTTCAATTTTCTTATAATTCTCATTAAGGGCAATGATTTTGACAAGTTTGGGGGACGTATAAGTTTTGTTTTACTTGTTTTAGTTTTGTCGTGGTAAATTGTTTAGGTGTTTAACATACCTGGAAAAAAAAATTAGGAATGTAGATGAATTTTGAGGGTATATTCATTGCAAACCCTCACGAAACTTAACTCGTCCTGAGAAGGTAATTTTGGGGTTTAAAAGGCTTGTTACACGTGTTAAATGTAACCGTGATACCTACGAAAACGGTTAGTTGTAGTTTTTGATTTTATTAGCAAATTTCTTGTGAAGGTAATCATGAAAACTAGTGCAAGACTGATGATAAGAATGCTTGTTATTTACTAGTCTTTAAAGAGAAATTGATGAACATGATGAACTTTAGTCTTACAGTCGAGTCGTCTTACTCTATTTTTAATTCCTATATCTTTATAAGCACAACGTGTATTGTTTTGATTAGTCGAGAATTAGAAAACTTACTAGATTGATTATTTGTACGGTTTCCTGTGATGAATTTTAATACTTACTTGAACTTCTCGTGTATGTTAAGTTAAGGCTTTTACATAAGTTTGGGGGATCATATTTACTTTTGTCTGGAAAAATAATAATAATAAAAAAAAATAAAAAATAAAAAATACATTACATGAGAATAATTGACTCAGTCAGAATTTCATAGCCTTTGCTATTCGAGCAAGTAAACCCTTAGAGATGTCTTTACATCTAGTGTCCTAAAGCCAACTGGTTTAGAAATCATTGGTTAAAAGCTCGTTACATGGGTAGCATTGAATAGCCTAATGGAATTATGCATTGCACGAGTCATGGTTAGTATGTTTAGGGGTGAAATGGAGCGTAAAACGCATTCACTCCTATTATTCTTATGAGTTGATGTTAGAAAATAATTTTGAAGGTAATATGATCCCTGATTTATGTGATTGCCTTACATAGTTAAGTGTTGTGAGGGTAAAGTTGTGAATTCACACCGGAAGTACTGCAGGTGATTAATGAAGAGTTTGTCTAAATTTCTAACTAGTTGAAACTACGAACACACACACACTTAGGAATCTGAAATAGGGGCTAGATTGTCGATTCTGTGAGAATTGTGAGTTTTGTAGTTCTTGAAATTTCACTAAGGTTTACCTGAGTTACTTTGAGGCCTAAATCTGGTATATAGTTATAATGATGTATGCTTTGCTTGAAATTTATGGTTGTTTCTAGTGTTTATATATGCTAATTTATTTTGCTTGAGGACAAGCAATTAGATAAGTTTGGGGTTATTTGTTGGGTCGGTGTTATACTTGCAAAGTAATTGCTTCTTAACTCATTTATGGTTAGTTCTTAGGCATTTCTATTTCAATTTTATGCATTTTTGTGTATTTGTTTCATGTTTGCAGAAAAAGAAGCTTGCAAGGGCATTTTGGTGATTTGAGGATAAGGGTGACGCAGCTGCATCACGAAGTGATGCATCTGCGTCACAAGCAGCATTAATTCCAGTAAGGCCAAACGCAGATGCATGAGTTATGAAGCAGCTGCGTCAAGAAAATTTAATGCAGCTGCGTGAGAAGTGACGTAGCTGCATCACCAACAGCTACCAATTCCAATAAGGTCAGACGCAGGTACGTGAGATCTGAAGCAACTGCGACAGAAAATTCAACGCAACTGCGTGAGATGTGAAGCAACCGTGTCAAAGGGCGAGCGAGTGCTTCTCCTACGTTGTTGAGTAGTTTCTAAGTCAGTTTTGATGGTCAGTTGAGTTGCTCAAGTGCTGGGAATAAAAAGAGACAGAAAAGGAACGAAAACTAGGGGAGAAAGGAGAGAGAAAAGAGAGATCAGAAGAAAGGGAAGGAAACAAGTTCAGCGTTGGAGAGAAACTGGAAGCTTGGTGCAGAGAAGAGCAACAAGGCATTATTAGTTTATCTCTAATCCTTACATATTGTCACTTGCTATGGCTAGAACTTATTCATCTGTATTTCATCTAAATTTGAGCATGAACTAATTACTTTTGTTTAGGGTTTGCAATGAAATTATTTGGTTGACTTGAATAGAGTTATTACTTGTTAGTGTTGGATTCATGTGAAGGTTGACTATCATACTAGTTTCAATTGTTTTAATTACCTGGCCAATGATTAATTTGGTTTTTCATATGAAATCGAGAGAGGAGTATGAAAATAAACCGATGTATGATAGCATATGATTATAGTTGTTAACATAATTTGTGATTGAGATAGAAATATACTTATTTGCCACGTGTAATTTGTAGAGAACCTGAGCTTATGATCTTTTTAAATTCAGCATTCATAGAAATATAGATTGTTGGTTTAATTGGGATGTTCTTCTTCAATCTAGTCCATGATAGGTAGGATTGGGGAAGATTTGCTATATAATAATCGAGAGATATTAATTCAGCTGATGAAGAGTTCTTAATTATCAACTCATTGCTTGTATTTTAACTTAATAGTAATAATTAGGTTCAATTGAGGACCTATAGTTGAATTGTAAACCCTAAACGTTGTTTAACATAGAGATCTTAGTTTGGTGTAATTTAATTTTTAATATTAATTTCGGAACTTAACAATATTTTCAAGTCAAAAGATTCAAATGATGTTATTTCAATTATTAACTAGTAATTCCACACTTTATTTGCAAATCATCGTGGGAACGATATCTCGCTAGCCTTGTACTACGATTAGACCATGTACATTTGCGTGGAATATTTTCTGAAACGGAAAAAGGCGAACAGTGAGGAGAGAGAAAAAATTGATGAGAGTGGCGGGTGGTGAAGCAAGTAAAAAGAGAGATATTTGTGATAAATGCCTTAGGATGGGAGAGAAAAGAATAAAGTATGAGAGAGGAACTTGGTGGTAGAAAGTAAATATATATATATATATATATATATATATATAAAGGAAGAAATAAATTAGTGGCCGTAGGTATAGCTCGGCAAATTTGGTGAACTTTTGTAATACTCTTCTATTATAAAAAAAAATTATAATAGGAGAGTGGAGAGATATGTTGATGTATAAATATTTTGGGTGATGATTTTTTATGTAAATATTTGATAAAAATTGTACTAGCAGAGGGATAAAGACATATTTACTTTATGAGTTTTTGGAGCAATGGGGTACCGTCAAGAATATCTTCATAAATAGTATTATATTTATGAGAGGCGGTCAAAAGATATATTTTATATATAAGGATCTATCGTCAGAAAAGAGAGGTGAACATGCAACACCATAAACAATACACAAACACTAAATTCAGAAGATACAGTTCAACCCAAATACTCCATCTTGATTATTTTTCGACACATACTGATATACACAGAGTTATAGTGATATACAGCGTCAACAATAAACACCATTTATACACATCGGTAAATATCAAAAGATATTGATATACGCCATGTGTATATCGAAGGGTAGTGGTATACACCACGTGTATGAAAAAATATTATTGTGCCTCATTACAAATCATTATACATCGATATATATCAGTACACGTCGGTCCGTGTATAGATGAGTATTTTTCCTGTGAGAATTTTGTAACGCTTCTAATATATTTTTAGTGAATTTTGAAGATTTTTCCCCCGTGATTTTTTCTCAATTTAGATTTTTACGTTAATTCTTGTGTTCTTATATTTTTGAGTTTGATTTATTTACAGTATAATTTATATTTTTAGCATGTATTGGCATACTTTTTGGCCTGCTCTTTTGGTGGTTTTGTCATGTGCAAAATTGGACGTTAACAAGAACTAACGTGAAATTATAAACGATAAAATAGAACACTAATATAAGAGTTTATTCTTTATATTTATCTATTATATGTATGCATATACATCGGTATTTAATATCGACATGAATTTGTTGTCATACATAGCAACACTCTTACTAAAATGTTTACAAATCATAATTAATCTTAAAAAATTAAGAAGGCTTAAATATAAATTATGATGTAAAACTATTGATATTTTTGTTCTCTTCGATGATCGACCATTTAATTTTGAATGTTATGTAATAATCTATAATAGGGGTTGAATAGATTATTACTGTTTAAAATTTTATTTTGACTTTTTTGTTGTTGTTAATTTAGTTTTGTAGTGTGATAATTAAATTAAACAATTATATATGAAGATGCACAAAAACAATCACATGATACACATAAATTTAGCTGGTTCACAATATTTGGGTATGTTACTACATCTAGTCTCAAACTCTTCTCCAAGACTTGGCATCCTATTATTACCAGTAATAAAAATCACTCCTTCAATAGGTGAAGAAAGCTTTACAAATTTTTTCAAGGCAAAACTTTTGAACTATTCTACAGCTAATTATCTCGAGCATTAGCTCCCGTTGCATCCTCAAACTTTGCTGCATTTAAGTCTAGTTCTATTTTTAAGATTTCGTCTTAAATAGACAGTCTTTCTTTCTCCTCATAAGTACACTAGAAATCCAACTATCCGTTGACTTTTTTAAGACTATAGTCTTAGACAAAATATTACTTACTATCTTCCAAATAGATACATAAAAATACACTAATTCCCAAATCCCTTTTTCAAAATGTGTGTGAAACAAATGCTTCTAAATATAAGCAGATATGGATGAGTTAGCACAGATATAAAAGATTAAATAACTTTTATACTTTAGTAAAATACTTCTTAACTAAGTAGATATAGATTTCTAGATCTGATATAAAAGTTTAAATAACTTTTATACTTCAAATATTTGCATCTCCAATAAACAGATATACTGATTTAGATTAGATAATATCACATGTATGATAGATCAAGTATATATTCATAGATACTTGTAAATGATATTTAATATATTTAGTTATATAGTCACATAATATAACAATTAATATATAAACAAATTATACAATTTAAAAACTTATTTAAGAGATCCTTTGACCAATTTATCTTCTTCAAAGATTGAAAGAGATTTATTTAAAGGTAAAGAATATATAAGCAAAGAGATTTAAGCTTTATCGTGTTAAAATGTTTAAGTAAATTTGTGAGTTTAGAATAAATGAGAGGCTTTCTATTTATAGCCAAAAATATAAAGCTCCGAAGTTGTTTTTGTCCAAAATATTTTCAAAGGCCAAGATCATTTTAATTTAAAATTAAAGGCCATGATCTAGCTATTTTAAATTCGGCCAATAGGGGAAAAAATAGCCCACAAAATTGAATTTTGTAATAGCCAAGGCTAACCAATCCTATTTTTTCTCCAACTTAAAGATGCTAATTATGAAGCCCAACTTTTCAAGAATGAGAAGATGCTAAATAACCAGGTAAAGGCAATGGATGGAATATGCCAATTTTCTTTTGGCCATAAGTTAACGTCCATTGGATAAATTTTTTATTTCATGGAACAAATGGACAAACTTTTTATCCAATTTTTCTAGCCGTTGGCGTTCAATCCTAGAAGGGCAAATTATGCTTGTTTTATGTGAAATAGAATATTGAGGTTATTTTGAAAATCATTTTGGTAGATAATCATTCTCCTTGCCGTAGAAAATGTTACTTTATGAATCAAATTTATCCAACAATTGATATTAAATTATCAAGGTCAAGAGTCTATTAAGGTATATAAAAATAAACTTCTAATTTAAATATTTTCATTTTACCTACAAACTTTTTATCCAATTTTTCTAGCCGTTGGTGTTCAATCCTAGGAGGGCAAATTATGCTTGTTTTATGTGAAATAGAATATTGAGGTTATTTTGAAAATCATTTTGGTAGATAATCATTCTCCTTGCCGTAGAAAATGTTTCTTTATGAATCAAATTTATCCAACAATTGATATTAAATTATCAAGGTCAAGAGTCTATTAAGGTATATAAAAATAAACTTCTAATTTAAATATTTTCATTTTACCTAAAAGTCTATTAGTGTGAATTAATTTTTTATTGTCAAAATAAACATCTAAAAAGTGAAGACCCAACAGTCTCCCATTTTTTTATGATGAAAAACACTTAAAACTATTTACTTTAAGCTCCCCTTTGATTTATGAACTCCCCCTTAAATCAAGCATCAAATTTTTTTTAATTTTAAAAAAAAAATTAACTTCGGAAAACATTTAATTATAGTAGTTTATAACAGTTTATAAGCTCATGCATTCCCACGACAGATATAGTAATTATGGTAGTTATGGCAGCTATGATATCTCACAAGCATGGCAAAAATAGAATACGATATCATTTGATCAGCTTATAAACCTTATGTTTTTCTTTAGCATTAATGCTCATGCATTCCCATGACAGATATATAGCAATTATGGCAGTTATGACAGTTATGATATCTCATAAGCATAGCAAAAATAGCATACCATATGATATCATCTGCTTATATTTTTCTTTTTTCTCCTCCTTCGGCATCACCAAAAAGAAGAATCAAATATAAGTTATTATGTATGCAAAAGGATTAGTACCAACAGAGTATGTATCTGTATACTATTATATGTTTACAATTATTCATAGTTTACAATTATCCCAAATAGTTAGTATGAATAGTTAGTGCAAATAGTGAAACAAAATTAGAGAATTTGATAGGAGAGAAGTTTAGTTTGAGAGGAGGAATATCTGCTGCCAGGGATTGATCCACAGGATCAAAAACAGAAGGATTGGAGCTATTGCTTGGTTGCATTATAGAAGACTGAGATTGAGTCAATTTGATCAAAGTGGACTGGATCATAACCATGGTAGCATTGAGAGACAGAATGTGCTTAAGCAGAGTTGCTTGATTTTCAAGAATCATTTGCAGCATGGTACTCAAAATTACCAAATGATCATTAAGGTTACTGGTCTCAACCTTTTTCTCCTTACCAGATTTCTTAAACAGAAGCAAAGGCCTTAGTGGCAGAGTAAAGTAAGTCATAACATTGCTACTCTTAACCAATTTACACTTGGAATCTTTTAATTATAAGTTTAAGTACTTAAACAAAGATGTCAACAATAGTCCATAACATATACTTGTTGTAAAAGTACTCCAAATAGGTCAGTAGAAAATATGACAGGCTATTAGGCATGTAGTCAAGTAACACATATTTGATTAACCGTAAGTCAAACGGAGCAAGCAATCTGTCAGTCCTATAGGGCATGAAATTCTTCTTAGCAATTTTTCTCAAAAATTGACTTCTACCAGTTAGGAACTCAGTCTATTATGACACGCTTATCAAACATCTCAGCAGGCACAATTTGTTCACACATATAGGACGAATTCTGTTTAAACTCCAAACAGTTTACTACACTATCATCAGCAGGAAATATATAACCATTCACTTTAGGAAGACTAAGCATAGCAAGATTTAGACACAAAGCATCAACCAGAAAATCTTCATCAATAAAAATTTCTTTTCCTAGAACAATAGTTGAAAAACCAACTAAGGTACTGTTCACGCCTGAATTTGTACCCTTGCCCAAATCACCAAAATGAAAGTCAACCCGCGCACAGGAAACAAATATGATCACACCAAACAGCTTGACAGCTTGGGTCGTCAGAGAATAACTCTAGTGTGAGAATCAGTACAGGCTAAAAGTATTAAAAATATGATTGATTGTAATAATGGTAGTGTTGGTTTGGAGAAATTATATATACATACAATCTAATTGATGTAACGTAACGAAAGTATGCATAAATCATATTTAGAAAAATTTACAAACTAAATTCTAAGATATTTCTTATGCAATTCTTATTAATTGAAAAAGGATAAGAGATTATACTTTTAGATGAATCAACTCTTGAACAGCTACAAGTTCACCTCCCTTGAACCTTCGCATTCTTTTTTGATTCTACCGATTAAACGCTAGCTACTCAGTGTGTGTATCACTCTAAAGGTGATCCGCCAATAGATTATGAATAGAAGAAGTAGAATTTAGATTCAACAAGATCTTGGGTGACTAGCCCTAATTCTCTCTCACTTTCTCTAACTTCTTAAATGTAGAAAATTATGAAGTATTCTCTAATCATACTTCCAACAACCACATCTATAATAAGACCCTTCTTATTTATAGACTTGCTCAATTCTCCTAAACTCTTTAAGAATAAGGTTTCAATTTAATTCATAACCTAATTAGGAACTAAGTTAATTATTATAATAATTAAAATTCCTAAACAATTTAGAAACTTTACTATTTATAATAATAATAATAATAATAATAATAATAATAATAATAATAATAATAATAAATAATAATAATAATAGTACTAATAATAATAAATAATAATAGTAATAATAATAACAAGACTCATCTTATTAATTTATAATTAGTATTTCTAAAATACTTAATTATAAATATTAAGCTATTTAATTTATTCTATCACCATAGTATAAATTAAAGATACTTAATTTATTATTACAATTAAGTCATCTACTTATAAAATAAATATTTTTCTTTTATGGTGTGATCCTTTATGTTCAATATTATACCGGTTGTAGAATAAATAAATTAGAATAATTCTAATATTATTTATTATGAATTAAACTCCTTTAATTCAAAATAAATAAATATATTTATTTTATGTAATATCCCGGATATTTAAATGAATTAGAAATAAAATATTTAATATTTAATAAAGGTTGGAGTTTGATAACATAGTAGTGATAGATAAATAGAGGTCCAAATTAAATTTAACGGACTAACTTAGATATGGTGATATCAAAATTTTTGATAAGTTAGCAAGTAAAGTGATAATTCAATAAACTTGACTAACAGCAAGTCTAATTAAATTAAGAGAATTAATTAGTGGAGTTATGTAATTATGCGACGTGGTTGCGTGTAAATTAAATATGTATTTATATGAATATATATATGCGTGCACATTTAGTAACATAATTTAATGGTTAATTAAATTGTGATAAATAGATAGATTAATATTAAATTAATCCGAATTGAATTAAAAGGTTTATTGTGGAATTAATTTATTCATTAATCAACAATTATGCAAATTGTTGATAAATTATTTGTGAGGAATAATTATGTAAATTATATAATTATAAATTATATAAAGTAGTGGAATTAATTAAGGGAGATTAGTAATGGTATATATGTATAACATTTAATTTCATATATATGTACATATATATAAAGGGTTTAAATTATTTTAAGTAATTTTAAATAGTAATTGAATATATTAAATGAATATATTCTATAATTAAATAAATCATTGTAAATGTGACGCCCCCAAATCACTATACTTACTATAGATGACTTGGTGCTCACTATAAATGCTAAATCAATAGGTTTATAGATGATTTCTTTTATTCTCAAACAAAGTTATCATCTTAATTCCCAAAGATCTTTCATTATTTTATATCAAGTCCTTATAATTGATACAAGAGACTTAATACTCCAACATAACCTTTTTATCCTTAATATTTAGATATTCTATAACTTTACATGTTTCAACATCCACGGTATTAAATCATTAGGACGGCTCTTGGGAACAGAGAATCTCGCAGTGAATGTTTGCATCTTCACCCGTGATAAATGTTTGCATCTTTATCCGTGACAAATGGTTGTATCTTTGTCCGGTGCAAAATTCTCTTTCCGTACAGAACATTACCCAAATAGTTAAAACCCTCATTCGAAACATATTTGTTTATAGTGATATCTCTTCATATTAATAATCCTACTTATCCGACATTCAGAATAGTAATAACGAGTTATACCTGGGTCCGAGGAACCTTAACGATGGATTTGACTAGTCAACATCGCTTAGTCCTGTCTCGGATGTACAACACTCACAAGTTATTTACCGATCCTCATCCAGATAAATAGATCATTATTAATACTATGTTAAGTTTTAACAATTCTAAGTTTAATCAAAGTAAAGGCGTAACAAGAGAATGTGATAAAACTTGATAATATTTATATAATATCCGGTTACAGGTGTTGAACTTGTTCTTATTACAAAATGTCATTATGACTACAGTTAAGAACAGTTAAGGAAAGCAGTAAACTAGTCTACGCATTTCTTCTTTCCTTTCTTCTTCGAGCCGGAGCTCTCGGGTTTGTCTGCACATTAGGTTTATATGCAAGGGTGAGCTAAAATGCTCAGCAAGTCTTATAACATATAAGAGAACTCACACCGATAAGGATTGTAAGGACTCATGGAATAACAATTGATATTTACAATGTTTAACATAGCAAGACAGAGTGGTGGTTAGACCTTGAACTGTTCTTTGTCTTTCGACTTAGAACCTTTTTCAGTGGATATAGAAAGGGGATCAACCTAACGACATCCTATGTTATGCATAACATACAATACACTGGACAGATCAAGAACAGTAATACATATTTGTTCATCTCAGTTTACTTCACATGTCAGGATCGCCCCAAGACGACTTGGTTTGATATAATAAAGCATGATTCGAATTTATCACGAATAATCATTTCATTTTGCAAGTTATGCCGAAACAAAAAGCAATAACTCTCGTATCAAAGATTTATAACACGTTGCATACACAAAATGTATAAATCACATAGAAAGCAAGTAAACAAGGTTTAAGGATAGAAAACTTGCCTTTAGCACAATTTAGGGTTTCCCGGTAATCGTTTAAAGCGCCTATACAAAGGGTTTCGCGTACCGAATGTTAGTTTATCGAATTTTTTCGTTCTATATGTGTTTTTATCACTAAAATAGACTATTTTCATTGGTGGAATTTTTAGAAAACTTGGCTAGCTCAAAAACTCAAAATTTAGTGCTTCCACCCGCGAGCCCTTTAAAATTTTCAGCTTTGACATTCTTTCCGGTAACTGCCATAACTTTGTCATCCGGAAACATTTTAAAGTGATTTTTGAGTCTAAATTGCTTAGAATTTCATGATCTACAACTTTCATTTAGGTTACTAAGGCAGATTCTGACTTTAAAATTTCGTAATTTTAGCAAAAAGGTCAGTATGCTTACATTGAACAATATTTTTAGGGTTAACCATGTGAAACATGGTACCGCTTGCTTTAACTCTTTATGAAATCATGTTGTAAGACTCAATATCACTTTATAACACAAAAATAACAAATCACAAACCTTCTCATAGAAAGATTCATGACTTTTGCTCAAGAACATACGAAGAACACGAAGAACGGTTAAACCGTACATGGTAACGACTATGTTCTTGAGCTTTTAGTTTTCGTACATGAAATAATTTGAGCATTATAACTGCTTACATAAGTGATTATAACACTTTATAGTTGACAAAAATTGGTCATTATAACGGCTTACATAATTGATTAAAACAATTTATAAAAATGCTCAAGAACATACGCAAACGTGGAGAACGGATGAACCGTACATGACCACTACGTATGTTCATTAAGCTTTAAACTATGAATTGAATTTCGACATTATAACTACTACAAAATGTAGAAAGGCTCAAGAACACGTGAAGAACACGGAGAACGACAATCGTACATGGCTACGACTCGCGTTCTTGAGCTTTTGAAAATTTAAGACGAAAGAAAAATCGAACATAAAAACTATAAGAGATGGTACCTTTGGTGTTTGCAAGCTTTAACTATTTCTTTGCAATTTCCAAAACTAGAAATATAACTAAGAGTAATAGATATAGAGAGTGATTTTGCTCTTGATTTTGCCTTAGAAATGAATGAGAAAACAAGTGAGTTAAGCTTGCTATTTATAGGCCATTCAAAGCTAGGGCAAAATGGTCATTGTTACAAGACTTCTAGGCTAAGCTAAGGCAAAGTGCACTTCATTTAGTCACCTTGAATGGCCGGCAATATGGACTGATCTTCAAGCCATTAAAGCTAGCATTCATCACATTTTTGGTGACATTACATAATCCACATGTTGGCTCCTAATTGGTCCACCACTTAGCCTACCAAAGGAATAGTTCTAGGCCTTGTTTGGTTGGTGAAATAACCATTTAAATGAGGGGTAGTCAAGGTCTTTTACCAAGCTTGATCAAGGTTAGTTTAGTCCTTTTGATAATCTAGCTTAGTTAGGATTATGTTAATTAGCAATAAACCTAGGAATTTAATTATTCGAGTAGGTTATTTAATTGACGAATTAATTTAACATATAGATTAGGTTAATCTATAGTTTAATTAATCTTAATCCTAGTTAGGTTAAGTTTAATTACATGTTAATTAGGTTAAATGGTAATCTAGTTACCTTAACCTAGTTCAATTCCAACCGGATTAGTGATAATTACCTAATTAGGTTAATTAGTTAGATAATTTAATTATTCTGTAACTAGGTTTAAGTCTAGATTAGGGTTCCTAATCTAGTTATCTCTAACCTAGTTCATTTCTAAGTATTCTAGTTGAATTGGTCTTTACTGATTTAAAAAGTCAGATATTACGGAGTTTTGTTCCGAATAAACACTATTCTGTAAAACGAAAAGTCAAAAAGGCGTTGCACGTTTTTCGGTGAATAGTGTTTTTGATTTCTATTTCTCAGAAAATGGTTAGACGATCAAAAAGGCAAAAAAAATATTTTTCGTCTTTTCCCTATTTCGTCCTATACCCGACGCGTTTTTCGAGAAAAACTTTTATCGGCTATATCGTGTTTTCAAAGTGCGGGAAAGATGAATCCTGAAACAGAATGTCATTTCGATGTCTATGTTTCGCTCGGGGGCTTAGGTTAGATTTCCTAGGGTTTAGACCCTAGGGTTTAGGGTTTAGGTTTTATCTTCTTTTCAGATTTTTGAAAAAAAACTTTTATGCTCCTTTTTCGTGCTAAAGCTGGATACTTGAACCGAAACACATAAATAAACAATAACGAAGATTCCATAACACATATAAGATGTAATTCAAGCTTTATTTATTCACATAAAGTCAGATTACAACTCTCTCGGAAGTTCGGAATATTACATTCACCCCTCCTTAAAAGAATTTCGTCCCCGAAATTAACTTATACAATTTAAGAAAATAAATGTGGATATACTATCTTCATTTTATCTTCTAATTCCCACGTTGCTTCTTCGATGGATTGATTTCTCCATATGACCTTGACTGAAGGTATAACCTTGTTTCGCAAGACTTGTTCCTTCCTATCAACAATTTTAATAGGAATCTCTTCATAGCTTAGATCCTTCTCGATTTGAATGGGTTCATAGCTGATGACGTGTTTGTAATCGGGTTTATAGGGACGTAATACTGAAACATGAAATACATTATGTATATGTTCCAGCTCTGGAGGTAAGGCTACTTCATAAGCTACCTCACCTATTCTTCGTAATATTTCGAATGGTCCTATAAACCTTGGACTCAGTTTTCCTTTCTTCCCAAAACGAATCTTTCCTTTCCAGGGAGATACTTTTAGGAAAACATGACTACCAACTTCAAAGTCTCTCTTTTGTCGATGTAGATCGGCATATCTCTTCTGTCTTTCTTGAGCAGCTCGTAACCTCAGTTGAATTGTTCGAACTACCTCCGCTGTTTGTTGAACCAATTCTGGCCCAAGCATCTTCTGTTCACCAACTTCGTCCCAACACATCGGTGTTCTACACTTCCTTCCATATAGAGCTTCATATGGTGGCATTCCTATACTAGCGTGATAACTATTGTTGTAAGAGAATTCCACCAGAGGTAAGTGATCTTCCCAACTTCCCTCAAAATCCATCATACAAGCTCTTAGCATATCCTCCAAGGTTTGGATAGTCCTTTCACTTTGACCATCGGTTTGTGGGTGATAAGCAGTACTCATTCTCAATTGTGTACCTAGATGTTCTTGAAGACTTTTCCAAAAGTTCGATGTGAACCTTGGGTCTCGATCTGACACAATTGAAACTGGCACGCCATGTCTAGAGATAACCTCCTTAATGTATAGCTTTGCTAATCGATCCAAAGTGAACTTAACCTTAATTGGTAAAAAGTGAGCTGACTTGGTCAGTCTATCCACTATTACCCAAATGGCATCATGACCCTTCTGTGTGGTTGGTAGGCCTACTACAAAATCCATTGTAATATGCTCCCATTTCCACTCTGGAATCTCTAACGGTTGTAACAATCCGCTTGGTCTTTGATGCTCAGCTTTAACTTGCTGACATGTCAAACACCTACTAACGAATTCAGCCACCTCTCTTTTCATGTTTGGCCACCAGAAATGTTGACTTATGTCTTTGTACATTTTGGTACTGCCTGGGTGTACTGAAAACTTAGTACTATGTGCTCCTGACATGATTTCTTCCTTGAGTTCTTGAACTGCAGGAATCCAAATTCTAGATTCAAATCTAATGATTCCCTCCTTGTCCATCTTGTATTTGCCGTCTATAACCTCTGTTGACTTTTTCAACTTCCTATAATTTCCATCCTCCTCTTGGATTTTTTTAATGTTACCCAACAAGGTTGAGTGATCTTCCATTACGAACAATTTCCTTGTCAAAACTGAAGGAACTCTCACTTCTATGTCAAGTCTAGCGAACTCTTTAATCAATTCCTCCTGAGTTGTTAATACATTTAACTTCTCTTGATTCTTCCTACTCAAAGCATCTGCAACTACGTTGGCTTTTCCTGGATGATATAGGATTTCACAATCATAATCCTTAATCAACTCCAACCATCGTCTTTGCCTCATATTCAACTCTCGTTGTGTAAAAATATACTTTAAACTCTTATGATCTGTATAAATTTCACACTTCTCCCCGTACAAGTAATGCCTCCAAATCTTCAAAGCAAATACTACCGCCGCTAATTCTAGATCATGAGTAGGATACCTTAACTCATAATCCTTTAGCTGTCGCGAAGCATAAGCTATTACTTTGCCATGTTGCATTAAGACACAACCTAATCCTTTATGTGAGGCATCACTGTAGACTACAAGACCTCCACTATTATCAGGTAGTGATAATACTGGTGCCTCACTTAGCCTCTTCTTTAGCTCTTGAAAGCTCTTTTCACATTTATCTGTCCAAGCATACTTCACGGTCTTCCTGGTTAAGTTCGTTAATGGGGTTGCTATCTTTGAAAAATCTTGAATGAAACGTCTATAGTACCCCGCTAAACCTAAGAAACTTCTCACTTCAGTTGGGGTCTTTGGTTGTTCCCAGTTTATTACTGCTTCTATCTTTGATGGATCCACTGAAACTCCATTCTTGTCAATCACATGACCTAAGAACTGAACTTTCTCTAGCCAGAACTCACATTTTGAAAATTTGGCATAGAGTTGTTCCTTTCGTAAGGTTTCTAGTACACTTCTCAAGTGCATATCATGTTCTTCTAGTGTTTTCGAGTATATAAGAATATCGTCGATGAACACCACAACATACTTGTCTAAGCAAGACCTAAAAACCCTATTCATCAAGTCCATGAATGCCGCCGGTGCATTTGTTAATCCAAAGGACATCACTAGAAACTCGTAATGTCCATAACATGTTCTAAATGCTGTCTTCGGCACATCTTCCTTTCTCACTTTTAGTTGATGGTAACCTGACCGTAGATCAATCTTAGAGAAATACTCTGCTCCCTTGAGTTGATCAAACAAGTCATCGATCCTAGGTAATGGATACTTATTCCTTATGGTCAATTTATTGAGTTCACGATAATCAACACATAATCTTAAAGTTCCATCCTTTTTCTTGACAAACAACACTGGTGCTCCCCATGGAGAAACACTTGGTTGAATGTATTTCTTATCCAACAATTCTTGTAATTGTACCATCAACTCCTTCAATTCCACAGACGCCATTCTATATGGGGCCTTCGAAACCGGTGCAGTTCCAGGAGCTAAATCAATAACGAACTCAATCTCCCTATCAGGTGGAAGACCGGGTAGATCATCGGGAAAGACATCCTGAAACTCTCTAACCACTGGTATTTGGTCTATATCTAACCCTTTCTGTTGGGTGTCTACGATATATGCCAAATAGCCCTGACAACCCTTCTGAAGTAATCCCTTTGCTTGATTTGCAGTTAGACATCGGGATTTTCTTGGTGACTGACTTCCGTTGAAGACTACCGTAGACTTGGACGTTGTAAGAAGTTTAACGGACTTTTGTTGACAATCGATCATCGCTTGGTTATTGGTCAACCAATCCATGCCTAGAATTACATCAAATTCCCCTAATTGGATTGGAATAAGATCGACTCTCAGCTCATGACCCTTGATCACTATGCAACAACCTTTTATGATCTTATTAACAGGAATTTGTTCTTTATTAGCAATCTTTATCATTAAAGGACTTTCTAACAATTCACTAGGCACGTTTAGTTTTCTAGCAAATTCATGGGAAATAAAAGAGCAAGTAGCACCCGAATCAAATAGCACGTAAGCACTTATGGTGTTGATCGGAATGATACCTGACACTACATCCTGTGATGCCACAGCATCTCCCACGGTCATGTTGAATGTCCTTGCCGTTGGACGACCTGGATTAGTTGTTGGGGTAGATTTGTTGCTATTGTCGCCTCCGGCATTTCCTCCCTTTTTGGGGCACAACTTAGCTGGATGCCCCGTGGCTCCACAGTGAAAACATGTGTCTTTCCTTGGGCTAGGACATGCGGTTGCTATGTGTCCCTCTTGTTTGCAATTGTAGCAAACATTTTTCCCTTTTAGACACTCTCCTGCGTGTTGTTTACCGCAGTTTTTACATGGCTCGAATGTTTTCTTTTTATTTTCCCCTCCTTGTTGGGAGTTTCCGCCATTAAACCTTCTTTTATTATTATTATTATTTCCTCCCCCATTTCCTCCCTTATTATTTTTCCCCCCTTCATTCCCTCCTTTATTATTATTCCTTTCCTTATTAAATTTTGTGATGGCGTCACTACTGCCTTCAGCAATGATAGCCTTTTCTAGAAGATGAGCGTAACTATCTATTTGTAAGACAGCTACCTTACCATGAATCCAGGGTTTTAAACCCTCCTCAAACCTTCTTGCCTTTCGTTCCTCCGTATCTACTTGATTTGGAGCGAAACGAGCAAGTTCATTAAACTTGGAGGCATACTGGGGAACAGTCATGTCCCCTTGTTTTAAATTCAGAAATTGTACCTCCATTCTATTCTTCAAGCTTCGAGGAAAGTAATTCTCAAAGAATATTTCCTTGAATGCTTCCCACGTAATCACACCTTCCCCAGCACGGGCTTTAGTGGCCTCCCACCAGAAGTTTGCCTCCCCCTTCATAAGATAAGTGGCAAACTTTGTCTTTTTATCCTCAGCAACCTCTCCTAAGTCAAAGGCTTTTTCTATTTCATTTATCCAGCACTGAGCCTCTATAGGCTCAGCGGTTCCTTTGAATTCGGGAGGACCTACATTTTTAAAGTCTTTAAATAAGACTTTCTGTGGTTGGGGTTGTGGCTGAGGTGGTGGTATTTGTATTTGTGGTTGTGGTTGTGGTTGTGGGGGTGGTGGTGGGACATTATTTGCAGTTCTATTATCTAAGACTCCTATTAGCCTATCTAGGAATTGTTGCATAGGATCGGGAGTCTGAACATTACTTTCGTCACTAACATTTGCTGCTGTTGCCCTGGTTCTTGGTCTCGGTGGTGCCATTATCTAATTAAAATGAAACATACGTGTAAATATGAAAGCATTAAAAAGTGCAAGACATATTTCTTAAACAAACTTCTTATATAAATAAAATGTGTACAGTACATTATCCGAATGAGCTTAATTACTTAACGACTATTAGCATCCCTTATAAAAATGGGAAATGCTAAACAAAACATTTACAACATACTAATATATTACACGTTATTTGACTAGATCTTTCTAGCCTTCTTTTTGATCTTGTGGATCATACTAAGTACCACAGACCTATTGATTTCGAACCCCAAATCTTTGGCTGGTGAGGGGAATTTAATTACTTTTTTCTCGAGCTTGGCATAAGAAGCACCATAAGCTCGTTTAATATGAGCACGATTTGCTCGCAGGAGGTATACTTCCTCTTGGGAAGCTTCTAGCTGCATCTGTAGTTGGTAGCTTCTTTCAGCTTCATCCAACCACCTCCTTTCTAGTACCTCCATAATACCATTGGCCTTGTTCATGTTGGCCTGGTTTTCATTTTGGAGTTGTTCCACCCGCTCTTCTTGAGCTTCTCCATAGGCCATCATTTCAGCAGCATCCTCTTCCAACTCGGCGATGATCTCATCGTAAGTTGGTAAGTCTATTACATCTGCATCTTCTATTAGGTTTGCCTCTCCGGCATCATGTAGTTCCAAGTTCTGATTTGGCTCCTCTGCTTCAGATTCACTACTAGAATACTCGCTCGGATCACTTTCGTAGTCCAAGGCTTGAGCATTGTCTTCGTGTATGTCAGCCATTTCTACAAAACAAAATTGACTTTAATTAGTATAGTTCTTTCACATAATGTCTTTTAATTCATTAAGATTTAAAGTTCATTATCATCTTTTAATTATCTATTAGACTCTTCACAAGTCTATTTAACTTAAACGATCAGATTATATCCTAAAGTACTTGCTACTTTAGAGCTATAATCTACAGCTTTGATACCAACCTTTGACGCCCCCAAATCACTATACTTACTATAGATGACTTGGTGCTCACTATAAATGCTAAATCAATAGGTTTATAGATGATTTCTTTTATTCTCAAACAAAGTTCTCATCTTAATTCCCAAAGATCTTTCATTATTTTATATCAAGTCCTTATAATTGATACAAGAGACTTAATACTCCAACATAACCTTTTTATCCTTAATATTTAGATATTCTATAACTTTACATGTTTCAACATCCACGGTATTAAATCATTAGGACGGCTCTTGGGACAGAGAATCTCGCGGTGAATGTTTGCATCTTCACCCGTGATAAATGTTTGCATCTTTATCCGTGACAAATGGTTGTATCTTTGTCCGGTGCAAAATTCTCTTTCCGTACAGAACATTACCCAAATAGTTAAAACCCTCATTCGAAACATATTTGTTTATAGTGATATCTCTTCATATTAATAATCCTACTTATCCGACATTTAGAATAGTAATAACGAGTTATACCTGGGTCCGAGGAACCTTAACGATGGATTTGACTAGTCAACATCGCTTAGTCCTGTCTCGGATGTACAGCACTCACAAGTTATTTACCGATCCTCATCCAGATAAATAGATCATTATTAATACTATGTTAAGTTTTAACAATTCTAAGTTTAATCAAAGTAAAGGCGTAATAAGAGAATGTGATAAAACTTGATAATATTTATATAATATCCGGTTACAGGTGTTGAACTTGTTCTTATTACAAAATGTCATTATGACTACAGTTAAGAACAGTTAAGGAAAGCAGTAAACTAGTCTACGCATTTCTTCTTTCCTTTCTTCTTCGAGCCGGAGCTCTCGGGTTTGTCTGCACATTAGGTTTATATGCAAGGGTGAGCTAAAATGCTCAGCAAGTCTTATAACATATAAGAGAACTCACACCGATAAGGATTGTAAGGACTCATGGAATAACAATTGATATTTACAATGTTTAACATAGCAAGACAGAGTGGTGGTTAGACCTTGAACTGTTCTTTGTCTTTCGACTTAGAACCTTTTTTAGTGGATATAGAAAGGGGATCAACCTAACGACATCCTATGTTATGCATAACATACAATACACTGGACAGATCAAGAACAGTAATACATATTTGTTCATCTCAGTTTACTTCACATGTCAGGATCGCCCCAAGACGACTTGGTTTGATATAATAAAGCATGATTCGAATTTATCACGAATAATCATTTCATTTTGCAAGTTATGCCGAAACAAAAAGCAATAACTCTCGTATCAAAGATTTATAACACGTTGCATACACAAAATGTATAAATCACATAGAAAGCAAGTAAACAAGGTTTAAGGATAGAAAACTTGCCTTTAGCACAATTTAGGGTTTCCCGGTAATCGTTTAAAGCGCCTATACAAAGGGTTTCGCGTACCGAATGTTAGTTTATCGAATTTTTTCGTTCTATATGTGTTTTTATCACTAAAATAGACTATTTTCATTGGTGGAATTTTTAGAAAACTTGGCTAGCTCAAAAACTCAAAATTTAGTGCTTCCACCCGCGAGCCCTTTAAAATTTTCAGCTTTGACATCCTTTCCGGTAACTGCCATAACTTTGTCATCCGGAAACATTTTAAAGTGATTTTTGAGTCTAAATTGCTTAGAATTTCATGATCTACAACTTTCATTTAGGTTACTAAGGCAGATTCTGACTTTAAAATTTCGTAATTTTAGCAAAAAGGTCAGTATGCTTACATTGAACAATATTTTTAGGGTTAACCATGTGAAACATGGTACCGCTTGCTTTAACTCTTTATGAAATCATGTTGTAAGACTCAATATCACTTTATAACACAAAAATAACAAATCACAAACCTTCTCATAGAAAGATTCATGACTTTTGCTCAAGAACATACGAAGAACACGAAGAACGGTTAAACCGTACATGGTAACGACTATGTTCTTGAGCTTTTAGTTTTCGTACATGAAATAATTTGAGCATTATAACTGCTTACATAAGTGATTATAACACTTTATAGTTGACAAAAATTGGTCATTATAACGGCTTACATAATTGATTAAAACAATTTATAAAAATGCTCAAGAACATACGCAAACGTGGAGAACGGATGAACCGTACATGACCACTACGTATGTTCATTAAGCTTTAAACTATGAATTGAATTTCGACATTATAACTACTACAAAATGTAGAAAGGCTCAAGAACACGTGAAGAACACGGAGAACGACAATCGTACATGGCTACGACTCGCGTTCTTGAGCTTTTGAAAATTTAAGACGAAAGAAAAATCGAACATAAAAACTATAAGAGATGGTACCTTTGGTGTTTGCAAGCTTTAACTATTTCTTTGCAATTTCCAAAACTAGAAATATAACTAAGAGTAATAGATATAGAGAGTGATTTTGCTCTTGATTTTGCCTTAGAAATGAATGAGAAAACAAGTGAGTTAAGCTTGCTATTTATAGGCCATTCAAAGCTAGGGCAAAATGGTCATTGTTACAAGACTTCTAGGCTAAGCTAAGGCAAAGTGCACTTCATTTAGTCACCTTGAATGGCCGGCAATATGGACTGATCTTCAAGCCATTAAAGCTAGCATTCATCACATTTTTGGTGACATTACATAATCCACATGTCGGCTCCTAATTGGTCCACCACTTAGCCTACCAAAGGAATAGTTCTAGGCCTTGTTTGGTTGGTGAAATAACCATTTAAATGAGGGGTAGTCAAGGTCTTTTACCAAGCTTGATCAAGGTTAGTTTAGTCCTTTTGATAATCTAGCTTAGTTAGGATTATGTTAATTAGCAATAAACCTAGGAATTTAATTATTCGATTAGGTTATTTAATTGACGAATTAATTTAACATATAGATTAGGTTAATCTATAGTTTAATTAATCTTAATCCTAGTTAGGTTAAGTTTAATTACATGTTAATTAGGTTAAATGGTAATCTAGTTACCTTAACCTAGTTCAATTCCAACCGGATTAGTGATAATTACCTAATTAGGTTAATTAGTTAGATAATTTAATTATTCTGTAACTAGGTTTAAGTCTAGATTAGGGTTCCTAATCTAGTTATCTCTAACCTAGTTCATTTCTAAGTATTCTAGTTGAATTGGTCTTTACTGATTTAAAAAGTCAGATATTACGGAGTTTTGTTCCGAATAAACACTATTCTGTAAAACGAAAAGTCAAAAAGGCGTTGCACGTTTTTCGGTGAATAGTGTTTTTGATTTCTATTTCTCAGAAAATGGTTAGACGATCAAAAAGGCAAAAAAAATATTTTTCGTCTTTTCCCTATTTCGTCCTATACCCGACGCGTTTTTCGAGAAAAACTTTTATCGGCTATATCGTGTTTTCAAAGTGCGGGAAAGATGAATCCTGAAACAGAATGTCATTTCGATGTCTATGTTTCGCTCGGGGGCTTAGGTTAGATTTCCTAGGTTAGACCCTAGGGTTTAGGGTTTAGGTTTTATCTTCTTTTCAGATTTTTGAAAAAAAACTTTTATGCTCCTTTTTCGTGCTAAAGCTGGATACTTGAACCGAAACACATAAATAAACAATAACGAAGATTCCATAACACATATAAGATGTAATTCAAGCTTTATTTATTCACATAAAGTCAGATTACAACTCTCTCGGAAGTTCGGAATATTACAGTAAATGATTTATGAGAGTGAGAAATTTAATTATACAATTATTTGTGTAATATTAATTAAATAATTAAATAAATTATTTAAATAAGAAATTAAGTAAATATATTATTATTTTAATGTATTTTCGGGTAAATAGAATTATTTCCATAATTGATGAGAAATAAATTATTTAATGTAAATGTATTAAATAATTTAATTTATGGCGAAAATAATATATATTAAAATTATATATTGTATTTATTTTTAATTTCATAATTTATTGTGAAATTGTTTTTGTGGTAAAGTAATGTGTTTAAATAATATATATAGATTATATATATTATTATTAGCGAACACACTCTAAAGTTTTAATATCAAAATAATTGATAAGTTGTCATTAATTAAATATTCAATGAAATTGAATATAATGAGTGAATTAAATTTTTTTAAATTAATTGATATGATAATTAATTAATTTAAATAATGTGAAATATTAATAATAATATTTATTAGTCCATTTAGTAATTTAATATTAATGGGTTAGAGTATTTAATTAATTAATCAATTCAATTATTATTTAATTATGAATTGGATAATTAATGTGTAACAAAATTAATAATTAATCATTTGGGTTATAATTAAATAGTCCAATGACAAATTAAATGGACTTGACAAACTAGTAGCCCAAACAATTTAATTAGAGTCCAATTGGTATTTTAAATAAAACCCAAAACTTGAGCCACTTGAAATTAAATTGATTAACTATTATTTATATAAAAGTAAGCATATGTGACAAACATTTTGGGACACCAAAAGTGATGTTGCCGGCAAGGAAGGAAAAGATAGAGAAGTGAGATTTGTTTTATTTTATTATTTATTTATTTAATAATTTGGTTGCTTGTATTGATTTTTTAAAAATACATGGACCATCCATCTTTTCACCAACTATAGTCCTTAAAGCTTTTCTTGTGCTAGTATCTTTGCTAGGCTCTTGATGGCTAGAATTGATAGATATATTTTATATCTATAGAAGTGCAAGAATACTTGCATTTGGAGGCTAAAAGAGTTAGTCATTTATCATCTTTCATTTTTTTTCTCAAGCTAAAGAGAGCTAGAGAACATTTGAGAAAGTGAGAAAATATTTGAGAGTAAAAATATCAAGAGAAGGAGGAGGAGCCTAAGCTAGTTCATGACATCTTCTTACTACATATTTTGGAAAGAAGAGTAGAATAGCTATCAAAACAAGGTAATTATTTTATAAACCCTAATCTTGTTTTCTTTCAAGTTT
Organism: Hedera helix; assembly: GCA_947179155.2. NCBI lineage: Eukaryota > Viridiplantae > Streptophyta > Magnoliopsida > Apiales > Araliaceae > Hedera > Hedera helix. The sequence continues at coordinate 21,260,277 of OX359266.1, forward strand.
ATGGTAGAAATATTAACACAGTAATTTTTATGGTTAAAATCATGCTATGTATGCTTCTATAATTTATCATGAGTTTAACTTATGTTTTATAAAGTTTTAATGATGGAAAACATGTGTTTGGTGATGTGTAATCAAGTCTCAAAATAATGATTAAAAATAATTTTTATAATATTTAAATTTAATGTTCTAATATTATAGAACATTAAATCATGAGAAAAATAAAGTTTGAATCACTCAAAATGGAGTTATACACAAAAAGTTATGATTTGTGGTAGTTTATGTGATGTAAAAATTTTTATAAAATTTTATAATATTAAATCATGAAAAATTAAATTTTCATGTTATAAATTGATATTAAGTGATTGGTAATTTTTTTGGATTTTTAAAGCTTACTTGAAGGTATAATTTTTATTAAAGTAGTGTATTAAAACTACTATTCACAATCTGCTAAGGGGAAAGAAAAAGGGGGTGCCGCGCAATGCGCACGACCCTGTTCACTGTCGGCCGCGGACCGAAAAACGACGTCGTTTTGGCGTGTAAAAATTCATCCGCGCGTTATGCGCGGAAGCCAGCTTCGGTGACAATAAAACGGCACCGTTTTGGGACCTAGTTTTGTCGGCGCGCGCAATGCGCGAGATACCATTTTGGCGAAATTACATTTTTGCCCCTCCGGTCTTTTTTCTGCGAAATTACGAAATTGCCCCTCCGTTCGTTTTTCGGCTTATTTACAGAATTGTCATTCTGGATAATTTAAATTAATTTAAATGCTTAAAAATTAATTTAAAATTATAACAAAAATATTAATAATACAAAAATGATATTTAGGTATTGAATCTTATATTTTTCAAATATAATAAGTATTTAGGATTAATATTTAAATGTTATAAATATTAATCTAGTTAGTTTAATATTATATTTTTCAAATATAATAAGTATTTAGGATTAATATTTAAATGTTGTAATATTAATCTTGTTAGTTTAATATTATATTTTTTCAAATATAATAAGGATTTAGGATTAATATTTAAATGTTGTAAATATTAATCTAGTTAGTTTAATATTATATTTTTTTAAATATAATAAGTATTTAGGATTAATATTTAAATGTTGTAAATATTAATCTAGTTAATATTATATCTTCTGAATTTATGATTAAACTAATTATTATTTAATTAATATTAAATAATAAACAAGGATGATAAATTAATTAATTATTATTTAATTACTATTAAATAATAATTAAAGACAACTAAGATTGATTATTTAATTATTTATTATTTGATTAACTTTAAATAATAAATAAATTTAGTTAGTTATTATTTATTATTAAATAATAACTAATGATATTAGAGAATTTACTATATAATTTTATTATTTATTATTTAATTAACTTTAAATAATAAATGAATTTAGTTAATTAGTTATTATTTATTATTAAATAATAACTAAAGATATTTGATTATTTTTAATATAATATAATTATTTATTATTTGATTAATTTTAAATAATAAATAAATCTTGTAAGTTATTATTTATTATTAAATAATAACTAAAGGTAGTTAATTACTTACTATTTAATTAATGATAAATAGTAATTAAATGAAATTAGATTTAATGAAATAAAGAAAATGTCTTTTAACTCTTTTGTTTAAACAATTATAATAAATTGTTTAATAGTTTAATAAGTGTCCAACACTTAAGAAAAATATTTTCTAATTTATTAAATTATTAACCTAATTTGATTGAGGGTCTATAAGGTTAATAATATTGTTTTGACTTATATAAATTATGTGTTAGTACTTATTTGTGGTAGATAAGTTTCTTAATGAGCGTATAGTTGTACAAATACGTTGTACTAATTATTAGACCAACTTTACTAATGTTAGGTCTTTCAAAGCCAGTTAGTTAAAGCTAGACATTAATTGTAGCTGAGCAGACAGACAAGTTTCCTAAACCCTACTCAATTTATATTCGAGCAGGATATATTATTTTATTGTTCAAGTTCCTAACTCAAACTCAAGTTGTTACGTTTCAAGCATGCTATGGTTTAATTCTGTATAATTATTCCACCTATTTAAATTGTTGATTCGCACATAGTGCTTGTTGCATGTGTTCATCAGGTATGAAAGGCTGATCACCTTCATTACCATAAGGTTCAGTTAAATTTGTTCATGGTCATTATTGACACTCAAAATTAATTAATTCAGTCATTCAATTATTGAAATTATGATTCGTACTCTTTCACAATTATTATATTGTTGAAAATCCAAAAGCTTATTCTTTCTTTCAATCATGATATATCGTTATTGTATTTAAACTTGCTGAGCAAAGTCGTTGCTCACTCTTGCTATATCATGATAACAAATTTCAGAATAATACGAATGTTCAAGGAAAGACGGAGACAGAAGCAACAGACAAGATTATAGTGTTATGCATTATAACTAAATTGTTATATGATGTAAGTAATTTTGTAAACCTTTTTATGAATCTAAAGGTATATATGTAAGTTAAGGTTAGAAACCTTGGGAAATGTTGTAGAATAAACAATTTATGTTTATATATTCCGCATTAGTTTTAGAACGTGTATGAAGATGATGTATCGTGACGTACCAAGTCTAGGGTAAAAGGAACCCGGATTTGGGGTCGTTACAAGTTGGTATCAGAGCTGATAGGTTATAGTTCTTAGGTAGCAGTTCCTTAGGCTATAATCATGGAAAGATAATGAAGACAGTGAAAGGATAAACTCAGATAGAGTTTAGAAATGAACATATACAGTTCATAAATGAGGAAATAAATCTATATAGATACATAGATATATGAAAAGATTCAAAGAAGGATCTTCAATGAGTGTAATCCAAATAAATGGAATAAGAATCAGGGAACACTTGATTCAAGAATTTAAAAAAAGAATGATCGTACAATAAAATGACCAGAGATGAATGATAAGATGATAGAAATAAATGATCCTAGAATAAAGGAGAAATATTACAGTAAAATCAATTGTGTTATAAGATCACGATGATCATAGTAAGATCATGGAATGAAAAATGGTCTGTTAAATGATTAAGAGGTTGTGTTGATAGCATGGTGCTATAACAATGAAGATACTGTGAAATAGTAATAAGTGGACTCTTAAAGTGTTGAGTGTGATAAGGTATGAATTGACAAAATTCATATCAAGTTAAGAGAAGTTAGAGGTTTGTGGGGTTTTAATCGATAACTCATATTAGTGGCTGAGTTGTACGATTCTTTGTATGGGCAGGGAATTTGTGCTTGGTTTTAGAACCGCTTAGCTTCCTATATTAATATAGTGGTTGAGTTGAACGAACCCTTGTATGGGCGGGGGCTATGATATGTCAGCGAACCAATTTGGGAGATGTTGTTGCGAAACTTGGCCCGATCAGTGTGTATCGTAGAATAAACGTATGCACTGATGGCAGGTGTTCCTTACAGTGTTGAAGAGTTGGGAAACTGATGTATTTGTTCTTGGTTTAACGACCGCTTAACTTTCTATATTGATTAGTGGTTGAGTTGACCAATTTCTTTTATGGACGGGAGATTGTGTTTGGTTTGACGACCACTTAGCTTCCTATAGTGATAATCGATTGAAACCTGGTGTCGCGCTATTTGTTATATGAATGTTGAGAAGGTGATTCTTTTCTCATGTATAACGAATAGGTAGAGGATGTTAAGTTAAGTTCGTGTTCTGAGAACCGACACGCATGGAAAGTTCGTGACTCATAGTTATGTGGTGGAACCCCTCAGCGAATGGGGGACTTTGGCCTGACTAGGACAAGTTCCTCAAACCATATGATTGTGGTAAGTTCCTGAACCCAAATACGTGATGAGTTTGACGAATAGTGAGTATGGATAGAGTTAAGTAGTCAGGTTAAAGCGATAATAGATATAGTTATTAAGCTGGAAAAGAATGTGGAGGAAAAATTTGAGGTGTTTTGAGGTTTTAGGATATTCCAAATCTTCTAGCTATGCTAGACTTTGAAATTCTTAAAATCATGCTAAATTCGCACTTTTGTGCTTTTGAAAAGACAAATGTATTTTAGAGATCATTAATGCACTTAGTGCAGAGATGATAAACGATGGAGTCATCAATGCAGAGTAACCTAGTGTTGGATGTATTTTTAAGCCCACTATGGTATGATGTAATATGACAAAGTCAAAATGATTTTTAGTATTTTGAAACGTTTAAAGAAGAGTCTATGCTAATTGTTTCGGCAAGACAAATTGATTTGAAAATATCAAAATGTATTTATAAAATCATCACACGCCATTAAAGCCATGGTGCAGAGATGAAAAAGACGGAATCCTCAACGCACTGTTGCAACGGTGCGGTATCATGAAATACTATAAATGAATTTTAGTACTTTAACTAATCTGAAATGATTTTTGAATCGTACTGTACGAACAGTTCAATGATGTGAGTCTATGTCATTTATTTTGACTGGACACTTTTGGTCAGAAATGACTCAAGTTTTATTTTCCAATCCAACTTATGCTGGAACGGAATTTTGTACTAAGTCTGAGGTGAACAACCCCGTAATGGGGGATATGTCAGAGCCATGAATAAAGAACCCGCGAGGGGGCGCCCAACAGTGGTGGCATGCTGATATGGGTTGGTAAATCCAAAGAGTTCGACCCCGAGAGAAGTCGTTGTGCACAGCGCTAGAGTACGATAGGCTGATCACCTAGCGTACGAAACCATTGTGGTATGTTTTCAGTCTTTGTGATTGATAAACATTCTCGCAGTATGTTCACAGTCTTTATGACTCCTCAGAATAGTATGAAAGTTTTAATGAATATTTTAATTTTCAATTTATTCTTCTATAAGATATTGATTTTCAATTTATTCTTCTGCAAGATATTCCATTGTTCTGGAATTATGAGTTTAGAAGTATGAACTTCTTAGAAAAGGGTGGTCATAGAATTTGATGAGTAAAGAGTTATACTCAGAGATGAAAATTGGTAGATGTATGAGATAATTTCGGGGACGAAATTTTTAGAAGAAGGGGTGAATGTAATATCCCGGATATTTAAATGAATTAGAAATAAAATATTTAATATTTAATAAAGGTTGGAGTTTGATAACATAGTAGTGATAGATAAATAGAGGTCCAAATTAAATTTAACGGACTAACTTAGATATGGTGATATCAAAATTTTTGATAAGTTAGCAAGTAAAGTGATAATTCAATAAACTTGACTAACAGCAAGTCTAATTAAATTAAGAGAATTAATTAGTGGAGTTATGTAATTATGCGACGTGGTTGCGTGTAAATTAAATATGTATTTATATGAATATATATATGCGTGCACATTTAGTAACATAATTTAATGGTTAATTAAATTGTGATAAATAGATAGATTAATATTAAATTAATCCGAATTGAATTAAAAGGTTTATTGTGGAATTAATTTATTCATTAATCAACAATTATGCAAATTGTTGATAAATTATTTGTGAGGAATAATTATGTAAATTATATAATTATAAATTATATAAAGTAGTGGAATTAATTAAGGGAGATTAGTAATGGTATATATGTATAACATTTAATTTCATATATATGTACATATATATAAAGGGTTTAAATTAATTAAGTAATTTTAAATAGTAATTGAATATATTAAATGAATATATTCTATAATTAAATAAATCATTGTAAATGATTTATGAGAGTGAGAAATTTAATTATACAATTATTTGTGTAATATTAATTAAATAATTAAATAAATTATTTAAATAAGAAATTAAGTAAATATATTATTATTTTAATGTATTTTCGGGTAAATAGAATTATTTCCATAATTGATGAGAAATAAATTATTTAATGTAAATGTATTAAATAATTTAATTTATGGCGAAAATAATATATATTAAAATTATATATTGTATTTATTTTTAATTTCATAATTTATTGTGAAATTGTTTTTGTGGTAAAGTAATGTGTTTAAATAATATATATAGATTATATATATTATTATTAGCGAACACACTCTAAAGTTTTAATATCAAAATAATTGATAAGTTGTCATTAATTAAATATTCAATGAAATTGAATATAATGAGTGAATTAAATTTTTTTAAATTAATTAATATGATAATTAATTAATTTAAATAATGTGAAATATCAATAATAATATTTATTAGTCCATTTAGTAATTTAATATTAATGGGTTAGAGTATTTAATTAATTAATCAATTCAATTATTATTTAATTATGAATTGGATAATTAATGTGTAACAAAATTAATAATTAATCATTTGGGTTATAATTAAATAGTCCAATGACAAATTAAATGGACTTGACAAACTAGTAGCCCAAACAATTTAATTAGAGTCCAATTAATATTTTAAAGAAAACCCAAAGCTTGAGCCACTTGAAATTAAATTGTTTAACTATTATTTATATAAAAGTAAGCATATGTGACAAACATTTTGGGACACCAAAAGTGATGTTGCCGGCAAGGAAGGAAAAGATAGAGAAGTGAGATTTGTTTTATTTTATTATTTATTTATTTTATAATTTGGTTGCTTGTATTGATTTTTTAAAAATACATGGACCATCCCTCTTTTCACCAACTATAGTCCTTAAAGCTTTTCTTGTGCTAGTATCTTTGCTAGGCTCTTGATGGCTAGAATTGATAGATATATTTTATATCTATAGAAGTGCAAGAATACTTGCATTTGGAGGCTAAAAGAGTTAGTCATTTATCATCTTTCATTTTTTTTCTCAAGCTAAAGAGAGCTAGAGAACATTTGAGAAAGTGAGAAAATATTTGAGAGTAAAAATATCAAGAGAAGGAGGAGGAGCCTAAGCTAGTTCATGACATCTTCTTACTACATATTTTGGAAAGAAGAGGAGAATAACTATCAAAACAAGGTAATTATTTTATAAACCCTAATCTTGTTTTCTTTCAAGTTTATGGTAGAAATATTAACATAGTAATTTTTATGGTTAAAATCATGCTATGTATGCTTCTATAATTTATCATGAGTTTAACTTATGTTTTATAAAGTTTTAATGATGGAAAACATGTGTTTGGTGATGTGTAATCAAGTCTCAAAATAATGATTAAAAATAATTTTTATAATATTTAAATTTAATGTTCTAATATTATAGAACATTAAATCATGAGAAAAATAAAGTTTGAATCACTCAAAATGGAGTTATACACAAAAAGGTATGATTTGTGGTAGTTTATGTGATGTAAAAATTTTTATAAAATTTTTTAATATTAAATCATGAAAAATTAAATTTTCATGTTATAAATTGATATTAAGTGATTGGTAATTTTTTTGGATTTTTAAAGCTTACTTGAAGGTATAATTTTTATTAAAGTAGTGTATTAAAACTACTATTCACAATCTGCTAAGGGGAAAGAAAAAGGGGGTGCCGCGCAATGCGCGCGACCCTGTTCACTGTCGGCCGTGGACCGAAAAACGACGTCGTTTTGGCGTGTAAAAATTCATCCGCGCGTTATGCGCGGAAGCCAGCTTCGGTGACAATAAAACGGCACCGTTTTGGGACCTAGTTTTGTCGGCGCGCGCAATGCGCGAGATACCATTTTGGCGAAATTACATTTTTGCCCCTCCGGTCTTTTTTCTGCGAAATTACGAAATTGCTCATCCGTTCGTTTTTCGGCTTATTTACAGAATTGCCATTCTGGATAATTTAAATTAATTTAAATGCTTAAAAATTAATTTAAAATTATAACAAAAATATTAATAATACAAAAATGATATTTAGGTATTGAATATTATATTTTTCAAATATAATAAGTATTTAGGATTAATATTTAAATGTTATAAATATTAATCTAGTTAGTTTAATATTATATTTTTCAAATATAATAAGTATTTAGGATTAATATTTAAATGTTGTAAATATTAATCTAGTTATTTTAATATTATATTTTTTCAAATATAATAAGTATTTAGGATTAATATTTAAATATTGTAAATATTAATCTAGTTAGTTTAATATTATATTTTTTTTAAATATAATAAGTATTTAGGATTAATATTTAAATGTTGTAAATATTAATCTAGTTAATATTATATCTTCTGAATTTATGATTAAACTAATTATTATTTAATTAATATTAAATAATAAACAAGGATGATAAATTAATTAATTATTATTTAATTACTATTAAATAATAATTAAAGACAACTAAGATTGATTATTTAATTATTTATTATTTGATTAACTTTAAATAATAAATAAATTTAGTTAGTTATTATTTATTATTAAATAATAACTAATGATATTTGAGTATTTACTATATAATTTTATTATTTATTATTTAATTAACTTTAAATAATAAATGAATTTAGTTAATTAGTTATTATTTATTATTAAATAATAACTAAAGATATTTAATTATTTTTAATATAATATAATTATTTATTATTTGTTTAATTTTAAATAATAAATAAATCTTGTAAGTTATTATTTATTATTAAATAATAACTAAAGGTAGTTAATTACTTACTATTTAATTAATGATAAATAGTAATTAAATGAAATTAGATTTAATGAAATAAAGAAAATGTCTTTTAACTCTTTTGTTTAAACAATTATAATAAATTGTTTAATAGTTTAATAAGTGTCCAACACTTAAGAAAAATATTTTCTAATTTATTAAATTATTAACCTAATTTGATTGAGGGTCTATAAGGTTAATAATATTGTTTTGACTGATGTAAATTATGTGTTAGTACTTATTTGTGGTAGATAAGTTTCTTAATGAGCGTATAGTTATACAAATACGCTGTACTAATTATTAGACCAACTTTACTAATGTTAGGTCTTTCAAAGCCAGTTAGTTAAAGCTAGACATTAATTGTAGCTGAGCAGACAGGCAAGTTTCCTAAACCCTACTCAATTTATATTCGAGCAGGATATATTATTTTATTGTTCAAGTTCCTAACTCAAACTCAAGTTGTTACGTTTCAAGCATGCTATGGTTTAATTCTGTATAATTATTCCACCTATTTAAATTGTTGATTCGCACATAGTGCTTGTTGCATGTGTTCATCAGGTATGAAAGGCTGATCACCTTCATTACCATAAGGTTCAGTTAAATTTGTTCATGGTCATTATTGACACTCAAAATTAATTAATTCAGTCATTCAATTATTGAAATTATGATTCGTACTCTTTCACAATTATTATATTGTTGAAAATCCAAAAGCTTATTCTTTCTTTCAATCATGATATATCGTTATTGTATTTAAACTTGCTGAGCAAAGTCGTTGCTCACTCTTGCTATATCATGATAACAAATTTCAGAATAATACGAATGTCCAAGGAAAGACGGAGACAGAAGCAACAGACAAGATTATAGTGTTATGCATTATAACTAAATTGTTATATGATGTAAGTAATTTTGTAAACCTTTTTATGAATCTAAAGGTATATATGTAAGTTAAGGTTAGAAACATTGGGAAATGTTGTAGAATAAACAATTTATGTTTATATATTCCGCATTAGTTTTAGAACGTGTATGAAGATGATGTATCGTGACGTACCAAGTCTAGGGTAAAAGGAACCCGGATTTGGGGTCGTTACATTTTACAATAAGGGTAAACCCCCATAGCAATTCCCGACTTTTCAGATAATATGAAATCAACATTTAATCACAAAGAACCTATTCAGTAAATAGTTATTATACAATTCAATCATTCTACCATACAATGTACCAATCAAATATAAGACATAAAATTACTATCAAGTTTTATTTTATTTGATCATATGTATTTCAATTCTCAAATACACAACTCTGATTCATGTAAATTAGAAACTCTTTTTTAATTTTCATTTCATATTGGCCAAGAATTTCTGAGTTGTCATTTATCAAATTACATAGGATATTCTCTCCTTTTACTTGGAAGTCATGGATCATTTGTTAATCATTCACCTACCTCTATGTACACTTTATTATACCCGGACATAACATTTGATAAACCAACAAGCCTTAAGGGATATAACAAAGTATAACTCAGAATACACAAGGTACTACGATGATCTCAAGTCCAATGATCACTTATACGACTATCACTTTAGGAATTTCTATTAATGGACAAGTAAAACTCCATTAGGTGTTCCTTAAGCGAGTCACGTTCAGTAAACTTATTCTCCAATAAGCACTAACATACTTGTTTTAGTGTTTCTACACAAATGACTATGAGATTAATTATCCTCTTCAAATGAGCAAATATAGTATGTACTAATCTATTTAAATCCATTAACCCCATATTAGTGATCTTATGATTAGGAATATTTTAGTTTTGAGCTATCTTCAATTTAGATCTCATTAGCATGATCAACATCATGATTATAAAAGCATTGCTCAAAACTATGTGTTTATCCAATAATTAAATCTAACAATTAAACATGGATAATAAATGTCTTTAATTAATTTTTTATTTATTAATACATTGAATAAGATTACAAAGTAAATGCTATCATATCAAATGCGATTGGCTTGAGGGTATACTACTTTCAATTGAAAGTAGTGTTAACTTCCACTTATAGCTGTATTTATAGTTGTTTGTCACCATTTGTCCATGCACACTCGAGACCAGATAAAATTAAAAGTCCTGATTACAACTGAAACCCATAGCTGGATATGTCTGTTAGTTCCCAATGACACGAAAGATATTTAGAAGGGGGGGGGGGGGGGGGGGGGGGGAGGAGGGGTTGAAGAGATGCTTTAAAACTTTTTCTTTACTTTGTTTTAAGAGATAATGAATTATTAATCAATTAGTTTAGCACAACGGAATTTGATTTAGATACCCCTTCTTGATATGTTAATGTAATAATTCAACAAGCAATTATATAGCAGGTGTAACGAATATGATTTTTATGTTTTATTAAATGTTTATTGAGTTAAATAAATATTTATTATAATGAATTTATTTATTGTGTATGAATGTAATTTAATTAATTATGTGTGGAAAATGTTTTTAAAAGATGTGACTATATTTTTATATCATATAATAAGGAAGATATGAAATATGTACTGGTTGTTCAAGCCAAACGTGGCCTTAGCATTTTAAAGCCCTGTAACTTCCAATGTGGGCATTGATGTATAACTGATGAAATTGAATTATGGTAAATGCCAATTCATGGTGGTAGTGGATGGGAAGTTACGGGAATAACTGATGGGAGTGAAACTCATATATGTATATATGGGTTATCAGTTTCCTTTAAAGGAGTTCATCTCTAAGTTTGTGAAGAGAGAGAATATTGAGAGAGAGAGTATCAAAATCAGAAAATAGAGAGAAGAAATCCACGACAATTAAAGAGAAAGAGAGTTCACTGTAAGAATTAAGAAGGTTTTCAAACATCAACATTCTACTAATCAAGGGTAAAACTCTTATTTTAAAGTTTTGGGTTGTGTTGCTATAATTTTCTGAAAACTGTTTTATGGTTCTGTAATTGAAGTCTTATGGCTGAATTTGAGGAAAGGGTGTTTATAACAGTTAACAAGCATGCATAGTATAATATATGTTGTTTAGAAATGATTTTCAGTAATCAAAATAGTCAAAGATCTGTTTTTGAAATAAAGAACATGAGTTCTGTTTTAAACTGGTTTTCTGTGAGTAGTCACTGTTTATGCTTACCAAGTTGTTAACAAAATGACTAAAAGAATCAGTTTTTGTCAAACTATTGCAAAATGAATTGCTTTTCAAAATCAGAAGTTCATTAAGTAATGTTTCACTGGTCTTTAACTGAAACAATGAAAAATATACAGTCTGGTATGTTGCAGAAGAGTGTTTACACAACGATCGTAGAGCATACTCGGCAGGCTATATGTGTTGCATGTCCAAGCCAGTCTCACTCATGCAGTTTGTCGAGTAACTCTCGGAGTCGTAGAGTACTTTCGGCAGCTCGTAGAGTGACTGTCTCGGAGTCGTAGAGTGCTCTCGACAGTTCGTCGAGTACTCGAGATCGTAGAGTGGATTCCACTCGACGATCGTCGATCAGACTTGACCAATCGTCGAGCAGTCCTGACCAACTTGAGAAATCGTAGAGTAGCATAGCAGAATATGTTTTTGACAGTTCAGTTTGAATGTTTAAGTCCATATCATGTTTTTCTGTGATAATAGATTGTTAATTTATATGTGACATGCATATGTGATGTGTTGTTTAAAGAGCTGATTAGTGTGGTAATGATAAATAATAAATGTAGGATATTGGAAATCAAGTTTTAATTGTGTAGCTCACAAACAAGGCAAGTTTCCTATTCCTACTCAATTTTAATTCGAGCAGGTTGATAATTATTAAGCAAGTTTATATTCATTAAACTTCAATTATTACATTGCTAGTTTCTTAAATTCAATCTTGTGTTATATTGAAAGTTTTGCGCTCGTTCTTTATTTGAGCATGGTCTTAAGTCTTATTTCATGTTGAGTAAGTTTCTAACCTTAGTTTATTGTTCAAGTAAGGTAGCAAAGTTTCCATAATGTCAATTATTGTGAACTTATCTTGAAATGATTCATCAATTGATTATCGTTGTTGTTGAACTTTGATATGGCTAGTTAAACCTTATTGATTCAACTAGTCCATAGTTGATGAGCATTCTAAATTCTAGAACTACCTTTGAAGCTTATCCAAACCAAACTTCCTTTGGTGCGGACTCTTATGTCAAACTGAGATGAACAACCCTATTATAGGGGATTTTATTACGCTTAGCGTTAAGATGTTTGTGCACATACATGGTACAAAGGGCTGATCCCCCTAAGTACGAGAAGGAAGGTCCATATAGTCTTACGACTGTTAAAGGTTGAAATTAGAAATACTTGATAACCTGGGACAAAGTTCATGGTCTTGTGACCCTCAGATGAAATCATGTTCTTATTGTTGATTCTCTAATCAAAAGTTGAATTCTAATATTCTTTATTCATTGAATAATTCTATAAGATTCCTATTGTTGTTATTATTATCTTGGTGGGCAATTGTTTGCTCACCCTTGCATAACCATTGCAGATAAATCAATAAAGATAGAAGAGCCGACCACTAGTAAGGGCAAGGGCAAGATGGACAAATGTTGAAGACTTGTTAATATGTTTCTTTTATGATATTTAGAGTTTTGTAATAGTACTTGATGTTTTATTTGTTTATTTCCGCATTTGATGTAATAAAGGTTAGACGACCTGGGAATTGTTCTTGAGACGTTGTAACCCTTTAATGGGAGATTGGTTTTTATCTATGTCATAAGTTTGGTTTATATCTTGTGATAATGGGTAGACAGTGTTTGGATCGTGAGCACCAAATTCCAAGGAGGGAATGAAGTACCCGAATTTGGGGGTGTCACAGGTTGGTATCAGAGCCGTAGGTTTAAGAACCTTAGGTGGGGAAACCTTAGGCTTAAACTCTCTAGGAGATAATGGTGGTGATAAACCAAGGAGGCATTTGGTCTTCCATAAAAATATGGCTGATAGGACACAATCTTTTGACTTTTACTACCTTGAAAGTCTTGTCTCAGTTGCATAGCACGCTTTGGTCAGTTCTCTGACTTTTTTGACTTTAGGCTGTTGGCAGATGTTTATCTGACACATTGATGCAAATTGCTCTTCTCGATGAAGTTGGTTTTGTCTTGAGATCGTAGAGTTTTATTCTAAGGCTACTCTGTTGGTCGTAGAGTCCGTTCTACGATCACTTTTTTATTGGTCGTAGAGTATGTTCATTTGCTTTGACCAAATCGTGGGGTTTTCCTGGCGCGACATCGTAGTGTCCACTCTACGAATATATTGAATTGTTGAGTCTTCTTTGTGCGGAGTCGTAGAGTCCATTCTACGAACATACTGAATTGTCGAGTCATCTTTGCGTGGAGTCGTAGAGTCTATTTTACGATCAGACTGATTGAAGAGATATAACACTAGATCAACCTAACAGATTTGATCTTTTCATAAACTAAGTTCGTGAACACAGAACTTTACAACTCAATACATTCATATCCAAAAGATCAACCCAACAGTTTTGATCTTATCTAATTAAGTCATTGTACATCCCAAACAATCAAAGGACTTTAAAACTCTACTATCAAATGCATTTATCACCTTAATTCTTATCATCAAATCAAACATGCAATGTTCAATAATCTCTCCCTATTTGATGATGACAACACTAATAGCAGAAAGTAATTTGAACAAACTTAATTAAGCAAATGCATTTAAATGGTAAAATGCCTAATATAAAGTGAGCAACTGTATTTCTAATGAAAGAATATGAATTTTATTAATGTAGTTAATTGAACAATAAATGTAAATATATTCCAAAAAAAACTTATCTCTTCCTACTGGTAAGTCTCCTTTTTTCATCTTCATACCTTTGCCTAGGAGACCTTCTTCTCTCATCTTCTTGCATTTGCCTGTAGAGTGCTCTCATTTCCTCTTCTGCTCTTTTCAGTTCCATTTTTTCCCTTTGCATAGCCTTTTCTTCTTTCACTTGGAGCCATGCTTGAGAGCTGGACGATCCCATAGTTGAGGATTGTCCTTGACCATTTGGTACAAGTGGTCTCGCAGTTGAGTCCTGTCTGTGATGAATTGGTATTGCTTCAAACCTAGGAGGTTAAATTGACTTTTGAACCAATCTCATCCCTTGAGGCGCTCTTCCTCTTCTGCTACTTTGGTCTATGTTCTTCCTCTTCTCCCCCTTATTGGCATCATTAATATTAGCCACCTCAGTTGAAAGCTGTTGCACACCTCGAACAAGTTCTTAAAGTTGAGTCTGGGTAGCAGCTACATCATTGTGATGATCTTGAAGTTGTTCTTCAACTAGCATTTGTTTTTGCTCCAACACTGATACAGTTCAGCTGTTTGATTAACTCGTTCTCTGAGGGATTTCTTTATTTCAACGATCTACTCAGTGAGGAGGGTTATGGATTTAGCATTGGTTTCTTGAAGAATTTCGACTGACTTCTGATGGCTGGCCATTGCATTTATAAATATTTCATCCCTTTTCTTGAGATTGTCAGAAACTGCTGCAATTAACACATTCAGTCTTGAGGAGAATTGGCTTCCCAAATTCTGAGAAAGATCATTGGCAGCAATAACGACATTGTCTACTCTTCGTTGAATGTTGTGAGACTTAGATGCCAGATCTTTTTGTATCTCTGCTTGCATATAGCTCGTATGGTCCGTTAAGCCCTCAGTGGTAGGAAGCAGAGATATCTTTTGCAGAATTTCTTGGAGGAGTTGAGTTGTTTACCCCTGGTCAGCCATGGAGCTTGAAATGTGGAAGTATTCATGACCAGAGATTGAGGAAATGTCTTCCTGTGTGAGGAGAAGTCTTAGAGGTCGGAAAGCTTGAGCATGAGGCATTGTGTGTGTAGAAGGCGGTGTTTGAGGAGAGTCTTGAGGGCACTCTACGTCTTGATCATTTAAGATTTCTTGACCACTAGCCGTAGAGTGTGGGGACTCTACGACTGGAGTAGAGTTGGACGTAGAGCTTGTTCCAGTGCTTACGTTAGACAGTCCTTCAAATTGATTGAAGGTCCAGGCAGGTGTATAATTTTGTATGAATGTGAGAGGGATAAAGTGTACCTTTTGCCCTATTGAAGATGAAACAGAGCTGTTTGAGATTAACTTTTGGGCAAAATATAGGTTTTAAGGGTAGTCTTGAGCCAGAATCACCACGTTGGGATATACTTTGAAGGTCCAGAACAGTTGATCCCATGCATTGTGTACCAAGGCTCGGTGGAATGGCATCAGTGGCAAGAACTTCAGCATGCAGTTGTAGTTGAGGTGTCTCTGTTCATTTCTTCTAACTGCCACTATTTCGATGTCATCCTCTTCTTTAGTATTCATTATGGCTGAAGGGATTGAAATGTCTTCTTGAATCTCTCCCTCAGCCTGAGCATCTGTTGGCTCAAGAACTACTAATGGCTCCCCCTCAGTTTGGGTAACCATAGGTTCAGCTGCTTCAAATGACTCCCTCTTAACTAGAGCATTGTCAGATTTTTGATGTAGCTCCCCCTAAGCTATTGAGCATTTTTTAGCTAATTTCACTAGCCTTCTTCTCTTTGGTCTTGACTCTTTTGAAGTGACCTCCTCAGCCTTATGCTTGCTGCGAGTTTCCCTGTGCTTGTCCGAATCTTCATCTTCTGAGGCAGCCTTCTCTTCAATAGTAATGTCAAGGGCCTCATTTGATGAGCCTTGAGGTTTTTCAATCTCAAGTGCTTTCTTTCCTTTTCTTTTTCTGATTAGACCAGGAGATTGCTTGCTGACCTCCTAAGATTCGGCTTCTGCAGAAATGTTCTTCAATATCGAGGGCCCTGCACCACTCTGCGTTTCTTCACTATCTCCTGACCGGGATAATTTTCTATTCTCAAATGAATTCCTCTTCCAGTTTTTGAACAGTCTCTGGGTTATCCTATTGTTAGCGTTGAGTGCTTCTCTTTATTCATGCTCTATCTTTTTTCCCAATATAGATTGAAGGAGAATACTGATAAATCTCCTATAGAGAATTTTTCTGGCCCCCTTTGCCTTTTCTGTATTTAGATCCAGTTTTCAATCCATTCTAACAGTAAGGAGTCAAAGTCGATGTTCATCTTCTTCATTATGGCTGTCATTATTTTTAGTTGGATCTCGCTGATGGAGTTGTGAGCTGAGTCTTTACAGAGGAGGCACTTTCCAATGATGTCAGCCAAAAACTCATACTTCTGAGGAAATTCTTTCTTCTTTAATTCTCTCAACTTCGGATTATTTTTGTGGTGCATCCTTCTCAGGCCCTTTTTTGTGCTTACCATATTGAGAGTCGTGAGACCCCCATACTTGAAACCTAGGGCTAGGTTTATTTCTTCAGAGGTGAGGTTGAACTGAACGCCTCTAACCGTGGTGGTTAGGGTTCCATTTACATATGTTCCATTCATAAAGAATTCTCGAACTAGCTTTGATAGGACTCTTGTGTTTGTTCCCAAGGCTTCTCGAAGGCTAGCCCTTTCTAGCAAATGGATTATCCTCCGGTACTGTTTATTTGCTATTGTGAAGGCTTCGAAGTTTAGTTCGTTTCCAAAAATGACTTGAGTGGTGCCATTTAATTGTTTTTCTAAAACAGGAAGAATAATTTAACTGAGTATTTAAACATTAGGGTTCTGGATTTTTGAGAGAGAGATAGAGAGGTTTAGGTTTTTGATTTTTGAAAAATAATGAACGACGCACAGTTTTTAAAGTATTTAAAACTTTTCTCTATATTTGCTGAGACGCGTGTCAAGTTTTGATAAGAGCACTTTTAGTTGGTTGATGACCATTTTGCCCTTTATCTCCCCCTAAGCTTTACGATCCTTCTTGAAACAACGATCCTTTGTTTTGACGGTCGTTGGGTTAGCTTTATGACTGGGATATACTCTGCGATCCTTGGCTTGGCAACTGTTGAGTGAGCTCTACGATTTGTAGTGTACTTTATGATCCTTGGTTTGACGATCGTTGAGTGGGCTCTATGATTTGAAGTATACTCTACGATCCTTGGCTTGACAATCGTTGAGTGGGTTCTACGATTTGTATTTGAAAAACTTTTTCTCCCTGTAGTGTTAGTAACTTCCAAAGACATGATATATATCAAGAGTCTAGATTTAACATTCCTAACTCACTTATTAGTTTATTGAATCTTGATTTATCTAAAGGTTTCGTAAATACATTTACCAGTTGATCTTCAGTTGGGATATAGTGAAGCGATATATTACCATTTTGTAGATGATCCCTAATGAAATGATATCTTATGTCTATGTGCTTAGTTCTAAAATGCATAACAGGGTTATGAGTTATGGCAATTGCACTAGTATTATCATAATATATAGGGATAGAGTTAAGCTCAAAACCATAATCTGCAAGCTGAGTCTTCATCCATAGGATTTGTGTACAGTAGCTACCTGCGGCTATATATTCAGCTTCTGCACTTGATGTGGATACTGAGTTTTTCTTCTTACTGAACCAAGAGACAAGTCTGCTACCTAACATCTGGCAAGTACCACTTGTGCTCTTTCTGTCTATTTTGCATTCTACATAGTCAACATCTAAATATCCTATTAGATTAAAGTAAGACTCATTGAGATACCATAATCCCAAATTTGGAGTTCCTTTAAGATATTTGAAAATTATTTTCATGGCTATTAGATGAGACTCTTTAGGGTTAACTTGAAATATAGCACATATGCATGTAGCAAACATTATATCCGGTCGGCTAATAGTTAGGTATAAGAGTGAACCTATCATACCTCTATACTGAGTAATATCAGTGTTTTAACCATTCTCATCTTTGTTAAGCTTAGTGGCAGGTGGCATAGGAGTTTTCATGATGGTTGTAGATTCCATGCCATACATCTTTAGTAAATCTTTGATGTACTTGGCTTGGTTTATGAAGATTCCTTCAGCAGTCTGCTTTACTTAAAGTCTGAGAAAGAAGTTTAGTTCTCTCATCATGCTTATCTCAACCTTGCTCTGCATAAGCTTGGCAAACCTTTCACACAATTTTTCATCCGAAGAACCAAATATGATATCATCTACATAAATTTGAACTAGCAGTGTTTTATCTTTATGTTTTCTCAAAAATAAAGTAGTATCTACTATTCCTCTAGTGAATCTTTTTCCAATAAGAAAGTTAGTTAAGGTTTCATACCATGCTCTCGGTGCTTGTTTTAGACCATATAAGGCTTTATCTAATTTATAAACATAATTTGAAAAGGATGGATTGATAAAACCTGGAGGTTGTTCCACATAAACTTCTTCTTGAAGTTCTCTATTCAGAAATGCACTCTTGACATCTATTTGGAAGACTTTAAACTTCATGTGTCCAGCATGGGCAAGAAAAATCCTTATGACAAGTCAATTGCTTCCTCTTGAGAATAGCCTTTGGGCACCAGTGTTGTTTTGTTCCTTATAATCATACCATTGTTATCCATCTTATTTCTGAAAACACATTTGGTGCCAATGACTGGTTTATGCTGAGGTCTGAGAATTAATCTCCAAACTTTGCTCATTTCAAATTGATTTAGCTCTTCTTGCATGGCCTCTGTCTAACTTGAATCTCCTAAGGCTTCTTCGATCTTCTTAGGTTCCACTTGAGAGAGAAAGCTTAGGTAAAAGCATTCATTTGAAGTTGCAACTCATTTCTTGATTCCAATATTTAGATCTCCAATTATTAGATCTTGATTGTGATCTTTGGTCCACTTTATTCTGCTAGGAACGTCTATTTTGGTGTCTTCTTGTCTGAGTTTCTCCAAATGAACTGCTTGTTCTTATCGTAGAGTTTCAGTAACTGGTATGGTGAGCTCCACGATTTTCTCTGCTTGCTCAACGTTTTATATTGCTGGTTCCATGATCGTAGAGTCCAACTCTACAATTTTGAGTTCTTCTATAGTTGAGTTTATTTATGATGAATCGTTGAGTGATGAGCTTTTCTTTTCTGGATCTGATTCATCGAATGTGACATGGATGGAGATTTCAACAGTTAAGGATTCCTTGTTGAACACTCTGTATGCTTTGCTATCCATTCCATAACAAAGGAATATTCCTTCATTTGATTTTGGCTGGAATTTGGTTAGATGCTTCTTGCCATTGTTGAGTACGTAACATAGAAAACCAAACGCATGAAAGTAGTTTATGTTTAGCTTTCTTCCTTTCCACAATTTGTATGGAGTCTTCTTCAATATTGAGTGTATGAGGGACATATTCTGGGTGTAGCATGCAATACTGATGGTTTCAACCTATAAATACTCAGGAAGATAGGTTGCTGCTAGAAGAGTTATTCCTGCTTCAATTAGAGTCATATTCTTCCTTTCTGCTACTCCATTCTGTTGAGGAGTCCTTGGGATTGAGAAGTTGTGATTGATTCAGTTTTCTTCACAGAACTGGTTCATATCTAAAAAGTCAAACTCTCTTCCATGATCACTTCTGATGACCTTGATCTTCTCGCCTTTTTCATCCATGATTAGTTTGAAGAGCTTGATAAGATGTGAAATGGTTTCATCTTTAGAGCTTAGAAAGAATACCCATGTATATCTAGTGTAGTCATCTATTACCACTAGAGAGTATCTCTTTCCTCCAAGGCTTGCAGTTGGGATAGGCCCAAATACATTCATGTGTAATAATTGAAGGGCTCTATCATTTGAATTGGCTGTCTTGCTCTGGAATGAGGTCTTTGTTCTCTTTCCAAGCTGACATGCTTTGCAGGGTCTTTCTTTGATGAAGTTAAGTTTTGGCAATCCTCTTACAAGGTCTTTGGAGGCAAGCTTTGACATACTCTTAAAGTTAAGATGAGATAATCTCTTGTGCCAGAGCTAGCACATATATTCAGAGGCTTTAGCAAGGAAACAAATTGTCTCATCTAAACATAATTTGGCAAGGTTGACCACGTAGACATTTCCTTCTTGAACTCCTACTAGCTTTAGAGAATTAGTCTTCAAATCTCTGACTTGGCATTGGTTGTTGAGGAAAGTGACTTGATGCCCTTTGTCACATAGTTGACTGATGCTTAACAGGTTATGCTTTAGTCCTTTAACATAAGCAACTTTACTGAATGATATTGCACCATTTCCAGTTGAGCCATATCCTCTAGTTTTATCTGAATTGTTATCTCCAAATATGACTGCAGGTCCATCCTTTTCTTTGTAATCTGTCAGAAGAGCCTTGTTTCATGTCATGTTTCTTGAGCATCCACTGTCAAGATACCAGATGGATCTCTTTACCTGCATAACAAATCAATCTTTATTTTGGTACCCACAATTGCTTGGGTCCTGTTTTGTTAGTACTTTTTGGGACCCAAATCTGTTTGATTTTTGATTCTTGCAGTTTATAATAATGATTACCTGATAAATATCTATCATTTTTATTATGGTAACTATGATTGATATGATGTTGACGATGATGTGTGTGTATTTGTGAATTCCTATTTGTCCAAGACCTGTATGGATTATAGTTGCTCATAGTCCTTCTGTTAGGCTGATATACATTATGCTTCCATGCTACTTTACGATTCTCATACTTCGTAAAGTAAAAGTTAACTTTACGATTTATGCATGGTTGGTTAGTAGAGTAAGTTTTGCTTGACTCTATGATCCTTCGAGGTTCAACTATAGGTGTTGACTTACTTTTTAAATTTTTGAATCCTAAGCCAGTACGAGTTTTATTGACTAATATGATAGCAGGATTAACAGAATGTGGATAGCTGGGAGCGATTGAATCTAAGGATTTGATGAAAAAAATTCCTTTATTAAGATTAAAGGATTTGTTTTTATTTATTTCCTTTGAATTCTCCATATTAAGCTTTGAGAAAGAATTCTCAAAACCTAATCCTGATCTGTCAGCCACATCTCTTTGGCTTGAGATCAGGGTGTCCATAGACAAACTTGAATTGTTCCATATAGAAATTGTCTTTTCTAGTTTCTGAATTTTGGATACCAGTGAAGACTCTTTCTGAGTGCTTAATTCAATAATCCTTGTCAATTTTTCATTCTCAGTCTCAAAACTAGAATAAAAATTTTCAATTTGAAGTGTAGCTTCTAATTTTATGCTAATTTTCTCTTTTTTCTCTTTTAAATGAGAATAATCTTTAGATAACATTCTAAACATTTTCATGTATTTGCATAATTCTATCATTAAGTCATGCATGCCTTCTTTAAGATCATCGATGTTTAATTCAGGAGAGTAGAAGTCAAATACCTCATCTACAATAAATTTCTTTTTGCTGCTTTCTACTTCTTTTGCCATCAAGCACAGGTTGGCCTTCTATGGCTATTCATCGTCACTTGACTCAGAGCTTAGGTGCTCTCCTGAGTCACTCCAGGAGCCTTCAGCTATGAAGCTTTTGTCTTTCTTCTTTTTCTTGTGGAAGCTCTTGAATTCTCTTTTTGGATTTGCTTTTGATCTATCCTTCCTCAACTCTTCTCTTAAAGGTTTTGGACACTTAGCAATGAAATGGCTTGGCTTTTTGCAATTGTAGCAATTATCATTTGTTTGTTCTTTGCTGCTGCTACTTCTGAACTTCTGTGGTTTGTTCTTATTGTTGAATCTTTTAAATTGTCTGACCAGCATGGCAGCTCCTTCATCATCATCTGATTCATCTTTATCAGAGTCAGAATCAACCTTAAGATTGCTTCAATGAACTGAAGTTGTGGCTTTAAGGGCAATGTTCTTCTCCTTCTTTCTTCCTTTAGATAGGGTCTCTGCCCTTTGATTCAGCTCCAGCTTGTAGGTAAGAAGATTTTCATAGAGCTGTTGTACAGCCATTTGATGCAGGTTCTTTGACTCCTGGATGGTTGTGGTTTTGGCATCCCATTTTCTTGGCAAAGATCTCATGAATTTGATGATGAGATCTCTATTCGGGTAGACCTTTCTAAATGATCTAAGAGAGTTTAGCAGCAAGTTAATTCTCTCATAGGTGTTTGTAATGTTCTCCCCTGATATGTGGGTGAACATTTCATATTGCTGAATAAGCAGCTGTAGACACCCAAATTTTGCACTTTTGGACTAACCCTGGCAGGAGGGTAAAATCGTCATTTGACCCGACACGCGGAAAAGAAGGTGGACCCCAACACCATGCCACCCCAGCGATTTACGGTCAAAGCCGCCACCACGGACAACGAGCATCCGGTCACTTGAGGCAAGGCGAACAGTTGACCCAGAAAAGCCTGAGCCGACCACAAAAGACGACTAATGGCCACTCCGCTTACAATGTTCGGGGGTCTCGCTCCCCGGTGAGCGAGCGGCTGCCCAGCTCGCCGGTGAGCTGGCGGGGGGGGTAGGGGGCAGCGCCCCCTGAAAGCCAGGCACAATTATCAAATTCTATATCAAGTCGCAGCCCTCCGAACTAGCCTCCCAGAACAATATGGCACGTTTTCCAGGGATTTCCGGATCGCAAAAATACAGCCTTCCGAAATAATACAGCAGAAATTGGCGAATTAAGACCGCGCGGCACGGAAATCAAGAAAAGCAAGCCGGACAGCCGCGGATGCAGCTGCGGCCACTGACAAAGGGGCAGGTTCGCGGCTCGAGGACGGCACACGACAGCCGAGGTTCGGCGCGGACGGCTGCCGAGCCCAGCCGCAGATGCACCTGCGGCCAGCCGCAGATGCACCTGCGGCTGGTCTCGGCAGTCTATTAAGCGTCCAGATCTGCGTCCGAGAGAAAAAAAAAAGGAAAGAAAAATAGATTTTTAGAGAGAGAGAGAGGCGCGGGAGAAGAGAGAAAAAGATAGAAAAGAGAGAAACATTGTGAGATTTCTTCATCTTGTGTTCAATTTTTACTAGGTATTGTATCCTATTTCGATTTTCAAGTGTTAAAGCGTATCTTTCATCATTTGAAATGTAAAGAAATCCAAGTTCATAGCATTTGTGGTTCTATATAGTTAGATCTAGTTCTCATTTTATCTTATTGTCTAAGTTGTTATAGATCTAATATTTGTGCATTTGTTGGGTGGATCTACTGTTAGATCCGAAAATATTTGGTGCATTGCTATTTAATATAGTTTGATTTTGTATATGTTGAAGTTAGATCCGATGTAGTCGATATATGTTTGGATCTATGGATTAGGGATGGTTAGAGAGGATTTGTGGCGGATAGAATCTCCTCCTAACCTCCCGATGATATCCTTTTAAGGTTATTTTATAGTTTTTACGTATGTAGCAATGGCGATGCACTTGTGTTGTAAATATGTAATTTTTGGGCCTTAAAGCGATATCGATACCGAAAATCGGGTTTAAGGCCCCGTAATAGTGAAACATGTGATTGTAGGCGTTTGGGGTTATTTGGATGGCTTACATGCCCGTGAATAACCGCAACGCTATTTTTAATGCTTGATTTTCCTTTTGACACGAGAAAATGATTTTGGAATGAAATGATAAAGGTTTTTATAAAATCAAGCAAATTAGGATATTAGATTCACGAGGTTTAAAATTAAGAGTCTTGGGCGAACTTTAACCCGTGTTTGGCAAAAAGACTCCATTTGGTTTTAAAAGGTCATAAGAAACGCTTTTGCAAATAAATCAATGTTTTCATTAAACTTTGTGCATAGGGTTAAAGAGTTCTAGAAGTTGCCCTCGTTTTATTTATATTAACTGTTAGAAGGCAATGTATAGTCTCGATTCCTATTTGACAAAAGTTTAAAACTATTGTTTTCTAAAATGACATCTAAATAAAAAACCTCAACGCTTTCGAAATTAAAATCAATCTTTCTTATAAAAAGCGAAGCCTCGTCATTTGGGTCAAAGAACGTCCAAAACACTTTCCAGATAAAAACTTTTGCCATATAAAATAAAAGCAAACTTTTTTATGCAAAACGCACCACAAACGTCCATTTAGGCACACACACACACACACACACACACACACACACACATTTTAGGATTTAAAAGGATAGGAAAACATCGAGATTGCGGTAACCGTGTTTCACGGAAGTCGGGGGGTGCCTAACACCTTCCCCTCGCTTAAGCAAGCCCCCGAGCTCTATGAATCTCGGTTTGCAGACCAATTAATCGGAGTCACATATGAGCCAGCAATTACGAAAATAAATTCGGATGAGTTGGTACATCCATTTCAAATATACCAACTGGCGACTCTGGTCAATTGGCTCATAAAGAAATCGACATTTAAAAACCCGTCGACATTAAGCCGACCCTTTTCAAAATCACATTTAATCTAAAAGGCTAAAATTGGAAAGGGCATTTTAATAATAAAAAACGAGACGGCGAAATCCCGGCGTCGACAGCTGGCGACTCCGCTGGGGACATTAGAGGGCTTAAGCCGCATTTAAAATCCTGATGTTTTTCTATCCTTTAAAAATCTAAAAAATGTGTGTTTGCGTTATTTGCGTTGATTTACCTTTTTTGCGCGTGTATGTGAATAGTGTGATTGCGTTTCTTTTCAAGTCTTTACTTTATTAGCATCATATGCATACGGTGAGGTACGATGAATGTATGATAAATGTATGTTGAGCAGTTCCTCCTCCTGAGGCAAACCCGTCGGATGTGGATTACTGGACTCAAAGGGGTGCTCCCCGGCGAGGCTCAGGAAAAGCATCCACTCAGATCCAATCCAATTGAAAGATCGGATTCATTCCCTTCGAGTATGTTGCGAAGATCTGGGAACCTTCATGCCGAAAAGCCCGCGAGAGTAACTTAGGGTAGGTCAGCCTCAGATAAACCCAACGCGAGGGAAGTCTCTTCATACCCTTTTACATTTTACGCACGTAATATCATACTGTAGTCAATCCTTTTGTACCAACCACTTTTTCCAAATAAAAGTACTAACCTCTGTTTTACAGGGGCAAGCTTGGAGAGCATCGTGAATTGCACTGTGTCATTACCTTGGTTAAAATAAAAAGGACACTGACTCTGTTTTGCAGAAAAATATTACAAAACCCAAAAATACAAAAATAATTGCTTTAGCATGCATCTGCCAATACCATGACCCGGAACTAAACTTGGTTTGTTTATTCGCAGGATTGCTCCCCAAACCCGTCTCCGATCTAAGAAAGCCAGAGAATCAACAGTCGAGATGGCTGAAAACCCTAATCCGGACCTGGCTCCCGTATCTCGGGAAGAGTTCAACGCGGTGAGAAATCAAATGACGGAGCTGACTATGTTGCTCAAAGAACATTTCAAACTAAAATCAGGGCCACAGCTCGAGGACCAGCCGGGGCCATCATCTCAAGAGAACATACTGACCCCAGAAACTCCAAAGGTTGAACCGGCAAAACAAATCATTATCATTCCAGAGGATGAGGTTGCCAGCACTGTCAGCAAGAAAATAAAGCAGATGGAGGAGGCCATCAAAACTATGAAGGGGATCGGGTCATATGGCAGTGTTAACTACTCCGACTTATGCATCTTTCCGGGAACCAAATACCCCAAGAAGTTCAAAATTCCAGAATTTGAAAAATACAACGGGTCGGGGGATCCTTACATGCATCTAAAAGTCTATATCGGAGAACTTGGGGCATATGCTGAGGACGAGTCGTTGAGAATGCAGTTATTTCAGAAAAGCCTGACGGGGGAGGCTAGGACCTGGTACGCGAGGCTGGATAACGCTAAAATTCACAATTGGGAGGAGCTGGCCCACACCTTTTTGACACAATATAGCTTCCAATCGCAAATGGCCCCTGATCGCTACCAAATGACGAAGATAAAGAAGCAACCCAAAGAGTCTTTTAGAGACTATGCTCAGCGATGGAGGAGGATGGCCGCACAAGTGAACCCTCCCATGGATGAGGCTGAATTGGTGATAACCTTCATAGACATACAAGAGGCTCCTTATTACGAAAGAGTATTGGCTGGATTAGGCAAACCTTTTGCGGAGATGATCAAACACGGGGAAATGGCAGAGATGGGGTTGAAGTCAGGAAAGATCCGAGACCTCACAGCTCTTGAAGCTGTTGCTGAACAGATACAAAGCGGAAACTATGGTAGTACTTCCTGGAGACCACATGAGAGAGAAGAGGGAGATGTGTCCCTGGTCTTGCAAGGGCTATCTGGGAAAACAGTGAGTAACCCTCATGTCCGCATGCCAAGAAGCGAGCCCCCGCGTCAGCCAACTTTTAACAATCAAAGATTTGAGGGGAGGAGGAGATTTGAAAATGCCCGAGATAGGGAATTCACCCCGTTGGGAGATCCATTAGAGCAAATTTTGGCTGTGTTAATCACCCAAAAGAAGATTACGGAGCTGGCACCGCCAACGGACCCAAAGGGGAAGAAGTACGACCCAAGTAAGAAATGTGCCTATCATTCCGGGTCCCCGGGGCATGACACTCAGGAATGTTGGGCGTTGAAACATAAGATTCAGAACTTGATCGATAGGGGGGACATCGTAGTGGAACGACCAGATGTCAACGCCAGCCATTTGCCGCAATGCGAAACAGATGAGGTAAGCATGATTGGGTCAGGAAATATCGGGGTGGACCCCAATCGCAAATACATCCGAAAGGTCGAAGAATACCCCCCAATGAGCGAAACAAATGTCCTTGAAAGGGAATGTCTGGAGGAGGTTAAGGTCATTAGGCAAGAGATGAAGTTGGTCAGGCATCAAATGAAGCAATTAGCAGACCTGGTGGTACACCAACATAATCTAACGAGGCAACTCTTCACCCAATTACTGAGAGACCAAACGGAAGAAGAGGACAAACAAATTTCAAACCAGGATCCCTCCCAGGAAAACCAGCTGACTCAAGGAGATCAAAACAGAATGAAAGGGCATGGAAATGAAAATAATAAAGATGCCAGACGATCCCACCAGTGGAGCCATGATAACCGCTCGGACAGAGGTGAACCCTCAAAGGGGAAAGATCGAGCAGCATTCCCAAGAGATCGAAAGTTCACCCCTTTGAGCAAATCAAATGCAGAAATATTGCACCTTCTGATCAGCCGGGGAAAGATTACGGAGTTGCTGCCACAAACCGACCCCAAGTCTAAAAGATACGATCCTACACGAATATGCCTCTATCATTCCAACTCACCAGGGCATGATACTGAAGAGTGTTGGGCGTTGCGGCACAAGATCCAAAATCTTATCGAAAGAGGAGAGCTGAAAATGGCAAACGACCTTGAGATCACCGCAATGGGGAGCCTGACCACCGACGAACGGATTGTCGAGCCTCAACGAACCATGAAATGGTAAATTCCCAGGGATACGATTGTGAGTCCCAAGAAAGGGGTGTGGGGATGTTATCGTCTGCTTAATGTTATGTCCTGCTTTATTTTCTGTGCATTATTATGATATGTAAAAAAAAAAAAAAAAAAAAAAAAAAAAAAAAAAAAAAAAAAAAAAAAAAAAAAAAAAAAAAAGCAATCTTGTGTGCTATTGATGGCCTGAACTACGAAAGACCTGATCTCCTCTTCCTATAGGAGTACGTAGGCAGCCACTTTGGCGCGGTCTAATCCTTGTAAAAATGTATATAACCCTTCGATAGTTTTGCAATTAACGATCAATACAACATGTTCTCCTGTCAACCCATCGGAGTGCATTTCCTACCTGATCAAAGGCAAATGATTCTTGGGTTCCCAGCATCTCATCAGCCCACCTGTCAAAGACACCACGAAGCAATGACCTTGACAACAATCAGGACTGGGGCAGTTTCAAAATCGATGACGACTCGACACTGGGGCATTCATCAGCCATCCGTGGAAAGGTAGTGCACGATTCAACATCTATGATACGATCTCGTCAGCGTACAATAACATCATCAGAGATGTACTGTCAATTGGTCCTTTCCAGTCAGAGCTCTTTCAGGATACGAGGACCCACAGGTAAGATACAACTCATTTCATCTATTTATTTCTTTCCTGTCTCCCTGTACATATATCAAGATTGTACATAGTTTAACGCTAACATTACTTTTGGAAAGAGAAATTTTTATTTGACTTGATAGGAATCGAATTAATCCTAAGGAGCATCCGTGGAGCAGACTCGTGAGTATGATTAGACGATTAAAACTGATCAACCTATTAAAACTGCACAAACAGCTGATTTCGAAGTGTTGTTCGAAGCAGAATCAACCTCATAGGCAAGTCTGCACTTTGCGGTTGCGCCGACTTTCAGATGTGGGGTATAAAGCTATGACGATAATGATGACGATTGATGCGGAGTCGAAAAGTAAATAAAAATGAATCAAATGCCTCGAATCGTGGCCTGAGTTATTCGAGTAAATAAGCCTGAGGGGTGTCTTCACACCTGGCGCCCTAAAGTCATCTGATTTGGGAGTCGCCGGCCCAACACTCGTTACATGGGTAACTTAGAGCCTAAGAAAACGAGCATTACGACTGTAGAGACCTGAGCAGATTCGAATCGTGGCATGGGTTATTCGAGTAATTAAGCCTGAAAGGTGTCTCTACACCGGGTGCCCTAAAGTCGTCCGATTTGGGAGTCACCGGCCCAACGCTCGCTACATGGGTAACTCAAGCCTAAGAAAACGAATCTTGCGAAGAGTCAGACGAGGAATGAATGTGGTAAACCACCTAACTTGTATCAAAGCGTGGCCTCTGTTACTCGAGCAAGTAAACCCGAAGGGGTGTCTTTACACCTAATGCCCTAAAGCCGCCTGGTTTGGGAGTCATTGGTCCAAAGCTCGTTAAATGGGTAACTCTGAATAGCCTAAGAAAACGAGAGAAGTTAAGTGGACACGAAAAGGGAAATGCGGAGTTGAAAAAGAGGAAAAGAAAAAATTTTCGACCAGAGAAAAGAAGGAAGCTCATCTAAAGTCACGGAAAAGAGGCCCCTAAATGAAGGATGCATCGTACAGTGCACTTGCCATATGACGTAAATCCTGCGAAGAACGATATCAAGAATGAAGAGGGAGTACCTTTGATAAAGGAAGGTAGTTATTGAATTTAATCATACTCACGTATATTGACCATGAATGCTTAAAAGTTTTATTACGATTTCATAACTCGTCAAATGAAAAAAAAAAAAAAAAAAAAAAAAAAAAAAAAAAAAAAAATGAAATCAAGAGTGACTTAACGCATTCACAATTCATTCAATATCAAGTTAATCCACTCACGATTCACGAAAAAAGAGATCCATCTAGATGCTAAGTTTACGATAAGACGAAAACATCACAGACATGAGCTAAATTGCATAATCACGAACATTCCATTTTTGTGCTCTACTGTTGAGATGTTTAGTAATATCGGAGTTAACCCCGCCGACCCGAACGGTCGAGCATTTAGCGTTTGTTACTTGTGCAGGATATGAATCGGTGTGCGTAACTCGGCATGACAAACGAAATGACTTCCCAAACGAATCCTCGACAAAAACATGAGTAAAGGCTGGGGCATCTTAAAGATCATGGAAATGAAAGGGGCACAGGTCTATATCAGACTCCTCATCAACGAACCTTCCTCCACGACCATCAATGGATTTTGACGAACTCAGTCTGATGCACGCTGACATTACCTCGATATTCAAGCGAGCATATACAAGAGCGATATAATCTCGGACGTCAGGACTGATCGATTAAAAGGCGGGGAAGGGCAACATGGTCATCGATCATAGCAAAAAGCCAAATGAACTGCCCCAATCGGATGAGAGTCAAGTGCTATCAATGCATACGATCAAATGACAAGAGGATCACCTAGATATCAACCAAGAGTCTTGGCATAAGAGGAAGTCCCAGCGTCCCAAATTCAAAGACATGACGATTTGAGGACCAGCAGGATGAGGAGCCCGGGATAAGTCAATTGGGCATTCGAAAACGACAAATACAATTCCCCAACAGAGAAACGATCAGGGGCATGCGATTCAACGGACCAACCTTGAAGTCCAGAAAACTGTCCCCCCAAATAAGGAATGACACAACTGAGTGGTCAAAAAGAACGACACGTGAAAAATTGTATCATTTGACTAAACAGGGGTCATTTCCTTCCAAGCATATCTATTGATCCATGCATAACATCTGCGCATCCATGTATATATCAAAATAAACTATACATGAAAGAAAAATCACAGGTACGAGACTGTCGACGTCACGAGTATCGAGGCCATTTATCGGAAAGCCATGGCAGCGGGAAACTTCCACGATCCGATGCACCCAGAATCTATGAAACATTAAGGAATTGGAAAACGACTGTCTGAAGCACCTTCAGCTAATCGGCAAGGATGACAGCTCAAAAGCAATGGCTGTCAAGAGCAATCTACGAGGACGAACCCCAAGAATGACAAGTCAAACCAAAAGAAGTGGCTGGCAAAAGCGATTTACGAGGGCGAATCCCAAGGAGGCCCCACAAACTAATCAGGTACGCTTTCCTTTTAAATTTCCTCTAGAATTATTGCATTCTTATGATGTGCAATACGATGCGAGTCCATTTAGGATAGTACATAGTGATTCCGGAGATGAGACCCGGCAATTTCAAAAACGACCAGTCAGATACGAGACCTGACCAATTCAAACGATCCGTCAGATACGATACCTGACCAATTGAAAAACGACCCGTCAGATACGATACCTGACCAATTGAAAAAACGACCCGTCAGATACGATACCTGACCAATTCAAAACCAACCGTCAGATACGATACCTGACCAATTCAAAAAAGACCCGTCAGATACGAGACCTGACCAATTCAAAACCGACCCGTCAGATACGAGACCTGACCAATTCAAAACCGACCCGTCAGATATGAGACCTGACCAATTCAAAAAAGACCCGTCAGATACGAGACCTGACCAATTCAAAACAGACCCGTCAGATACGAGACCTGACCAATTCAAAACCGACCCGTCAGATACGAGACCTGACCAATTCAAAATCGACCCGTCAGATACGAGACCTGACCAATTCAAAACAGACCCGTCAGATACGAGACCTGACCAATTCAAAACCGACCCGTCAGATACGAGACCTGACCAATTCAAAAATGACCCGTCAGAAACAAGAACTGACCGTCCAACACGACCCGTCAGTCAAAAGAACTGACCGTCCAAACATGACCCGTCAGTCAAAAGAACTGACCGTCCAAAATGACCCGTCAGTGAAAACTCCTGACCGTCCAAACATGACCCGTCAGTGAAAACCCCTGACCGTCCAAACATGACCCGTCAGTGAAAATCCCTGACCGTCCAAACATGACCCGTCAGTGAAAACCCCTGACCGTCCAAACATGACCCGTCAGTGAAAACCCCTGACCGTCCAAAATGACCCGTCAGAAACAATACCTGACCGTCCAAAATGACCCGTCAGAAACAAGAACTGACCGTCCAAAACGACCCGTCAGAAACAAGAACTGACCGTCCAAAATGACCCGTCAGTGAAAACTCCTGACCGTCCAAACATGACCCGTCAGTGAAAACCCCTGACCGTCCAAACATGACCCGTCAGTGAAAATCCCTGACCGTCCAAACATGACCCGTCAGTGAAAACCCCTGACCGTCCAAACATGACCCGTCAGAAACAATACCTGACCGCCCAAAATGACCCGTCAGTCAAAAGAACTGACCGTCCAAACATGACCTGTCAGTCAAAAGAACTGACCGTCCAAACATGACCCGTCAGAAACAAGAACTGACCGTCCAAAATGACCCGTCAGTGAAAACCCCTGACCGTCCAAACATGACCCGTTAGTGAAAATCCCTGACCGTCCAAAGCGACCCGTTGGCAAAAGATCCGACGATGACGATAAACCCGTTGGGAAAAGATCCGACGATGACGATGCGATGACCGTTGAAGAAAGATCTGACGATGACTAAAACGATGCGATGCGATGCGATGTGCGATGCGATGCGATATGCAATATGCGATACATCATATGAGAAGCAGTGCGATATGTGATTTCATATGCGATGTAATGCGATTTTGATTTAGTATGATAAGCGATTTGATATTTAAATATGCAATATGCGTTAAGCAAGAGAAAATAGTTTTGGCGAATATGCGACGCGAGTCAATTTGAGGCGATAACCGGCGATAGTAATGTTGCATCCTTAATATATGTATGTTGCACAAATGGGTATATGTTGCATCATTAAACACCTGTTGCCATCATCATGCATTGAGTGTCTACTTCTTTATCACGTTCATTTCACTTACCATTCCATAAACATGATAAAGAGGGGCAGCTGTAGACACCCAAATTTTGCACTTTTGGACTAACCCTGGCAGGAGGGTAAAATCGTCATTTGACCCGACACGCGGAAAAGAAGGTGGACCCCAACACCATGCCACCCCAGCGATTTACGGTCAAAGCCGCCACCACGGACAACGAGCATCCGGTCACTTGAGGCAAGGCGAACAGTTGACCCAGAAAAGCCTGAGCCGACCACAAAAGACGACTAATGGCCACTCCGCTTACAATGTTCGGGGGTCTCGCTCCCCGGTGAGCGAGCGGCTGCCCAGCTCGCCGGTGAGCTGGCGGGGGGGGTAGGGGGCAGCGCCCCCTGAAAGCCAGGCACAATTATCAAATTCTATATCAAGTCGCAGCCCTCCGAACTAGCCTCCCAGAACAATATGGCACGTTTTCCAGGGATTTCCGGATCGCAAAAATACAGCCTTCCGAAATAATACAGCAGAAATTGGCGAATTAAGACCGCGCGGCACGGAAATCAAGAAAAGCAAGCCGGACAGCCGCGGATGCAGCTGCGGCCACTGACAAAGGGGCAGGTTCGCGGCTCGAGGACGGCACACGACAGCCGAGGTTCGGCGCGGACGGCTGCCGAGCCCAGCCGCAGATGCACCTGCGGCCAGCCGCAGATGCACCTGCGGCTGGTCTCGGCAGTCTATTAAGCGTCCAGATCTGCGTCCGAGAGAAAAAAAAAAGGAAAGAAAAATAGATTTTTAGAGAGAGAGAGAGGCGCGGGAGAAGAGAGAAAAAGATAGAAAAGAGAGAAACATTGTGAGATTTCTTCATCTTGTGTTCAATTTTTACTAGGTATTGTATCCTATTTCGATTTTCAAGTGTTAAAGCGTATCTTTCATCATTTGAAATGTAAAGAAATCCAAGTTCATAGCATTTGTGGTTCTATATAGTTAGATCTAGTTCTCATTTTATCTTATTGTCTAAGTTGTTATAGATCTAATATTTGTGCATTTGTTGGGTGGATCTACTGTTAGATCCGAAAATATTTGGTGCATTGCTATTTAATATAGTTTGATTTTGTATATGTTGAAGTTAGATCCGATGTAGTCGATATATGTTTGGATCTATGGATTAGGGATGGTTAGAGAGGATTTGTGGCGGATAGAATCTCCTCCTAACCTCCCGATGATATCCTTTTAAGGTTATTTTATAGTTTTTACGTATGTAGCAATGGCGATGCACTTGTGTTGTAAATATGTAATTTTTGGGCCTTAAAGCGATATCGATACCGAAAATCGGGTTTAAGGCCCCGTAATAGTGAAACATGTGATTGTAGGCGTTTGGGGTTATTTGGATGGCTTACATGCCCGTGAATAACCGCAACGCTATTTTTAATGCTTGATTTTCCTTTTGACACGAGAAAATGATTTTGGAATGAAATGATAAAGGTTTTTATAAAATCAAGCAAATT
This sequence comes from Hedera helix, assembly GCA_947179155.2. Lineage (NCBI taxonomy): Eukaryota > Viridiplantae > Streptophyta > Magnoliopsida > Apiales > Araliaceae > Hedera > Hedera helix. Next base: position 21,294,268 of record OX359266.1, read on the forward strand.
AGGATATTAGATTCACGAGGTTTAAAATTAAGAGTCTTGGGCGAACTTTAACCCGTGTTTGGCAAAAAGACTCCATTTGGTTTTAAAAGGTCATAAGAAACGCTTTTGCAAATAAATCAATGTTTTCATTAAACTTTGTGCATAGGGTTAAAGAGTTCTAGAAGTTGCCCTCGTTTTATTTATATTAACTGTTAGAAGGCAATGTATAGTCTCGATTCCTATTTGACAAAAGTTTAAAACTATTGTTTTCTAAAATGACATCTAAATAAAAAACCTCAACGCTTTCGAAATTAAAATCAATCTTTCTTATAAAAAGCGAAGCCTCGTCATTTGGGTCAAAGAACGTCCAAAACACTTTCCAGATAAAAACTTTTGCCATATAAAATAAAAGCAAACTTTTTTATGCAAAACGCACCACAAACGTCCATTTAGGCACACACACACACACACACACACACACACACACACATTTTAGGATTTAAAAGGATAGGAAAACATCGAGATTGCGGTAACCGTGTTTCACGGAAGTCGGGGGGTGCCTAACACCTTCCCCTCGCTTAAGCAAGCCCCCGAGCTCTATGAATCTCGGTTTGCAGACCAATTAATCGGAGTCACATATGAGCCAGCAATTACGAAAATAAATTCGGATGAGTTGGTACATCCATTTCAAATATACCAACTGGCGACTCTGGTCAATTGGCTCATAAAGAAATCGACATTTAAAAACCCGTCGACATTAAGCCGACCCTTTTCAAAATCACATTTAATCTAAAAGGCTAAAATTGGAAAGGGCATTTTAATAATAAAAAACGAGACGGCGAAATCCCGGCGTCGACAGCAGCGATTGCTTATTTTTTTCTGACTTCTTCTGTTCCTTCGTGCATGATCAACAGAGTCTACCAGACTTCTTGAGCTGTTTTGTAGTTGCCAACGTTTTCAAACAACTCATCATCTAGAGATTGGAATAGGATGTTTTTGGCCTTTTTGTCTCTTTGAACATCATTCTTTTCGTTGTCGGTCCATTCTTCTATTTTCTTTGCTAATAGCTTATTTGGATCTTCAATTGTTAACGCAAGCTTCATTGGTATGACTGACCCATTAAGTACTGTCTCGAACAGCTCATCATCTATTGCATCAATGTAAGCCTACATACGAACTTTCCAGTTAGCAAATTTTTCTTTATTGCACATTGGTGGTCTGTTACCTCCACCGAGTTCTGATCTGTTCTTGTTGTGTGCCATTAGATATACTCAAGCTTGTAAGGCTTCAAATGTGAGAGCCAGCTCTGATACCAATTGTTAGTTCCCAATGACACGAAAGATTTCTAGAAGGGGGGGGGGGGGTTGAATAGATACTTTAAAACTTTTTCTTTACTTTGTTTTAAGAGATAATGAATTATTAATCAATTAGTTTAGCACAACGGAATGCGATTTAGATACCCTTTCTTGTTTGTTAATGTAATAATTCAACAAGCAGTTATATAACAGGTATATCAGTTAAAAGACACAAGATGAAAGACACGGGTTTTAAGTCGTTCGGAGTTCACAAGACTCCTACTCCACTGTTTTGCTCTTCGAGCAGCAAATCCACTAAGGATATTCTTACAATTTCTGAATCTCTAGGATTTTTTCAAGACCAGCAGCCTTGGTACTTTAGTTCACTAAGAACTCTACAAGTCCAGCAGACTTGGATACTCTAGGTCATTAAGAACTCTTATCGTGAGTAGTGATTGTTTTGGTGTGCTACTAAGTTGCGTTTAGCATAAGTTTCTGAAGAACTTACTAGCGAGGCAAGATTCTTTTCAGTTTGATCTTTTTAAACTCTTGCGTATGTCTTTCTTTCTTGAATATTGCTTTTTTTTCTTTTTCAGATCTGGGCGTTTTATATGAGTGCTACAGATTTCTTCCCGTTTCAATGTCTGCCCTTAGCTACAAATTTTGCCCGTTACATCAACAGAGTAGAGCTGCTGAATATTATATTCTTTTAGCTCATTAATGCTCTGACGAGGTATTAATTGACCTGCAAATACTGTTCAAAAAAGATGTTTCCTTTTTCCTTGGGACAAGACATGAAAGTTGTAGGTTTTTACCAACTTTCATAGAGGCGTTTGGTCTTCAATAGAAATATGGCTGATAGGACACAATCTTCTGACTTTTACTACCTTGAAAGACTTCTCTCCATTGTGTAGCACGCTTTGGTCAGTTCTCTGACTTTTCTGACTTTAGGCTCTTGGCAATGTTTATCTGACACATTGATACAGATTGTTCTTCTCCACGAAGTTAGTTCTGTCTTGAGATCGTAGAGTTTTATTCTAAGGCTACTCTGTTGGTCGAAGGGTCTGTTCTACGATCATTTTTTTCTTGATTGTAGAGTATGTTCCTTTGCTTTAACCGAATCGTAGAGTTTTCCTGGCGCGACATCGTAGTGCCCACTCTACGAACATACTGAATCGTTGAGTCTTCTTTGTGCGGAGTCGTAGAGTACATTCTATGAACATACTGAATCATTGAGTCTTCTTTGCGCGGAGTCGTAGAGTCCATTCTACGATCAGACCAACTAAAGAGATATAACACTAGATCAACCTAATAGATTTGATCTTTTCATAAACTAAGTTCGTGAACACAGAACTTTACAACTCAATACATTCATATCCAAAAGATCAACCTAACAGTTTTGATCTTATCCAACTAAGTCCTTGTACATCCTGAACAATCAAAGGACTTTACGACTCTATTATTGAATGCATTTATCAACTTAATTCTTATCATCAAATCAAACATGCAATGTTCAACAAAGTCCATAATGGGATAAGTTTGTATCCCTCCAATGTTGGAGACCCCATCACATACAACCGTGGACTTTAAGATTTCTAGAACATCAAGCTGTCAAAATATATTGTAATAGGCTAACACCCATACTGGGATCTAAGTGTTGGTCTGCAAAAATAATACATACATACAATCAAATTGATGTAATGCAACGGAAGCAAACATAAATAATTTTTTTTTCTACAAATCAAAATTTAGGATCTTTCTTTTAATATACTTATTAATTAAGGAATGATAATGGATTATACATCTGTAAATTCAACTCTTGAACAACTATGAGTTCACCTCCCTTTAATCCTTCGCAATCTATTTGAATAATTCTAGGATCAACGTTAGTTACCTAACTGTGTAGCCTCTAGAGGTGATCCACTAAGAGAATATCTAGGTTGAATAAGTAGATTTAGGTTTTTCCAAACCTTGTTTGGCTAGCTCTAAGTCTCTCTCACTATCTCTCTCTATAACTCCTTAGATATAGAGAATTATGAAATATTCTCTAATACTTCAATTATATGAGTGAACCCAATCTATAATAAGACTCCTCATATTTATAGATTTGTTCAACCATCTTAAACTTTTTAGGAGTAAGTTTTTAATTTAACTCCTAATATAATTAGTGAAAGTAGTATGCACACAATCCAATCATATTTGATATGATGTAGCATGTACTTTGTAATCTTATTCATTTATTAATAATAAAAGTTTATTTATACAAAGGGATTTTCTTTATCCATATTTAATAAGATAATATTAATTATGATAAACCCATAGTTGTTGAGCAATGCTTTTAGAATCATGATGATGATCATGCTAATGAGATCTAAATTTAAGATAGCTCAAAACTAAAATTGTTCCTAATTGTGGGATCACTAAAATGGGGATTAGTGAATCCGGATAGATTAGTACATACTATGCTTGCTCTTATGAAGAGGATGATCGATCTCGTAGTCATTTGTGTAGAGACACTAAAGCAAGTATGTATGTGCTTATTAGAGAATAAGTTCACTGAACGTGACTCGCTCAAGGAACACCTAATGGAGTCTTACTTGTCTGTCAATAGGAGTTCCTTTTGTGATAGTAGTACAAGTGATCCTTGAACTTGAGATCTTCATAGTATCTTGTGTATGATGAATTATATTTTGACATATTCCTTAAAACCTGTAGGGTGTATCAAAGGGTATGATTGGATATAATAAGTCATATATGGAGATATGTGAATGATCAACAAAGAATCTACCACTTCTAGTAAAAGAAGGGAATGTCCTATGCGATTTGATAAATAACAACTCAGTAGTCCTTGGCCAAGGCAGAATGGAAATTAGAAAGTAGTTTCTAATTTATATAAATTAGAGTTATTCATTTGAGGATTGAAATGCATATAATCAAATAAAATAAGACTTGACAGTAATACCATGTCTTATATTTGATTGGGACGTTGTGAGGTAGAATGATTGAATTATACGGTAACTATTCACTGAATAGGTTCTTTTGTGATTAAATGTTGAAATCTATATTATCTGGAAAGTCGTTGATCACTAAGGGGGCTTACCCTTATTATGGAATAAATATTATTTATTTAAATGAATTAAATAGTTTAATTTATTTATACATAAATAAGATTAGAATAGTTCTAATTAATTTATTCTATAACTGGTTTAATACGGAGAACCTAAAAGGTCACACCGCAAAAGAAAAATAATTATTTAAGAAGTAAATGGTATAATTGTAATAATGAATTAAGTATATTTAATTTATACTATGGGGATAGAATAAATTAAATAGCTTAATATTTATTAATTAGTATTTTAGAAATACTAATTATAAATTAATAAGAGGAGTCTTATTATTATTATTATTATTATTATTATTATTATTATTATTATTATTATTATTACTACTACTACTACTACTACTATTATTATTATTATTTAGTTCCTAAATGGTTTAGGAATTAACTCTCATAATTGATAATTAAGTTCCTAAATAGTTTAGGAATTATAATTATTATATTAAATTAATTAAGTTCCTAAATGGTTTAGGAGTTTAATTAAAAATCATATTCCTAAATGTGTTAGAAGGGTTTACTAAATCTATAAATAAGAGAAGTCTTATTATGGATTAAGGTTACACACATACTCTTCCATAAGTTTTTGGGAGAGTACTCACATATTCTCTAGAGAGAGAAAACTAGGGTTTGCCATCACCCACTTCTTGAATTATTATTCCTTAGTGGATCACCTCTAGAGGCCAAACACTTGGGTGGCTAACATTGATCATTGGAATCCAATCGGTAAAATTCAAGGAGAACGTGAAGGATTTGGAGGTAAACTTGTACCTGTTGAAGCTTTGAGTTCTACAAGGATATATCTCTAACTTCTTCTTTATTAATTAATAGTTGCGTATAAAGGTCGATCGTATGGTTTGTAAATTTTAAATTTGATTTTACCATGCTTCCGCTATTTTGTGCAATTTGATTACGTCTATGAATTTTACAAACCAACAATTAGGAACTAAATTAATTTATTATAATAATTATAATTCTTAAACCATTTAGAAACTTAATTATTTATATTAATACTACTACTTATTAATTAACTTCTAAACCATTTAGGAACTAAATAATAATAAATAAATAAAAACTCAACTTATTAATTTATAATTAACATTTCCAAAATACTTAATTATAAATATTAAACTATTTAATTTATTCTATCACCATAGTATAAAATAAATATACTTAATTTGTTATTACCATTATGCCATGCACTTCTAAAATAAATATTTCTCTTTTATGGTGTGACCTTTTAGATTCTTCATATTAAACATGTTGTAGAATAAATAAATTAGAACCATTCTAATTTATTTATTCTGAATTAAACTCATTTAATTCAGAATAAATAAATATATTTATTCTATAATAAGGGTAAACATCCCTAGCAATTCACGACTTTTCAGATAATATGAATTTCAACACTTGATCACAAAGAACTTATTCCGCGAATAGTTACCGTACAACTCAATTCTTCTACTACACAATGTCCCAATCAAATATAAGACATGAAATTAATGTCAAGTCTTATTTTATTTGATCAGATGCACAACTCTACTGTAAATTAAAAACTCTTTTTTAATTTTCATTCCATATTTGCCAAGAATTTATGAGTTGTCTTTTATCAAATTACATAGGACATCCTCTCATTTTACTAGAAGTGATAAATTATTTGTTGATCATTCATCTATCTCCATATACAACTTATTATACCTGAACATATCTTTTGTTATGCCCGAATAGTCTTAAAGAATATGACAAAGTATAACTCATCATACACAAGATACTATGATGATCTCAAGTCCAATGATTACTCGTATTATTATCACATTAGGAACTCCTATTGGGAGAAAAGTAAAATTTCATTAAGTGTTCTTTAAACAAGTCACGTTCAGTGAACTTATTCTCCAATAAGCACCTACATATTTACTTTAGTATCGCCACACAAATGATTATGAGATCAATCATCATTTTTGAAAGAGTAAGCATAATATTTTTTTAATCTATCCGGATTCATTAATTCCTATTTTACTAATCCCACGATTAGGAACATTTTAGTTTGGGCTATCTAGAATCTAGATCTCATTAGCATAATTAACATTATACAAATATAGCTCCGAAACAATGGGTTTATTCATTTAATCAATTCAACCAATTAATCATGATTAAATAAATGCCTTTAAATGAAACTTTTATTAATAAACGAATAAGATTATAAAATAAATATTTTATCACATTAAATGAGATTGGCTTGAGGGCATACTACTTTCAATCTCCCATTTGTATTAAAGTCAATCGCCCTTGGTATCTCACATCTTCTCTAAGTGACGATCGAACGAATTGTTGAGAAAATGCTTTAGTAAGTGGATCTGTAATGTTGTTCTAAGAGTTTAACATCTTTATGGTGTCATCTCTTATTTGAATGATTCATCTAATCAAACAAAAGTGCTTCAACACATGTTCAAATTTCGTATGAGAGCTAGGTTCCTATGTAAATTAAACTCATTTAATGTTAAGAACCATACCAAATTCTATAATAAACTTGTTCATCCAAATAATCTCCTTTACAGCTTTACTTATAGCTATATATTATGTATTTGTTAATAAATCAGCAACTCTCTGCTACTTGGAACTTTTTAAACTCAATGCACTACCGTTCAAGGTAATCATATAACCTGAAATGGATTTCTTCTTGTCTTAGTCTATTTGAAAAAATGAGTCTATTAAGCCCTCTAGTTTTAAATTAAACCCACTATTAGAAACTCGTTTATAATAATCTTCTCTAAGAATGAACTTGAGACGCCCCCAAATCTGGGCCTATACAGCCTAATTTGAGACTAAAAATATATGGTAACTATTATAAAACAGTACATAGTATAAAAATACGGAGCCCAATAATACACAACTAAGTTTTCATTATTATTGCCACATTATTTTATAATATGTGAAGACTACTATAGCTATCACTCGGACCTTCACTCCATCCCCTGGCTAGACCCAGCTACTCTCTCATTTCTTGAAGAACAATGAAACAAACGAAAGGGAGAGCTCAAATAGCCCAGTAAAGAAATATCATGAATAAGATAATAATGAGTAAATTATCATTAGCCTTTAATAGTTGAGTTTTTGATTGAATATAATAAAGAACAAGTTTTAGATCAATAATAGCAGCAGAATGAGTAATCTATTAGAAGAATCATGTAGACTGTGATGTCCACTACTTTCTATTTTTCAAAAAAAAATATCATCAAGTTTTATCATCTGAAAATCACTGGTCATGATCATACCAACAACAGTTCTTCTTTGCCCCAGGCCAAAGAGAACATTCACCACGTGCCCTAAAAGACGCACCACAATTATATCTACTTTATCCTATCCTTTGTACCCCAGGCCACAGACATTCATAGCAACTTGATTTTTGATGATTATAATAACAATAGAGATATAAATGATGAATAGAATAACATGATACTTTGTCCTGGGTCAAATAATATCCAAATTGTCAACATGATATGGACTAAAATTCAAGAATGATATTCAAGATTCACAGTTCAAAATAACAGTTAAAGTCAATAGAAAGGTTCAAATAAATAGGAAGATTCACGTGAAATGATATTAAATGAAGCATAAACTATTAAGAAACATATAATCATTTTAGAAAGTTTTACCGAATAATACTTACTAGAGTAAGTTTAAGAGTATGGAAAAAAATAATATCCCTTACCTTAATATGTGACTGGATATTGATTTAAATGAAGTTGATCAACCTATATATTTATAATTTAATTAGTAACTACCACATATAAATTTCATGATGTATACCAATTCGTATAAAATCATCAAAAGTGATTTGACAGAATAAAGTAGAATAACTTTAATATAATTTTTGAAAGAAAATAATATTTTAAAATAAAATCTTCCAAATGAAACTTTTCAAAATAAATCTTCTAAAAAAAGTCTTCTAAAGAAATATAAACATTGTGTGATGTGTGTAGGTGCTTATATAATTTTTATAAAAAAAAAACTTATTTGAAAAATACTTGTACTCTTATTGATATTCACAAATACTTACGATAACTTAAACACACTCAGAGAGAACTAACAAAAAATAATATTTAGAGAGTGAAAGAAAGAATAAGCAATGAAGTTAAAAAAATTTCTTAAATTAATGCCTCTATTTATAGCCCAAAATCTTATCATAATCAAAAAATTTCTAATTTAATCTGAATCGTACAATTCAAGATAATGTTTAATCTGCACCACACATTTCATCTTTTAAGATTTCTTTAATCTAAATCATTCATTCAAATTTCTTTTAATCTAAACCGTTCATGTCATATCTTAATAAAACAACTAACTTTATATATAATAATAATTAACTTTATATATAAAATAATTAACTTTATATAAATCAATTAACTTTATATATAAAATATTTAAATTTATATAAAGTATATAAAATAAATAACTTTATAAATTCAATTACTCAACAATAATTCACAAATTATTCACAATTATTTATTATTATAATCAATTATTGTAAATATAGCGTAGTTGGCTTTCTGAGTTAGAGACTCACAATACTAGTAGAAAAACCAACTAACAATGGAATACAACAGTTTAATCAACATCATAATAGGGATAATAATAATGCAAAAAATAAATAAAAGAAAAAGCATGTTACTATGTAATATAATTATTGATTCAATAATGTGAATTATTGTGCATATGCTACTGTGACAATTATCAATTCAATAATATGAATTATTATGCATATAACGATAATTATTGGTTCAATAAAGTCAATATTGTACAATAATCACTTTATCAGTTCAATAATATGAAACACTGTGCAATATTGTGTGTTATTATGCAATACCATATATTTCTATGTAATACTGTGTTATACTATTCATTTTCCACCAGATATTTTAACAGTTAAAAGTGATAGTACCGTTGACCATTTTTATTTAAAAATGTTACTTATATCATTTTCTATATCTGACAATATTTTATTATGGGTCCACCAATTATTGATTATTTTGGCGCCGTTGTACGAATTGAATATTTTTCGATAGAACGAATATTTCCCGACAAAACGTATATTCTCCAACAACATAAAAGTTGCACAAAACATTTTTAACTTTAACTTTTTTTCAATGTGTCCACTTACCGTTTCCATATATATATATATATATATATATATATATATGAAGAAAAATTAAATTGTATTTCATAAAAGTCGGGGTCTTATATAACTGATATCTACTTATCATACAGAAGCAATATCAAGTACATATCATCTCATACATGATAGATCCTATCTCCAAAACATAAGATATGTTATTTATGCAATCTCTCCTTTTCGATGTATTTAAAGATATTTTCTTAGGTAGATTTACTCCCTGACTCATCAACATTAGACCGTTCTTGGAGTTTTCCATACTGAATATTTTTAGCAACAAATCAATGTATATTCATTGGGTCAAGCCAAGCATCATTTACGATCTATCTCTATAGACATTTATCCCCAATTGTAGGATGCTTCTCCCAAGTCCTTCATGAAGAAGTGTTTAGACAATCATTTTCTTACTGCTTGTAATATCGGTATGTCATTTTTTATCAGTAATATATCACCATATAGTACTAGGAATGTCACCTCGCTCCCACTAACCTTCTTGTACTCACTTGGTTCATCCTCTTTTTTGATAAAATTAAACTCTTTTGATTATCTCATCAAAACAGATGTACCATCTTTGAGAAGTTTGTTTCAATCCATAATTGGATTATTGTAGCTTGCATACTTGATTTACTCTATCTTTAGATATAAATCTTTCTAGCTATATTATACATGTATCCTTTATTAAGGAAGGATACGTCTACATGTCCATTTACTAGATAAGCTACAACTGCAAGAAAAATTAGAATTGACTTAAGCATTGCTATCGGTGAAAAGTTTTATCATAGCCAACTCCTTATCACTAGTCAGGTCATATTATAGGTCTCCACATTTTTTTTTTATTTTTTATCTATTTTAGTCTTTCTCAAAAGACCCATTTACACTCTCTAGGCTCAATGCCTTAAGACAGAGTAACCCAAGTCCGCACTTGGTTCTCATTCATGGAGTCTATTTCATATTTCATGGTCATCATCCATTTTTTTTGAGTCTCTACTTGTCATACCTCATTGTATATTACTGGATCATCATCCACTGTGATGCGTACATCATCATCATCACCTATGATGAATTCATACCTTTCAGGTATCTTTGGTACTCTTCCAAAGGTTGTGGTACAATAGGTTTTTCTACTTGAACAGGTTCCTTCACATGATCTGTAGTGTTTTATGATTCTTGAATTTCATCAAGATCTATCTTACTCCCACTAACTCCTTCAAGGATAAACTCATTTTTCAAGACGGCATCATGTTTCTACAAACACCTTTTAATTAATAGGATTATAGAAGTAATACCATAAACTTTCTTTAAGACATCCCATAATTTACACTTGTTAGATCTTGTCTTAAGCTTAGCCTTTTCAAAGCTTTTGGCATATGTTGGACAACCCAAAATCTTAACATACTTAAGACTTGGTTTTCTCCCTATCCATAACTCATATGGAGTCTTAGGGACGGATTTTAAAGGTACCTTGTTTAGTAGGTATGTTGTCATTTCTAGGGCATAACCCTAGAAGGATACTGAAAGATTGATAAAACTCATCATGAATCATTACCATGTCTATTTTGAGAAAATACCATTATCTTTGAGATGATCTAGAAAATCATTGCATAAGTATTTCTTTTTCGATCTAATTTTAGAACTTTAATAGTTTTGCCATCTTGTTTCTCTACTTCAATTTTGAATTCTTTGAACATTTTAAACGATTTGGATTTATATTTCATCAAATACATATATCGAAATTTAGAATTATCAGAGAAAGTAATGAATGAATACCCTCCTCTTGCATATGTTATCATAGGTCCTACACATAACTGTGTGTACCAACTCTAACAACTCTGTAACTCTCTCTCCATGTCAACTAAATGGAGATTTAGTCATATTACCCATGATATAAGATTCAAGTTGTATATGATTCATAATCAAATGGTTCTCAAGCCTATATCTATACAAGTTGTTAAGTCTTGTTTCATTAATATGACCGAGTCTACAGTGCCACGTGAAGGTATGATTCACATCATCTCTTTTCTTTTAATTTGTTCAATTTGAAAAAGTTTTTCATGTAAGTCCAATATGCAAAGTCCTTCAAGTAATTAACCAGTTCAAAATAAAATATTATCATTATAAATAAAAACAATGATTGTTCTTTATTATAATGTCAAAACATTTCTTGTCAACACATGGATTAAAATAATATTTCTTTTAAGAACTGGAACATAGTAACAGCTTACTAACTTAATAGATTTGATCGTATGCAATGTTAAACTGTAAGTTCCTATGGCTAATGTAGAAACCTTTATTGCAATCCCCACGTATAGGATTACTTATCCTTTGTTTAACTTTCTACTTTTGCTTAGTCTCTACAACAACTTGCATATTTGAGTTCACCAGCCAGTATCTAATATCCAAGTAGAACTTTGACTTATAAATAGTTCTATTTTATTATGAACAAATCTATATTTGTAGTAGAAGCGTTACTAAGCTTTTTCTGCTTAACCACTACAACATACTCCTTATAGTTCCTTTTCCAATTATTCAGCTTATCGTAATAAAAGAAAACTCCTTTGCCATCGAGATCACTTTTATTTATGTCATTTGTTTGGTACCTTTCTTTTGTCTTCTATCCTTTTCTGACTCTTTAGGAACACCTTTGACGCTTTTCCTCCACTTGAAAGATTCATCTACTAATAAGACTTGGTCTTTCTTAGAAGGAAAGTGACTCTCAACAGTTTTTAATATGTTAAGCAAATTAGGTAAATGGACGTTTAACTTACTAATGTTGAGTTCATAACAAATTGTGAAAAAAAAAGTCAGTGAGTAACTGCAAGATCAAATCTTAACTCAACTCTCCATTAATGACAAAATCCAGTTGTCCCAATTAATCATTTTTAGAACATGAGCCTATAATGTAGTGCTATTAATCATTTTAGATCAGAAGAGCTCCTTAGATATCTTATATCTAATTGATATACTTTACTCACCATTTAACTCATGAATGTGTCAAAATATAGTAGGTGCATCCATTTTCTCGAGTTGACACTCTAACTTGGTACTCATGGATGCAAGCATGATGCATTAAGCCGTTTGTGCATCATTTTTCCACTTCTTAAAAGTAGCAATCTCTTCCTCAGAGGCATTATATGTAACATTTGTAGGGACAGACAAATTAAGGACATTTGCTAACTTTTTAATATTGAGAACTATTCTCAAATTTCTTTAACCAATCCGAACAATTTGGTTCGATGGAGTGTTAGTGAATTAGGCATACAAATTTTTTTTAAGTGAATTTTAATAACAACATTAACATGCATTCAATTTTATTAATGACCATGTTAATTTAGGTCTTTATTTAAAATGGTGTTTTCCACTATTTTTATCAAACTATATTACCTTCCTTATATAGTTTAACAAATCTAGTTAAAGATTTGCTAGTGAGATAAGGATCCTATCGATATAAGTATAGCCTTGTGTGTGCACAACAAACTATAATTTATTTAATAGGTAGACAACTCCTTGCTAATTACATCACCATGTAACTCCTTTTAATTTTGTCTTTTAGATTATTATGATCAAATGTGTGCACCTCCGAATCAAAATTATCTAAGTTAAGTCTGACCTAGTATTCCACATAAGTGAAGAGAAAAATACAGTTCTTGGGTGTGCACAATAAAATGATATCGTTCAATTCCTTGTAAACATCTACTATATATTAAAACAACATCTCAAATAATTAATATAAGCATTGTGTGTGCACAATAAACTCATATTAAGTATTTGATGCTATATCATTTTATCATGCTAGAAGGCCACGTTCAATATTCCAAATATCTTTGAACGTTACAACTTAATATAGTTTATCTTTAGGGGTTTGTTATTAATTGTCTTATCTTGTTAAGCTCACATGCGCGCGCGCGCACACACACACACACACGTATATATATATATATATATATATATATATATATATATATATGCATCATATTATTTTACATGCGAAACATGTTTGATAATATATATAACTAGCTTGAACATACATAATACTATATTTTACTTGAATTGATTATGAACTTTATTATAATTTGGTTCATTCGAGCCACCAAATAAAGAGAAATGTCAAACTTAGAATGCAAGAACAATATATAAATGTAACTATTACATTTAAACCCAGGTTCCAATACTAACGGGTCTTCATCGCTCTTTGCTCTTCAACTCTAATTCTTCAAATAAATCTAACTAAATCTATTACATTCTATTTTTCATAAAACAGAAACCTTGATCAGCAGTCAAGGAAAATTACATAGGAGAGAGATATAATTTACATAAGAAAAAAATAGATAGACGAGGAACGTAGACCCCATTTATTAAAAAACATTCATTCAAGCATCTAACTAAAATTTATCCAATCACACATTAGTTAATAGTGTTCATAATCAATCCCTTGTATTATCATACACATCATCATATACATCATTCATCTCATGAATTAAAATCATTCCATATATATATATATATATATATATATATATATATATATCATTTAATTGGGAATTGATGTTGCATGAAATTCAATTTCAAGTCCAAATAAACTCTTTATTTATGTTTTAAAATCATTCAAAATAAACCTTTTATTTTAATTTTAAAACTGCACGAAAATAAAAAAAAATCAGTTGGACTGACGCGGGGCGCAGTTTACTCTCTATTCCTGCGCGGGGTAAGCCATAACATTCACTATAGCGGTGCAGGGCGAGCCAGTCTCGCAGAATGTTTCACGATTTACAATTTTTCAGTGAATATACAAAATTTTGTTCCAAAACAGTATATTTACTTCTTGTTTTCAAAACCCATAATTTTATACAAAAAAATTATACATAATAAATTGTTCTAAATACATACATATACGGAATCAAAATAATTATTAATTCACATAAGTTTGACTCTTGATGCCACTGTTGGTTTGCAAAAATAATACATACAAACAATCAAATTGATATAACGCAACAGAAGCAGACATAAATCATATTTAAAAAAAAAATTGCAAATCAAATTCCAAGATATTTCTTATGCTATATGTATTAATTAAGGAGGGATAAAAGATTATACCTTTTTAAATTCAACTCTTGAAAAGCTATGGGTTCACCTCCTTTTAATCTTTTGCGTTTTACTTCAATAATTCTCAGATCAACGTTAATTACACAAGTGTGTAGTTTCTAAATGTGATCTACCAAGAGAATATATATACTGAAAAAATAGATTTAAGTTTATCTAAACCTTGGATTTTTAACCCTAATTATCTCTATGTCTAACTCCATAGATGTAGAGAATTATGAAGTGTTCTGTAATACTTTAATTGTGTGAGTAACCCCAATCGATAATAACTCTTTTGGAGTAGGGTGCTAATTTAACTTCTAATCTAATTAAGAACTATAATAATTACAATTCCTAACCCATTTAGGACCTTAATTATTTATAATAATACTTTTACTTATTAATTAATTTCTAAACTATTTAGGAATTTAATAATAATAATAATAATAATAATAATAATAATAATAATAATAATAATAATAATAATAATAATAATAATAATAATAATAAAGGCACTAGTCATTGAATGCTAGGAACCACCTCGAGCTTGGTTACGAACTTCTTTATCCAAATAGCTTCCTTTGTAGCTTCACTTATAGCTATGTACTATATCTCTGTCACTTAGTCTGCAACTGTTTGCCACTTGGAACTCTTCCAACTCACCGCGCCACCGTTTAAGGTAAACATATAACCCAAAATGGATTTCGTAACAATCCAAATTTTTAATAAGAAATTTTAAGATTTTTTTTTAAAAGAATACAAGTAAACATATTTGTATTTAATATTATGTGTAATTACTTTATGTAATTAATAATGTGTGTTGTTATATATTAACAAATAAAGTAAAATATTCTAAAATTAAATTATTGAAACATAATTTGAAAACCCTAAACTTAATTAGAAAATCCTAATCCAAAATTAGAAAATCCTAATTTTAATTAGTAAATCCTAAACCTAATTAGCAAAACTCTAACCCTAAAATGTAAACCCTAATGGTCAAACCCTAAGGGTTAAACCCTAAACCCTAAAAAGACATGTGAAATGACTAAAATGACCTTAGCATCTCAACCACTCAATGATCAAGCAAGCAAAATGGGAATTGGCTTCTTTAAAGCAACAATGGTGACTAAACTTGTCCACTTGATTTTTAGAAATGAATAAGTCACCTTGTAGTGATTCAAGTGCATTCACCAGCCTTAATTAGCCACCATAGCCTCTGCAAACTGACCATAGCTTCATCATCACTAGATCAAACTTAACAAGCAAGAAAAATGGCTTAAAGACCATTAAACCTTAACATTGGCTCTCCTATAAATAAAGAGCTTCACTTCTGGTAAAACCCACAAAATACACTTCATATATCAGTTATAAATATCCCCATAAGCCTTATATCATCCTTAGATCAGAATCTAAAAGGAAATTAGCAAAATTGCTCCATAGAGGTAAAACCCTAAATTTCTTGTAGATCTTTAATATTTCAGTAGAAATTATATTTTAATATTTATATATGACTGGTATATATATATATATATATATATATGTGTGTGTGTGTGTGTGTGTGTGTGTGTGTGTGTGTGTGTGTGTGTGTGTGTGTGTGTGTTGTGTGTGTGATTTGGGTTGCTTAATATAGGTTTCATAACACTTAGATACATAAAATGATAGCATTTTAGTCTCTGTCCAAAAACTACCCAGAAATGTTGTCTAACAAGCTACTTTGTCAGACAATTTGATTGGCCTAATGTGTTGGTTTATTGTGTTTTATGGTCTGCAGTTGCAGTATGCCATGAACTTAAGACACAGAGTTACTAATCACCTCAATCGGATCACAGGTTTGTGAGATATAAGGCCTAGAAAGTGCCTATTTGATCACAAGTTCCTGCTAGATATTTTCTGGGTAACCTAGAAAATGAAGAACAACCTAACAGGCTAGTTTGATCAAGATTCATCTTGCAACTATGATGTTGTTAAGGTGTAATCTAGATATCTCGATGTACCCTGCCATGTGTACTACATCGAGGTTCAGTTAGTTTTCCTAAACAGTTCATAACCTAGAAGATGCTTCTAGCCAAAAGTGGTCCCTCAACCATAACTAACTATTTCTGGGTTTGTGAAGAATAGACCTTTAGCGACAGTCATAACCGTCGCCATAGCCACCTTAGCCGACAGTCTCCTTTCGGCGCCCAGAAACCTTAGAGCTTTAGCAACGAATAGCCTGTCGTTATAGGCTTTAGCGACAGTCTACTTCCGGTCAACCAAGAACAGTAACGGCGACGACTTTAGCAATGGACAAGACCGTCGTTATAGCTTCAATGCAGTTTTATTAATAAAATTTAAATTAATTACTTTTAGCGATGGACGCTGCGACAAATTTATTTAAACTTCTTCATAAATAGCATATAGTGACGGATTGGGTCCGTAGCTATATCAATTGATCACAAATTTAATAAAATTTAATAATAAAATTAATTAAAATATTTTTAGTGATGGATATAGTATTAATTAACTAAAAATCAATCTATGGTGCTTCTAAATTGACTTTTAGCAACGAACAAGTTTTGTAAAATTAAAATATAAACCTTTAATAATGTAATTAGTGACAGGTAAGCTATATAAACACTATATAACATCTAATATAACAATTAAATCGACGAATCGCCATCGAATTATGAACATAATAAATTAATTAAATTAAATATACATTGTTATATGTTCTAAACATTATTATTGTTGTATAATGAATATATTTATGAGATAATATACGTCTAGATAGTGCATACACCAAACCAGGCAAGTTTTCTTACTCAAACTCGAATTATATTTCAAGTATATTCAAGTATATGCTAAGTGGTTTAATTATTGTAAATTATTCCATATCAATTCTTGACATTCACACATAGTGCAAGTTTCCTATCTTGAATTTATTTTCATTGAGAAAATTTACTATATCAAACTCATTTCATTGAGCAATTTTATTATCTATTGCACATTGTGTAATAGCATACTTTTAACTATTGAATTTCATTTGACTTATGAAATTCTTAAATGTATGAAATATTTATTGTGACAATTCTTTTTGATCTTGTTTATTTTTAAGCTAGTATTCTATTCCTTGTACATTTGTGTACAAACTTTTTGTTCGAATTTTTAATTCATTAAATTATATTGCTTGTGTTATCTATTATTGAGAAGTTATTGCTTATTGTTCAAGCATAATTTAAAGCATTAAGCTATTATTTGCGTGAATTTGACTTGATAAGATATTAATGAAAACCAATATTGTTTGGTACAAAATATATATAGTGAAACTTTCCTTCTTTATATAAGAGTGGTGACCGGCAGTTATACACTAACTGTGGTTTAGGCAGTCAAAGTACTGGCCTCAGTGTGTCTAGAACACCGGTAGGATGATATGCATACTCCTAGGTTATAAAAAGGCTGATCCCCTATTAAATAACCAAATCAATGATTCCTAAGTCTACATGACCTCTGGGAATGATTATTAAAGTCCGGTTGAACAGATCAACCTATGATTTCTAATTCTTTATGACTGATAGAAACCATAATATGTGTAGTTTAACAGACAAATCTCTTAGTATATATAAATGAAAAATTCTTGAACTAAATGTTCTTTCGAAATCAAACACAATGTGAGTAGTTTATTCATTTTATTTGAAACTTGCTGAGCATTTATAGCTCATCCTTTCAAATATAATTTCATTTGTAGTATTGAGAGATAATCCAGATCATTCGATTATGAAGTCAGATGGAAAGAGACCTTGTTAGATTAGGTTTATTGCTTTTACCTGTACTATTTAAGTCTTTTAAGACTTTGATGTAATAATAAAAATATGATGCTTGGAAATCTATGTAACTAAAATCAAAGTTATGAAATATATTATTATCTTTTATTATATAAATTATGTTGTACTTATATTCTTAGATAGTTTAAAATGTTGTATTGATTAGGTATAGTATCTATAGAAACTATACATCTGAATGAGGGTATTTAATATTGAGAGTTCTATAAGCACTGAGGTTCCTCGTAATGAGCGCCGATACGGTATTTACCTTAACCAGAATGCACCCCTCTGTTGCCAAGAACAAGCTTTATCCTTAATACTCTGAAGTTCAGATAGATAGAGATTATTGATATGAAAGAGATATCCGTGAGACATGCATCTATTCATCCAAGTGAGAGTATCCAAACACATTAATTGTTCTTACGAGAACTACTATCTTTTATATGATAATGTAAAAACTTTTTGTCTGATTTATATATAAGGAATTCACACGCAAGTATACGTGGTCAATCAAGTAATATAGTAGTAAAAAAGGATGTCTAACCCACAAGAAACAAGTAATAACAACTAAATTAACTATCAACTTTTATATTAATTCAATTCTATTTAAACTGTAGCAAATATGGATTATGAAATTCTTGAAATTAAAACTAGAACTAAGCTGATTAACAAGAGTAGATTTTCAGATAATAAAAGCCTTCAAGATTACAATTTTCCCAATTGCATCACAGTAATATCATCATCGTAATTCCAATTACTTAATCATATGGATTGTTAACTGAGATCACTTATCTATTTACTAACCTCTTTCGATAATTAATAAAAAGATCTACTCCAATTTATAATGCTATAATTCAATGCAAAATACCTTGAAATAGACTCATTAAGATCAAACTCACAATATGTTACGTGTGGCATATAGGTATCTTCATCCTATACACTATCATGATACTCTTTGTAGAAAGAATAAACAAAGTCACACGTTATTATACCTAGATCTATTCTTAGATTTCCTTTTTCAATTTCATCTACGAAATCAAATAAATGCTGATCAAACAATTATAATTCACGCATAAGATATAATAACCAATCCAAAACTGATTAAATAATTAAAACTACGATGAATTAATTAATGTTCAAACAACGGTTCCATTGTAATCTTAAAGAAAAATTTAGTTACACATCATTATGAAAACTATCATTATATTAATATTGGAAAACATTCAAAGTTCTAAAGGTAGAGTAAATGAAATAGAATAAACTCTGTCAAATTCAATCCGTCTCCTTAGCCTTCACTTTCAGCTCCTATATTTTCTGATCAATCTTCAAGTCTCCACACGTTAGCTCCAATTCTTGCTCTCTATTCTCCTCCTTACATGTTTATGTCTCTCCCATTAATAATCCTAGAGTCCCTCTTAAAATAACACAACATCATCATCTTAGCTGGGCTCGAATTCCATAACACAGCGAACTGGGCCAACTGAAGTCGTCGGACTGCGCCCCAGCGCAGTCCCCACGTTATAACACTACGCCCTAGTGCAGTGTAGTGTTCCAGATTTACAAAATTGCCATTAGATAGCTTTTTTTCCTGTTTTGACCTCCCAAAGCCGTTTTCTACAAAATGATCATATAAACAAGTAAAATAAAACTAAAAACACTTGAAGATAGCAAATAATTAAGCCTATAAATACATAATTCGTAGGTATGAAACTCACTCATCAAATACCCCCAAACTCAAAGCTTTGCGTGTCCTCAAGCAAAAACATTACAAGTAAAATTAATATAACTAACTATTCTACCCACATTAATGCAAATGTATGACAACTAATGTCTAAAGCACAAATTAACATAATCAATAAATATCAAGCCTCAAAGATCTTAAATAATAACTTAGCCAAACTTCAATTCCCGCCTAGTCTAAAATCCGACATATCATCTATTTCATTTCACCCTTGACCCTTTCGTGTGTGTGTGAATTCAACATATTAAGCCAGTCATTATTCCAAAACAACTTACGAATACAAGTGCTCAATAAAAGATATGTACTCATTCTATTGCCCCTCTTTACACTTGTCTTCACATTTTTCTATTCATTTTCTTTATTTAACGAGTGTGTTTTATGCTCTATCTCCTACATGACTAACTCAGCATGTGCAATGTCCATTTTCCTTAGGCTTTTTCAAAATTACCCATGTAGCGAACTTTCACCAATGACTATCAAGCCAAATGTCATTAGGACATTAAGTGTAGAGACACTCCTAAGGGCTTCCTTGTTTGGGCAATAAAGGCCACGAAAATAGACTAGCTAAGTTTTTTTTTCTCAAATCTGTCTATTCTTTATTCTAGTATTCTTTTTATTCATTTAAGACAGACATCAAAGCAATTGGTCATTTATTTTCATATGATTTATGTTCCAACAAGTAATAGAGGCTATCTAAATCTTTAACGAACACCTACTTCACAAAATTGAATTAAAACTCAACTGACTTAATAAATTAAAAATGTGCAATTAAGATCTGAGGGTCCCAAGCTCAATAAAATCACCATGAATGAACATAATATGCAGAATGTGTACCCTACCCCAAACTCAAACTGAACAATGTCCTCATTAGATAACAGTGAAATAAATAACGACAAAAAGAAAATGAGGATTGTAATGTCCTAGAATTTTCACGTCATTATTAATTTAATTTCTAACAAGTTAGTTTTATAAGGTTATTTAAATCTTTTTGTGTGATTAATTAATTACGTGATTAAATGATTATGTGATTAATTTCTAGAGTTAATTAAAGAGGGTCACTAATATGTTAATTAAATTAGCGAACAAACCCTAAAGTTTTAATGTCAAAATAATTGTTAAGTTTTCATTTAATTAAATATTCAATTAAATTGAATATAATGAGTGACTTAAATTTTATAAATTAATTAATATGATTACTAATTAATATAAACAATGTGAAATATTAATAATAATATTTTTGTAGTCTATTTAGTAATTTAACATTAATGGGCTAAAGTATTTAATTAATTAATCAATTCAATTATTATTTAATCATGGAATTGGATAATTAATGTGTAACAAAATTTATAACTAATCAATTGGGATATAATTAAATAGTCCAATGATAAATTAAATGGACTTGACTAATATATTCCAAGTCATTAAATATAAGACCAATGGGTATTAAGTGTAGTACAAATAATAAATCATTTAGAGAATTAAATGTGTAGCATGATTATTTAATAATTAAAGCATGCATGTGGGACAAACATTTTGGGACACAAAATGTTTGTGTTGCCGGCAAGGATGAAAGAGAGAGAGGGTGAATTGATTTTTTGTGTGTGGTTATTTTCATTTATTTAATTAGGTTACTTGTTTTTGATTTTTGGGAAAGTATTTTTTCACAAAATTCTCACCAACTTAGTCCTTGGCCTAAATTTCTTGTACAAGACTCCAACTAGCCTCATGATGGTATTTTTTAATAGATATAGATTTTATATCTATCCTCATTGTAAGTATACTTACAATTTAGGAACTTTTGATAGTCATTTTCCATCTTTCATCTTTTAAGTCTTGAGAGCAAAATATTAAAAGGACAAATATTTGAGAGCAAAACATAGAGAGATTTCGGGTGTAGCTTCAAGGGAGAAGAAGAAATCCTAAGCTAGTTCATGCCATCCTCCTTCACAACATACTTTAGAAAGAAGAGGAGAGTAGCCATTAAAACTAGGTATAATACTCATTCTTTCAAACCCTAGTTTTCTTGTTAGTAATAAATGACTAACATTTATTATTAGTAGTCCTTTATTTATGTTGGGTTTTGAATGCTTGTTGGTTGGTATATTTTGTATGCTAAAAACATGTGTTTGGTAGTGTGTAAACAAGTCTTAAAATAATGACTAAAAATATTTTTTTATAAAACTTAGATTTAATGTTCTAATATTATAGAATATTAAATCATGAGAAAAAGAAAGTTTGAATCACTCAAAATTGAGTTATATATAAAAAGTTATGATATGTAGTAGTTTATGTGGTATAATAATTTTTGATGAAAAATATGGAATTAAATCATGGGTAGTTAATTTTTCATGTTATAAATTGATAAATGATAGGTATTTTTTTTGATTTTTATTGAGGGGTATAATTTTCATTAAAGTGATGTATTTCCGGGTACTATAGCCAATCTGCTAAGAAAAAAAAATTGACTGGTCGCGCATTGCGCGCCAGGTATCGCTGGCAGACGTAGAGCTAAACGACGCCGTTTGGCATAGGAAAAAAAAATTACTCTGCGCGTTTTGCGCGAAAGCCGGTACCAGGTTCTTCAAAACAACACCATTTTGGGGACTGGTTTATGTTAGGCTCGCGCAATGCGCGGGAGCCAACTTCCGGCAAAATTACAGATTTGCCCATTCGTTCGGTTTTCTGTATAATTACAATATTGCCCTTGGTCCGATTTTTCAGTTTATTTATAGAATTGTCATTTTGTATATATTTTTAATTAATTTAAATGTTTAAAAACTAATTTATAATTTTAATAAAAATAATAAATTCAAAAGTGATATTTGGGATTATATTTTTCATTTTGATTAATATTTAAATATTTTAAATATTAATCTAGTTTGCTAAATTTAATGTTAAGTTACATAAATACAAATTCCATTAATCATTTACTATTCAATTTAAAATTAAATAATAAATAAGGATAAATAAATTGATTATTATTTGACATTAAAGAATAATTAAATTAGATAAATAATTAATTATTAATTTAATTGACATTAAATATTAATTAAAGAGGATTAAAGTTAATAAACTATTATTTAATTTCTTTAAATTAAATAATAAGTGATGATAATTACTTAGTTAATTGTTAGTTGATTTATATTAACTAATAAGATTTTAGAAGTCATTAATTATTATTTAATTAATAAATAGTAATTAAAGATAAATAAAGTTAATAATTTATTTATTTATTATATTAAATAATAAACAAGGATAATTAAGAAATTAATTATTATTAAATAATAATTAAAGAAAAGTAAGATTAATTAATTAATTATGATTAAATAATAATTACATAAGATTAGAATAAAGTTAAATAATTAATTATTATCTAATTAATCTTATGTACTAATTAAGAAGCATTAAAATAAATAAACTAATTATTAAGTAAGATTAATTAGTTATTATTTATAATTAAATAATAACTAAAAGTAGTTAATTAATTACTATTTAACTAATAAAAATAGTAATTAATTAAAGAAAGAGTTAATTAAATATAGATTATTTAATATTCACCAATTAAACAATTATATTAAATTGTTTAAAGTTTCCTTAAGTGTTTAATACCTAGGATGAATACTCCTACATTATTAAATCATTAACCTAAGTGTGATTACACGTCTATAGGGTTAATGTTAGCATGTCAAATGATGTGAATTATGTGTTAGACTTATTTGTTAGATAAGTTCGTAGTAAACGTACAAACGTGCCAGTATACGTCACATTAATTTTTAGACCGACTTGATTAATGTTAGGTCATTCACAGCCATTTAATTAAAGCTAGTTTGTTGTAGCTGAGCAAACAGACAAGTTCCTTATCTCTAAACTCATTTCGTTGAGCAAATTATTTATTTAAGCTTAAACTATAATTTCAAGCATGCTTTAAGTGGTTTAAATTACTTTACAATTATTTCACATTGATGTTGTTGTTATTCGCACTTACTACACTTGATCTTGTACAGTCTTTGACTTGTACCTTATTTAATGTTCTATTGTTTAAAGAACTGTTCAAAGTAGGTCTAAGCCATTGTTCAGCTAGACATTTATGTTAAAGATTTTAAAAGTTATCCAAATCATTGAAGATGCGGATTCTTGGACTATTATGAACACCTCCCTATTATAGGGGAGTACCATGTATCTAATATCAGGTACAAAACACGAAAATTAAATGTTATGCATACACATATTGTACGAGAGACTAATTCCCTCAAGTACATATTTCTGGTAGTAACCATTGGGTTAACCAGCTATTGACTCTAGTGGAAGTTTATAGTTCATAGTCTACTTGACTATCTTGATTCTGAAAGCAAATCATTATTCCTGCTTATGTTATTCATATTATTAAATTATTTCATCTATTCCCTTTCATTCACGATATATATTGTCTCTTGTTATTATTTAAACTTGTTGAGGAAACTAGTTGCTCACCCTTACTTTTTCATAAACCTTATTGTAGTGAAACCCGAGACTTCTGGAAAGAACAAGGGTAAGGGAAAGATGAAGTGATAGACTTCAAGAGACAGTCTTTAGTGTATTCGTCTAGCTAAAATTACTTGTTTTGTGATGTAAATCCTAAATACTTTATTAAGGGTATTTGTGTACTTTTGTTTAAGGTTACCGTATCTTGGGACTAGTAACACCTTTTGAATAAACAACATATGTTTATTATTCCGCATTTAATTATTGTATGTTGTTTAGAGGTGGATGTTTGTATTGGATCGTGATGACCCGATCCGGGTAATTGAGACCCGAATTTGGGGGCATCACAAGGACTACCTTAGTAAATCAAGCATCGTTGTCTGACGATTCCTCCTCTTCCTCGGATTCTGAGTCTAGTAGTAGAAATACCTATAACGACGGTGGCAGTGAAATCTGAATTGATGGCTCTGCGGGATACATACGTGGGAACATCTGTGCAAGTGCCGAGCTGCAGGTATGTGTGTAAGAATGCATAACCTCCTACCATTTTTGCGAGCTTATCAGTTCGCCGCACCATCCTCTTTCTGAGTTTTACAACTGCTTGAGATGAACCCATAGCTGAACTCCCCGAAGCATCCTCTATTGGCTCATCATGAGGCAGTGCATCATACAATATGAACCCAAGACCCTGCGAATGAGACTCACCTCCTGACCAAATGTGGTATCACTGTATAAGATTGTGGTCTAGTAAGGTAATAGGTAACTGTGACGACTCATTCACCCCCTATCGTACACCAACTTGGCGACATAATGCAATAATAAGGAATGGATGTGGAAGTCCTTCGAACGTTGCACCTTGCAAATTTCTTTTTACCAAAGCCACTATAACACTTCCAACATCGATGCTCATATCAGTGACGATAGCGTATAGTAACACCGCTCGATCCCTTGTCACGTCACTAATAAGTGGGTGTTATACCTATGTATTGACTATCTTTTAGCTTAATAATTTATGAAGTGTTTTATATTATTTTTAGGGTGTTATGTTAGTTTAATATGTTTTGACTTTGTTTTGTAGGAATTGGAATAAAGGTTTGGTGGATCGAAGTTTAGAGTTGTTGTGGTTGGATTTTCAACTTGCTAGTTATACAACAGTCACTTCAAGCCTAATTTTAGCCATGATATAATTGGAATTTGTCAAATACTAAAACATGGAAGCTGTAGATCTACTTCTCAGATTTCCATAACATATTAGATCATCTCAATCGGAATTCGTATGAGAAAGTTATGGCTGTTTGACCAGAGGACGTCAATGCAAAAAATGGGTCAACGCTGGCAACGTTGATACTAGTACTATTCCAGAGCTGGCAGCACTGGTTGCAGTGTGTTGAGCATTGGCAGTGCTCCAGATAGCGTTGGGTGACGGGCCAGACTTGGTTTTGACGCGTTTTTGATGGTTTTTGACTCCATTGGATTGGGTATCCTTCTAATGCTAGGGATTTGATATGTAACCTATAAATAGATGTTAAAATACATATTTTAAGGGAGTCTAATATAGAATTAGGAGAACTAATATAGATCTATCATAGTTAGAAATATAATTAGAAGAATGATTAATTGAAGATCTGAAGAAGGATTCAACGTGAAGGAGCAAGAATTGAAGGCAGAGATTAAAGAACGCGCTACAAAAATAAGAATTTTTATCTCTTTTCTTCTTTAATTTTTGTAACTTTACGATGTGGATTAATTATTATTTTATAGAATTGATTTCTTCTTCAGTGATGGACTAAACTTTTATTTAGGATTTCAATGGAACCAATTGCGGAGCTTTAATTGATTCATCTTATTTTCTTTTAATTAATCTGTTTGGATTGTTTATTATATCTTGCATTAATTTATAATTGTTTGATCAACAATTATCTGATTTCTTAGATGAAATTGAAAATGAAAGTTTAAGAATAGATCTGCGTATAATAACATATGAAATTTTTTATTCTTTTTAAGAGAATAGCATAATAGTGCATAGGATGAAAATATCTATGTGCCATATGTAATTTGGTTGAGAGTTTGTTCTTAATGAGTCTATTTCAAGTTTATATTGCAGGAACGATAGCAAGGTAATTGGATTAGATCTTTTTATTAATTATTGAACAAAGTTAATAAATAGATAGGCATTCTCCGTTAACAATTCATGAGTATTAATTAATTGAAAATAGGGTTAAGAGATCATTGTGCTTAATTGGGGAAGTTGTAATCCTAAGCTTTAAAATATCTGATAATCAATTTTTGTTAATTAGTTTTTAACTTAATATTTTCATAATTAAAATTGATATTCGTTTAAATTAGATTAAAATTGATATTTGTGTGATAATTAGAATAATTGTTATCTGTTCCCTGTGGGTTCGACATCCTTCTTGCTACTTTATTACTTGATTGACCGTGTATACTTTCATGTATTTGTCATTATATAAATCGGACAACAAGTTTTTGGCACCGTTGCCGGGGAACGGTTGTAATAATTATTTTGTTATTAGTTTTTGTCAATTTAGTTTTAATTTAAAAAATTTTAATTTCTTTGTTTTTCCTTTGTTTTTATAGGCTTTCATCTGCTTGAGACTAGTTTTGCAAGGAGTAATCTTAGTCTCGTGTGTGCACCAGGTCTTAGGTACCTCTAATCGGTGTATGCGCACGCTATTTAAAGATTATGGCTGCATTCAACTATCAACGGGCTTCAGAGTGGATGGATCAACTAAGTGTGGTGTGAGCAATAGAGTAAATGCAAGCTCAATTGGCGGAACTTGAAAGGAGGATTGACATGTTTGGGAATCAATGCATTCATAATACTTACAAACAGCAGCCTAGTTACACCCCCAAATTGCTATCATCCGTGTTGGTAGGATTATACGAATCATTCATGGAATAATAACGATCAAGCCCAATATTTTGCTCCAGAACAATCATATCAACCAGAATTTTTGTATCCACCTCAATCTTACGAATTCTCGTATCTACAACCTCCATCATAGTAATAAAAAATATCAACTTGTGAGGAAATTCTTGCGAGGATTATTGAGTATAATGAGATGAGTATTAAACGTAATGAAGAATCAATGCGAGAGTGGGAGACTCAAATGAAAGAGGATGAGATTCGAAGGGAACAACTTACAACTCTAGTCAACAGTTGCATTCACAATATGTTACCTAGCAATATAGAGATAAATCATGATGATTAAGGTAAAGAGCAGTGTGAGACAGTTATATTAGAAAATGACAAGGAGTTTCAAGAGGCTAAAAAAGAAAATCTTAAGAGGTATCGATCGGATGGAGAAGATGATGATGAGGTTGAAAAGAAAAATAGCAAGGTTTGGGAAGATGAAGAGAATGATGAGGATGATCAAGTCTTGAATTCGAATGGTATTAAGAAAATTTCGATTGTGCCTTTCGTACAACAAATTTCAGAATGTTGAGGAGTACTATCAAATTAACTTTGTTGAAGACAATGATAGCTTGGATGAATTCAAGCTTGGGGGTGGTTCGCAATATTTCAAGGATGTCATGGAGATCAAAGAAAAGACAAAGAGGAGGCATGAAAAGACAATTTTTTTGCGATTGAGCCTGATTGAGAGCAAATGGAGTAGTCAGACTGAGACTATAAAACAAGCACTCGTTGGGAGGCAACCCAAGTTTTAATTTTAGTTTTATTCATTTTTATTTTTATTATATTTTCTTCTTACTAATAAATTTTAGTTATTTAGTTATTTTTTTTAATATTTTATTTTTGTTTTATTTCAAGGTTATTTAATGCACTCAAACTTAGCAGATAAGGAGGAGAAAAAAGCTATATATTCAGGGGAGTCCTCTGTTCTTAATTTTCTTTATTTTATATATTGAGGACAATGTCTGTTTTCAGTTTGGGGGTGTGGGTAAATTTGAAAGAATTTTTAAATTCTAGGTTTTATTTTAGTTTAAAATTTTGGGAATTTTGTGGGTAAATTCACTGCAAACCCTCACGAGACACAACTCGTCCACTTGGGGTAACCTTGGGGTTTAAAGATTTGTTGCACATGCTAGGTGCAAGCGTGTTTCATATGAAAATGGGGTAACTTAATATTAGGTAGAGTCTATTGGGCAATGAATTAATTGAATTTAAATTTATGGTCGATGATAAAAAAAATTCATTTTTATTTAATAACTTTTGGAAAGGGATAAATTTTTGTTAGTCTAAATTTTGGCTTTTTATTAGTTATTATTTTATTTAAAATCCTTTATTTTTATGCACTAATATCCATTTGTGTTGAGTGAATTTTAGCTTAGAGAAAGTTTATTTAATTGAATGTTTATGGTAGATATTTATGAACTCTACATCTTATTTGATCATGATTGAAAGCGAAATATTGGGTGAATTATAATTTAAGAGAGATGATTTAGGTGATTTTTTTAGGATTATTTAATATTGAGTTTTTCCAAGTTAAATTGAAGAGGAAAAAATGTGGTGAGTTGAGATGGAGTGTAAAATGCACTCACTCATAAACACATGCAAAAATGAGATGGAGCGTAAAACACACTCGTATTGGAAAAAAATAGTGGAGATGGAGCATAAAATGCACTCACCTACGAATAGAAAAAAAAAAAAAAAAAAGAGAGTGGAAAAAAAAAACTAGAAAAGGATGGCCACCTATTTTAGTTAAATATTTGGGAAATTATGTAGTTAATGCAAATAATGATTCTTGTGTGTTTAAGGCGTTGAAACCTTTTGATCTTCTTGTTATATATTACTTGTTTATTAGCTGAAAGATGTGAAAAAATAAGTTTATAGAATTTTGCTTTTTAATTCTTTTATTGTGTAATATCTTTTATAAGGCATTTAATTGCATGAATTTATATGAGCTTTAATTAGTTTGATAAAATTTGGATTCACACACACACGAATGGTCTTGAGTAAAATATGATTAATAAAAATGTTAAATTTTTGGGCTTGACATAATTTTGAAAATTTTCTTTAAGTTATTATTTCTGAAATCTTTTAGGGCATTAATCTAATTTATGTTGGTATATTTCTTGAGTATTTAGCTTGTAGTCTTAATTTTATTTTATTTAGTGTTTTGCTTGAGGGCAAGCAAAGTGTTAAGTTTGGGGGTATTTGATAAGTGAGTGTTATACCTATGTATTGACTATCTTTTAGCTTAATAATTTATGAATTCTTAAGTGTTTTATATTATTTTTTAGGGTGTTACGTTAGGTTAATATGTTTTGACTTTGTTTTGTAGGAATTGGAATAAAGGTTTGGTGGATCGAAGTTTGGAGTTGTTGTAGTTGGATTTTCAGCTTACCAATTATACAATAGTCACTTCAAGTCTAATTTTAGCCATGATATAATTTGAATTTGTCAAATCCTAAAACATGAAAGTTGTAGATCTACTTCTCAGCTTTTCGTAACATATTATATCATCTCAATCGAAGTACGTATGAGAAAGTTATGGCTGTTTGACCAGAGGACATCAATGTAGAAAATGGGTCAGCGCTGGCGACGCTGATACTAGTACTATTCCAGAGCTGGTTGCAGTGTGTTGAGCGCCGGCAGTGCTCCAGACAACGCTGGGTGATGGGCCAGACTTGGTTTTGACGCGTTTTTGATGGTTTTTGACTCCATTGGATTGGGTTTCCTTCTAATGTTAGGGATTTGATATGTAACCTATAAATAGATGTTAAAATACATATTTTAAGGGAGTCTAATATAGAATTAGGAGAACTAATATAGATCTATCATAGTTAGAAATATAATTAGAAGAATGATTAATTGAAGATCTGAAGAAAGATTCAACGTGAAGGAGCAAGAATTGAAGGCGGAGATTAAAGAACGCGCTACAAAAATAAGAATTTTTATCTCTTTTCTTCTTTAATTTTTGTAACTTTACGATGTGGATTAATTATTATTTTATGGAATTGATTTCTTCTTCAGTGATGGGCTAAACTTTTATTTAGGATTTCAATGGAACCAATTGCGGAGCTTTAATTTATTCATCTTATTTTCTTTTAATTAATCTGTCTGGATTGTTTATTATGTCTTGCATTAAATATAATTGTTTGATCAACAATTATCTGATTTCTTAGATGAAATTGAAAATGAAAGTTTAAAAATAGATCTGGGTATAATAACATATGAAATTGTTGATTCTTTTTAAGAGAATAACATAATAGTGCATAGGATAAAAATACTTATGTGCCATATGTAATTTGGTTGAGAGTTTGTTCTTAATGAATCTAGTTCAAGTTTATATTGCACGAATGGTAGCAAGGTAATTGGATTAGATCTTTTTATTAATTATTCAAAAAAGTTAATAAATAGATAGACATTCTCCGTTAACTTCATGATAATTAATTAATTGAAAATAGGGTGAAGAGATCATTGTGCTAAATTGGGGAAGTTGTACTCCTAAGCTTTAAAATATCTGATAATCAGTTTTTGTTAATTAGTTTTTAACTTAATATTTTCATAATTAAAATTGATATTCGTTTAAATTAGATTAAAATTGATATTTGCGTGATAATTAGAATAATTGTTATCTGTTCCCTGTGGGGTCGACATCCTTCTTACTACTTTATTACTTGATTGACAGTGTATACTTATGCGTATTTGTCATTATATAAATCAGATAACAGTCACTCACATGCATACATGGCATGAGCTTGGCACATAGGAACGTATACCAAATCTTGTCAAACCTACTCAATGCCTTTAAAGGGAAATAACTAAGCTCGTTGGTATACTTGTTCACTTTCCATTCAGTTCCCGATCGACATAAATGTTGCACTATGTGAAAGTACTTTGGTCCCGTCGCTACATACTTGGCATAGTCACTATTGTCGTGTCCTCTCACATTGTAATACCCATTAATGGTCACCCGAGAAAAATGTATCGCCTTTCCTTTTACCATAGCTTCACAAGCCTCAGTATCTTAGGCGATGGCATAAAATTCTTTCACAATTGCTACCGCCGCCGCATTCGGGTGATCCGTAAACGAATCCCAACCTCTTTCCACTATCATAGCCATCAGTTCACCATCAAAGTCAAGTCGCAATCCCCGCTCTGGTATTAATGCACGACTAGCCAATACATGATGGCATTTATCTTCCACGTCGGCACTAACAAACTTACGCTGATCAAGCAGTCAAGGAGGAGTAGAGGATGAACTGTGTGTTATTTGCTTCTTCGGGGTCATGTGAAGCCAATTGAAAATTGGTTTTCTCTCTATCCATCACTTATAGGAGTCTTGGGTATAGATTTTGAAGGTACATTATTAAGTAGGTATGCAGTTTTTTCTAGGGCATAAAACCATAAAGAAACTAGAAGATGGGTAAAACTCGTTGTGGACCGAACCAGGTCCAACAAGGTACAATTTTTCTATTCAGATACACCATTCAACTGAGGTGTACCAGGAGGTGTCCATTGTGAAAGAATACCATTCTCTTTAAAATGATCGAGAAACTTATTTCTTAAATATTTCCCTTCTCGATCTAATCGAAGAATCTTAATACTTTTTCCCATTTGTTTCTTTACTCCATTTCTAAATATTTTAAACTTTTCAAATGATTCGGATTTTGATTTCATCAAATACACATATCTAAATATAGAATAATCATCAATGAAAGTGATAAAATATAAATACTCTCCTCTGGCGTGCGTTGTCATTGGTCTACATACATCTGTGTTTACTAACTTTAACAACCCTGTAACTCTTTCGCCTTTTTCACTAAAAGGAGATTTAGTTATTTTTTCCATGAGACAAGATTCATAAGTTGGATATGATTCATAATCAGATAGCTATAAAAGTTCATCTTTATGTAACCTATTTAATCTTATTCATTTATATGATTGAGTCTACAATGTCACATAAATGTATGATTTACATCATCTGTTCTTTTTTTTTTCTTAGTTTATTCAATTTGTAAAATATTTTTATACAAGTCAAGAATGTAAAACCTATTTAGTAAATTATCAATATCCTACAAAATATTATCATTATAAATAGAACAACTATTATTCTTTATTATAATTTCAAAGCCATTCTTGTCCAACATTTGAATCGAAATAATATTTATAGTAAGTACTGAAACATAATAATAGTTATTTAAACTAATAGGCTTTCCTGTAGGCAGTGCTAAACAATAAGCTCCAACAGCTAATGAAACAATATTTGCTCCATTCTCCACGCGTAGGACAACTTTCCCTATGTTCAGCTTTCTACTTCTGATTAGTCCCTGCACAGTATTACTTATGTGAGAACCACAACCGGTATCTAATACCTAAGTAGAACTTTGACTTATAGAAAGATTTTTTTTAATCCTAAACAAACTTAAATATGTAGTAGAAGCTTCTCTAAGATTCTTCTGCTTTGCTACTGTAAGAAACTCTTTGCAGTTTCTCTTCCAGTGACCTGACTTATTACAATGGAAGTAGATTCATTTGTTGTTAAGTTCAGCTTTCTTTGTATCCTTAGCTTTTTCCTTGCTTTTAGCCTTCTTCTTTTTCTTCTTTTTAGAAGAACCCTTGGATCTTTTCCTCTTCTTGAAAGAATCATCTACTAACAACATTTGGTCCTTCTTGGATGGAAAGTGACCCTCCACTATTTTCAATATGTTAAGTAACTCAGAAAAACTGACGTCCAACTTATTCATGCGAAAGTTCATAACAAATTGTGAAAAGGTGTCCAGGAATGACTACAAGATAAAATCTTGGCTCAACTTCCCATCCATGACAAAGCCAAATTGTCCAAGTAGTTCAATCAAATTAATCATCTTGAGGACATGTGTCTCTATAGTAGTATCCTTGGTCATGCGAGATCAGAAGAGCTCTTTAGATATCTGATATCTAGTGGTCCTACTTTATTCACCATACAAATCTTTAAGGTGCAGCAAGATAATAGGTGCATCCATTTTCTCATACTAATGCTGAAACCTGTTACTCGTGGATATGAGCATGATGCATTGAGCCACACATGTATCCTCTTGACACTTCTTAAAAGTAGCAATCTCTTCTTTAGATGTTTCTTTGGCAACACTTGTAGGGACACTTTAAGATATAAAAAAGCTTTTCAGTAGTGAGAACAATTCTTAAATTCCTTAACCAGTCCATCTAATTAAGTTAGGTCAATTTGTTAGCATCAATTATGCTCCGCAGTGTAAGTGAATTAGACATTTTTAAAATTTTGCATGTGAAATATAACAACATTTTAACATACATTCATTTTATTAATTACCAAAATAAATTAAGTCTTTATTTAAATTGGTATCTCCCACTATTTTTATCAAACTATATTACCCTCTCTATATACTTAAGTAAATCTAATTAAAGAATTGCTAATGAGATAAGGATCTCATCAATAT
This sequence comes from Hedera helix, assembly GCA_947179155.2. Classification (NCBI taxonomy): domain Eukaryota; kingdom Viridiplantae; phylum Streptophyta; class Magnoliopsida; order Apiales; family Araliaceae; genus Hedera; species Hedera helix. Next base: position 21,328,289 of record OX359266.1, read on the forward strand.
AAATACAGTTTTGTGTATGCACAACAAACTATATTTATTCAATTGCCAGATAACTTCTTGTCAATTATATCACCATGTAACTCCTTTTAATTTTGCCTCTTAGATTATAATAATCAAGTGTGTGCACATACGAATTAAAATAATCTAAATTAAGTTCGACCTAGCATTCCATATAAATGAAGAGAAAAATAATGTCCTTATGTGTGCACAACAAAACAATATCGTTCAATTCCTTATAAACATCAAATGTAATAAAACCAACATCTTAAATATTTAATATAAGCTTTATGTGTACATAACAAACTCATATTAAATATTTAATACTTTATTACTTTATCATGCTAGAGGGTGACGTTCGATATTCTAAATATCTTTGAACGTTACAACTTAATATATTTTCTCTTGAGGGGTTTATTATTAATTGTCTCATTTTGTTTAGTATGCACACACACACACACACACACACACACACACACAGATATAATACACATCATATTATTTAACATACAAAGCATGTTTTATATATATATATATATATATATATATAACTAGTATGCACATATAGAATAATATATTATACTTGGATTGATTATGAACTTTATTCTAGTTTGGTTCACTCGAGCCACCAAGTGAACTAAGAGATCAAACTTAGGGGCAAGAATAAATACATTGAATATAACTACTACATTTAATAAGCCGGGCTCCATTATAAACGGGTCTTCAAGCACTCTTTGTTCTTCGGCTCCAATTCTTCAAATAATTCTATCTAATCATATTACAATCTATTTTCATAAAACAGAAACCTTGATCAGCTGTCAAGAAAAAGTACATAGGAATGACATAGAATTTACTACAAAAAAATAATGGAAGACGAGGTACGCATACCCCATTTATTAAAACTCATTAATTCATGCATCCAACTACAATAAATCCAATCACATTAGTCAATAGTCCATAATCAATCACTTGTATTATCATAAATATCACCATAATTTATATCATACTTATCATTATACGCATCATTCATCTCATGAATTAAAATCATTATATATATATATATATATATATATATATATATATATATATATATATATATATATCATTTAATGGACAATTCAAGTTATATGAAATCTAATTTCAAGTTTAAAATATACTCTTTATTTTAATTATAAAATCATCTAAAATAATTTATTTTCTTAATTTTTGGAAATTACATAAAATAAAATAAAAATTTAGAAAATCTAGTCGTCTAGCACGCCCCCGTGCCAGTCGACGTTCTGATTTTTTTAGCTTTTTTTAAATCACGATTATTTCCCCCCAAAAAAATATGATTTTATACAACAAATTATCCCCAATAAATTATTCTAAACACATACACATACATATACGATATCAAAACAATTAATAATTTGCATATGTTTGGCTCTTGATGCCACTGTTGGTTTACAAAAATATGACATACATAATCTAGTTGTACAACGCAGCCGAAATATGTAGTAAAATAATTTTAATTTTTTTTTACAAACTAAAATAAGGATCTTTCTTATGTGAGACTATTAATCGAGGAAGGATAAAAGTGTTATACCGTTGTATATTCAAATCTTCAATAGGTACGAGTTCAGCTCCAAATTCTTCGCGTTCCTCTTTAATTCCACTGATTAAAATCCTTAGATCAACGTTAGCTACCTAAGTGTGTAGCCTCTAAAGGTGATCCACCGAGATTAATATGAATTGAAGAAATAATTTAGGTTTCTTTAAACCTTGGGTGGCTAGCCCTAATTCTTTCTCTCTTTAACTCTTAAATATAGAGAATTATAAAGTATTCTCCTAATACATGTAAAATTGTGTGTAACCTTAATACATAATAAGACTTATCTTATTTATATAGATTTATTTAACCCTCTTAAACCCTTTAGGAGAAGGATTTTAATTTAACTCATAATCAAATTAGGAACTAAATTATTTATAATGTGAGTAATTATTATTAATTAATTCATAAATCATTTAGGAACTAAATAGTAGTAATAGTAGTAGTAGTAGTAGTAGTAGTAATAATAATAATAATAATAATAATAATAATAATAATAATAATAATAATAATAATAATAAAATCCCTCTTATTAAATTATAATTAGTATTTCTAAAATACATAATTATAAATATTAAGTTATTTAATTTATTTTATCACCATAGTATAAATTAAATACACATAATTTATTGTTATCATTATGTCATTAGTTCTAAAATAAATATTTTTCTTTTGCGGTGTAACCCTTTAGGTTCAATATTAACCAGTAGTAGAATAAATAAATTAGAATCATTCTAATATTATTTATAATAATAAATTAAAATCTTTAATTTATTTATAAATAAATGCTTATTTATTCTACAATGAAGATAAAACCCCTTAGCAGCTCATGACTTTTCGGATAATATGAATATCAATATTTGATCACAAACAACCTATTTCACGAATAGTTATTATACAATTCAATTATTCTACCACATAATATACCAATCAAATATAATATATTGAATTTCTCTTAAGTCTTATTTAATTTGATCATATGCATTTCGATTCTAAAATGTACAACCCTAAATAATGTAAATTATAAATTCCTTTCAAATTTCATTCTACCTTGACCAAGGACTACTAAGTTGTCATTTATCGAATCACATTAGACATTCTCTTCCTTTATTAGAAGTGGTAAATCATTTGTTGATAATTCACCTATCTCCATACACAACTTATTATACCCGAACATATCCTTTGTCATACCCGTATAGTCTTAAGGAATATGATAAAGTATAACTCATTATACACAAGATACTATGATGAACTCAAGTCCAATGATCACTTGTACTACTATCATATTAGGAACTCATATTGACAAGCAAGTAAAACTCCATTACGTGTTTCTTAAGCGAGTCATAATCAGTGAACTTATTATCTAATAAGCACCTACATATTTCTTTAGTGTCTCCACGCAAATGATTTATGAGATCAATCATCATCTTCATAAGAGCAAGCATGGTATGTATTAATCTATCTGGATTCACTAATCCCCAACTTAGTGATTCCACGATTATGAATATTTTAGTTTTGAGCTATCTTGAATTTAGATCTCTTTAGCATAATCAACATTAGGATTCTAAAATTATGCGTTTATCCACTTAATTAATTCAACCAATCAATTATAAGCAAAGAAATTCATTTAAATAAATAATTCTTTTATTAATAACTGAATAAGATTATAAAGTATATGTTTATCATATCAATTTATGATTAGGTTGAGAGCATACTAGTTTCACACCCACCTTTTACCAAGCTGGGGGGAAACCTTAAAAATAACTCTTGGCCTCGACCAACTCTTTTCGCTTCTGGAAAATGCGTTTAAGAAATTATACGTGAAGATACCGACGACTCCTTGGTCGTTTGACCTATTATCATATCAGAACGGGTAATTCAACCATAAACGTAAGTATCTGACCCCTGTTCAATTAAACAATAGGAATTTATTCTGCTATTTGTCTAATATAATTTTTCGTTTTTTCTTTTATAGTGACAATTTACAAGCCCCAACCTATAATTTCCATTTCTCCTCTGACCAAACCCACCATTCAACTTCTAGCCTCTTTTTTCATCCCATCTGATACCATAGCCAAAGTATCCAAACCCACTGAAACTCAAAACCCACCATCTTCCCACCTTCCCAAACTTGTCGAACTACAGATTACATCAACTTCTAACCCTCCAAAACCCACCGATCAATAAAATCCATAAACAACCAATCATCCTGAACCCAACCAAACTATTAGAAAAAAAATGCCTCTAAACTTTCCAAAACTAAAAAATAACTAAGAAAAATAAAACACAAAAAACTTGTAAAAGCCTCTACCATCATCCCGACCAAACTCTTACCAATAATCCAATCATCCCCATCCGATCTACCTCCAGAACCTCAACCCAAAGGCGCCTCCCCACCTCCTAAAACACCATCACCTCCGAAACCAACACATTCTCCAATAGTTCCTGACCCCCAACCACCTATTGCCGAACCTTCTTCTTTAACTTTCTGGCACTTCGATCCTGATAACGACAACCACCCATTTAACCTCTTTGACTCATTCATCCTTTTCGCTGACGAAGACAAATTCAACCATCTCACCAATCGACAACTCCTCCTCACCACAGTCATCCATGAAGGACAAGTAAGTATCCCTAAACACTTTTTCAAACTTCAAACTCCATTTTATCAAATTCTTCTTTCCTTAAACACTTCTCATTTTATAGGCTTTAGCATCACTCAACAAGTATCTACAACAAGAGATGTGGGGCAAAGGCTCCGAAGTAACCATTAACAAACAAAACAACCAATTATCAACTGTCGAATAGGAAAAAACCGCCCTTCACCTATAAGTACGAACTCAACTAATACGTAACCTCATCGAACATGAAATTCTGACACCCCCAAATTCGGTTTCCTTAACCTCGTGTTTAGTGCTCACATTCTAAAACATAATAACAACTAAATACATAGTCTTCATTTAAACTTAGCGGAATAATACATAAATGTTTCTTATAAAAGGACTACAATCCCAAGGTCTTCTAACCTTAACATAAACAGTACATATCTTAAGAGATCAAAAGAGATTTACAAACTGTAATTACATATTAAATAAATAACTTATCTCGTATGCAATAATCTAAGCTTTCACTTTTCTCTTGCCCTTGTCTTTCTTGGAGCACTCGGACTTAGCTGAAAAAATGAGTCATGATATGGCAAGGGTGAACAACTAGTTTGCTCAACAAGTTATAAAAACAATTGATAAAAGATATATCATGATTGAATGAGAAATAACTTCAGAGATTTCAACAATATATAAAAATTATGAAAGGACAAGAATCAAATTTCAATTAAAAGAAATGATTGAGTATTTACTGTTGAGTGGCCTTAAAGGACCATGAACTAATACTTAAAGTAAATCAGATATGTGTCTGACCTTTTTATTGTTTTGGTACTTGAGGGGATCAGCCTCTTGTACCCCATGAATATCCCGAAACATAATCCCCTTATTTAGGATTGTTCGTTCTCAGTCTTACTATACGAATCTACACCAACCAATGGTGTGGATAAGCTTTTAAAAGTATTCAAGTTATTGAATTTATACACGTAGTGTCTAGCCGAAATAATTACCTTAGACATTCTTAAACAGTTCATTAATCAAAGAACTAAAAGCTTCAAATGCATTATGTGTTAATTCATAAATAATATGGATGTAGATTAATTTTCAATAATTAACCACTTTAACTCTTGCAAAAAAAAATAAAAAAATGTAAGTTCAGATATAGGAGACTTGCTTGGATTGTTGATTATAGCTAACCAATATAATCTAATATCCTTTGAAAAGATCTAACAATTAATCAAGTTGACTTTTCAATTAGTAACATATCTAGGTTCATATAATAACATTTGTACATCTCAATTTACTAACACTTAATCATATAATTAAATAATTAAAGGTATGCTAAACACTTAGAAAATATTATCATTATTTGATAAAATTTTAGTCACATAAAAGCAATATTAATCATTTAATATAGTTTAAGCTTCTATGTATTATTATTAATTATTTAATAATATTTTATTAAACTCATAATATTATTAATTATTTAATAATATTTTATTTATTTTTTAATATTATTATTCCTTTAATAATATTTTATTCATTAACTAATATTATTATTCATTTAATAATATTTTATTCATTTTCCAATATTATTATTCATTTAATAGTATTTTACTGATTTCTTAATATTATTACTCATTTAATAATATTTTATTCATTTTTTAATATTATTATTCATTTAATAATATTTTATTAATTTCATAATATTATTAATAATTTAATAATATTTTATTCATTTTCTAATATTATTATTCATTTAATAATACTTTATTCATTTTTTTCATATTATTATTCATTTAATAATATTTAATTTATTTTTTAATATTATATTTTATTTATCTTCTAATATTATTATGTATTTAATAATATTTTATTCATTTTTTAATATTATTATTCATTTAATAATATTTTATTGATTTGTTAATATTATTAATCATTTAATAATATTATACTTATTTAAAACTTGTTAAATATTAATGTTATAAAAAATTACATTTTCTGACTTATTTCATTTTTAAAAGATCTTACCCGACTCGTTTTATTTGGCTCGTCCCGACCCAGTTAATAAATAATTATTTTTCAAACATTTTAGACCATAGCTACGGCAGTGACTCAAAAAATGTTTCATCACTGCGGCAGTAGTTCTAATTTTTTCAACTTTGATTTATTTGGTTCAATTTTTTATAAAATGAAAAATGCTCGTCTAAAATACACAAAATCAGGTTTGTTATCTTCCCAACTTCTTATTTTTCAACATTTCAAGGTTCGATCTCGTTTTCAAAAATGTTTTTGACATAAGATTTGAGATTGATCACTCTAGGATTTCAGAACGACTTAGTTTGCAATAAAAGTCATAACTTTCACATTTTTTTGTATTTTTAGGAGATTCAAGTTGGGTTATCTTTATAACTCATAAATATAATTTTCTAGCCATCAAAATCAAATAACAAACTTTTAGATTTTAAACTATCACAATATATAGAACATAACTAGTTAGGATTTTACTAGTAAACCTTAATATGAACATTTCTACAACTTATTTCCATAACAAACATACTAGTGCACATATTAAACATACAAATCATGAATTTTCATATATATCTAACCTCCTAGATTTGGATGCTCTTCTTCCTTTTGAGATGAACTTGGCTAATGACCCCACATTGAATAATATCTAGCAACTTCCTTGGTGAATTCTCAAGCTCACAAGAGTTATCTCACCTTTCTCTTTAGGAAACTCTCTCTTTTCTCTCTTGGTGATTCTAGCAAATGACTAACCAACATAACCAATAGGTGAAACATTCTATTTATAGCACTTTAGTAACCTTTCATTAACTTTCCTAATCAACTAACATTAGTTGATTAGGAGCCTAAGTGAGCTTACTATTTGATGGATTTACTAGATGATTGACTAGGTTATTGACTAAAGTTAGTGAACCACTAAAGCTTTGTGTGCAAATGAAGCAACTTTGAGCAACAAGTCACCCTAATGTGGGGCCCCCAAAGTGTCGGCCAAATGGCCTATTTTTGCTTTATTTTTCTTTTAATTATATACATATATACATCTATATATATATATATATACACCTTGACCAATCTTGACTTTGATTTGGGCTCCACTTTGGATCAATTGAATCATTCTATTGGGCCAACATTTAACTAACACATGCTACATTGAATTAACATAAGCATTGGGTTAGTTCAATTATAACATGGACCAATAAATTAACTATGTTCATGGACTAGTAAATTAATTTTATTGGACCTAGTTTAATAATTCCTTTGGACTTAAAATATAATTCAATTAGACTTGCATTAATTAATTCTACTATCTTGCTACATTATTATATATATATAACAATCAATTGGTTCAAAAAATTTAATTCATTGATAATTATTTAATAATAATCATTACAATGAAATTAAAATTCATGGTCATTACATTCTCCCCCCACCCCCCTATAAGAATTTTGTCCTTGGAATTACAAATTTACAACTACTCAAAAAGAATCGGATAATTATTTCTCATCATTTCTTCAAGTTTCCATGTAACTTCCTTAGCATTGTGGTTCCTCCAAAGCACTTTGACAGAATGTATAACCTTATTTTGTAAAGTTTGTTCTTTCCTATCTAATATTTGGACAGGAATTTCTTCATATGATAACTCTTTCCTGACGTGAATCGGCTCATAGGATATGACGTTCTTATAATCAGGCTTATATGACCGCAACACTGAGACATGAAACACATTATGAATATGCTCCAGTTCAGAAGGTAGAGCTACCTCGTACGCCATTTCACCCACTTTTTTTAATATTTCGAATGGTCCTATAAACATTGGACTCAGTTTTTCTTTCTTCCCAAATCTGATTTTCCACTTCCAGGGAGACACTTTCATAAACACAAAACTCCCTACTTCAAAATCTCGCTTCTGTCGATGTAGATCAATATACTTCTTCTGTCGGTCCTGAGCTGCTACTAGCTAAGCTCTTATTATTCTGATAATTTTTATAGTTTGTTGAACCAATTCTGGCCCCAACAGTCGACTTTCTCCTACTTCATCCAAACACAGAAATGTTCTATATTTTCTCTCATACAATGCTTCATAGGGCGGCATGCCCATGCTCGCATGATAACTGTTATGTGTTGTTAGATTTGATGAAAACCTATTTTGGAAGGTTAAACATGTTTGATGCATGAGAGATTGCATGCCAGATAGCTTTAAACATTCAAACATACTTAAAAAGCATGAATTGTTGGAGAAAAATTACTATATTAGGCTATATTTCTTATGTAAATAAAATTGTAATATGTAAAGTGCATAAGAACGTGCGTATGAAAGTTATATGGACTTATAAAGTTGTTAAATGTGTTTGTAATAGCCTATGTGGTGTGTTGGGTTAAGATGTCAACTGGAGTTAAGTTTTGAAAAGTGAGTTTTGAAAAAGTTAGTGAAAATCCAACGAAAGGGTATTTTTGGAAATTTTGACAAATTAAAGGTGAAATGAAGTCAAATGAGTCATTTTTAAGTTATTACATGTGTTTAGGTTGATTTGGTAATCAACGGATTTCAATTTGAGTGAATTGACGATTCGAACGATCAAAATCGATCGTTTCGATTCAAAATAGATTTTTACGGACAAAACCCGCCTCGGGTATAATTTTATCGTTTTGAAAGTTTGGACATGTCATATATGACCTAAGTGAACTATGTCAAGTGTCGGAATGAAGTTTTAAAGAAAATGGCCAAAAATCACAAAGTTGCAAAAGTTGATTTTAAACATAGAAAAATTTTCCAAATCTGGATTTATGTTCAATTGCCCTCCTACGGGCTAGCTTTTCACTGATTTCGAGAAGCCAAATGAGGCAAGAGAAAATTTTGTAAAATATTATGTAGCAGGGTCTAGCATTGTGCCAAGTTTGGTGTGAATTGGATTTGTGGTTAAGAAGTTAAAAATCAGCAAATCAGGACAAACAATCAAAATTCTACTGGAGCAAGACTGCGTCGGGGCGCAGTCTATTACACTAGACACTACGCGGGGGCACAGTGTCACTGTTCATAGCTGAGAGGAATTCGTGGCCAGCGAAGTCTGGAAGAAGAAACATGGAACGATAAGAATGGGTTATGTAAACCCTAGAAAATAAAGAATGAACTACATAAAGAATGTCAAAGTACAATGGAATAAGAAATGAGTTAAAGTACAATGGAATAATAATATAACATGCCTAAAGCTAAGCCAAAGCACGTTATGAGTTATGAAAAATGTCAAAAACAAGCTAGGATGTATTATTAACCTACATTAGGTATAATATATCAAATGTGAAGTGATTAGAGATGATGGTCGTGCATTTATGGATTAAATTTGATAAGTTATATTAAGTTTTATGATCCTATATTGATGTATAAGTTATACGTTGACAAATGGCGCTTAATGTAGCAAACCGATGCGAGAAATGATATAACAGCCAAGTGAGGCAGTAGAGGTTAAGTGTAATAAAAGCTAATCAGGCAAGTTTTTAGACTAAATGTACTGTCGTTCTAAGTGAACTATGTGGTAATAAAGAAGTTTGAAATGTGCCTATGTGCAATTACGTGAATTAATTGTTAAATGAATTACGTGACATACAACATAGCATGTTAAAGTAAAGGATGCATGACGCACATTATTAATTGTAAGCATGAAAGGTGTTATCTGAATTACTTGCTGAGCCTATGTGCTCACCTTTGCTATGAACTAACATTTCAGGTAAATACAACAAGGCCAGAGGTTCCGGTAACGCTAAGGTAAATAGAGTGAATGCATGGAGATGCGTGAAGAGATTGTGATTTGTAATTGTGAAATATTCATGTATAGAAAATATATGTAGATCATAATAGTAATCAAGAGATAGACGGTTCATAAATCTATATCGATAAATCTTGAATTTGTGTAAGTCCATAGGGATGGTTTTGTGTGTATGTTGTATTTAGAGAGAAGATGTAATGTAGTCAGAATAATGTATATTTGTTAATCGAGTTGTACATGTGATAAACTTGTATGCGTAGTACAGAGACATGTAAACAGAAGGTGTATGATATAGATATATATGAAGAGCAACAGGTATATGCAAATAGAGCCATGTACGAATACTTCATGGCGAAATTTTAAATTACTGGTTTTTTGATATAATTATATATACATATTTATGAATCTGTAATAGACTAGATCACAGTCGAAATATGGTTGATCTAAGTTCTAAGGAAAGGTAAATGAACGTTACGATCCTGAGACAGGTAAAGGATTATAAATTAAATAAGTTTTAAAAAATATGGACCGTATTTATGGTCAGTAGGTTGATTTTTAAAGTTAAAGATTAAGGTTAACGCACGAGATCCCAGTTAATATGTTTTAAGATGAACAATTGTGATATCCATAGATAATCAGATAGAATTAAGGAATGTCGGGATCTCAGGGCGTTACAAGTGGTATAAGAGCAATTGGGTTATAGACCTTAGGTAGGAGTACCTTAGGCTATGACCTTTGTTAGAAAGAAAGTGATAGTAAAGTAATTGACTCTAGAGGAGTTGTGTGTAATAAAGAAATGAATTTTGGGAATTCAGGGATTAAGGAATAATAAATGATATTTTAAGATAAGATAATGATGAAGGGCGAATGAGCCATTAGATTCTAGGTGATCGAAGATCAAGGGACTTTTGATGGGTCGTAAATGGTAGGAGAAGATTAAGAGACTCTTAAGGAGTTGTGAATGGTAAGATAAGATTAAAGGACTCTTGAGAAATTGTGAATTATGAGATATGAATAGGGAATCTTAATGAGTTGTAAGATATGATTTGATAAAATTCATATCGGGAAAAGTAAAGGAAAGGAAAGTGAGGAAATGTTAGGGTATGTGGGATTTTTCATTGAGGACTCATGGTAGTGGCCGAGTGTGCACTTCCTCGGTATGGGACGGGGATTTGTACATGCTTAGCATCCTATCGTGATAATCAATGGAGATCCAGCGTCACGGTATCAGTTATGTATGTTGAGAAGGTAATTCTTTTCTTTGACATGTACCAGATACATAGGAAGTGAGAAAGATTAAAGTTAGTTGCGTGTTCTGAAAATCCAAGCGTATAGTAAGTTCGTGACTCATGATTATATGGTGGAGCCCCTCAGCGAATGGGCGACTTTAGCCTGACTAGGACAAGCTCTATAAACCATGTGATTGTGGTAAGTTCCTGAGCCCAAATGCATGGCAAGTTTGATGAACTGGGGGGTTTAGAGTAGAGAGCCATAAGTTAAGAGATATAGTTCTCAGATATTGACTAAGATTAGGGACATATGAAGAGATAGAATTATAAGAAAGGATTAAATGATTTAAGAAAGGTAGTAAAGAAGAGATTATTAGGATTGGGTAGGCAATCCACTCTTCTAGCTATGCTAGACCATTCCTGCTTATTTTCGCACGTTTGTGCAGCAAAATATTTTGTTCAAGTATCAAAAAGTTATTTTTTTAAAATCTCGTGACTCATGGTCTATGTCAATTGATTCGGCTAGACAAAGTATTTTGAAATTTTCAAAATGTATTTCTAAAACCATTGTCACACTATTGAATATGGTGTGAAATGATGACTTTAAGTTTTGAGCCAATGATGGCATTTTCAGAGCATGGTAACAAAAGTATGAAAGTGGGAGTTTAACCATTGATACATCGTTACATATTGCAATGTGATGCAGTCATGTTGAAAATGAATTTTTGAAAAGTTCTAAGTTTTCAAAGTACGAACAATTTAATGATGCGAGTCTATGCCAATCGTTTCGGCTAGACCATTTTGCTAAATAAATTAATGAATATTTTTAGAATCCAGATAATGGATAAAGTAAAGTGTTTTAAAAAGTTGAGGTGAACAACCCTGAAAAGGGGAGATAGTATAGGGGTTGGTTAACACGGTTCAACCTAAAATAAAAGGAAAAATGTTGTGCACAACAGAACAGGGTACGATAGACTGATCACCTAGCGTACCAAAAGGCCAAAGGACATAGAGTGGCATGGTTGCGTCGTGAACTCATGTTCATGGTCTTTATAACCCTTGGATATTCGCAGTCTTTGTGATTGCCAATATTCTTAACGAGGTCATTGGTCTTTGTGACCCCTCAGCAAAAAGAAAAGCAAAAGTTTTATGAAAAGTTTTAAAGGAAAATCTATTCTTATTTATTCAAGCTGCTTCATAGTTATTGAACAATTATGGAGATTCCTAAAAGACATTCCAATATTCTGGAATGAAGAATAGAAAGGGGTAAGATGGGTAGATATAGAGAGAAGAGAATGTAAAGGGTGGTTGAAAACCTAGTTATGTTGATTGAATGTAAAGAAATATGTATGTTGCAAATAAGCAAGATTTGAGTACACAACAATTTCATGGACGAAATTTTTTTAAGGAGGGGGTGAATGTGACACCCTAGGATTCTACAGGATTTCCAAACGAGGGTTATAGTTAATTAAGTAAGGTTATTTGATAAAAACCTAGTTATGAATGATAGAAAGTGTAAGACTAATTAAATATGATTTGATATGTGATCAATGTATTATTATGTGATTAAAGTTATTTTGTAGTTAAAGAATGTATTACAGATGATATGTGATGGTTGATTAGTGAGATAATGGATTTTTATGATTAGATATTAATATAATGGATTTAAGACAAAGGATTGATTGTAATGCCACATTAAGGCAGTTTGAAAGGAATTATGGTAATACATGATGTTACGTGTCAACGGGTAATAGATTGATTGTGTGTGTGTGTGTGTGTGTGTGTGTGTATGTGTGTGTGTGTGTGTGTGTGTGTGTGTGTGTGTGTGTGTGTGTGTGTGTGATCGAATATAAAAAGATAAGTTATAGTTGAGAAGAAATGAAAATGATAATATATAATTGAATTGAGATTTAGTTATTAAAGTTAATAATGAGTTAAATGAATAGGCATGAAGAGGCGATGGTATGAGAAATGATAAAGTAAGTCTGTATGTACAGAAAGGAAGGAGCCGTGTAACTTAATCGGTTTAGTGGATTAAAGAAATAATAAGGATTTTGATTATTTGAATGTTTTGAAGCTATACGGAAATGGAATGTTATTGACTAGAATAGATAATTATTTGACGAAATGTATAAATCATAAAACGTAATATTCTCGAGAATGAGTATAAGGGATATAGATTGTATGTAGACTGTGAATTGGCATTATGTATATTGAGTAAATAAGCAAAAGCACGTAAAAGTAGTAAATCGTTAATATGAGTTTAAAATGATAAAGGACGATGGATTTTGGTAATCCGGTCGGGGTTCACTTCTCGAGGAAGCGGTTTATGGAAAGGGTAGCAAGTTAATTATATTGGGATATTAGGAATTGAGGAACCAAAAAGGGTTCGTAAATAATTAAGAATGGAATATTATGAAAATTGACAATTATAGCAAATTATTATAAATGATTAATGAAATTGGTATGTTGAAATATGACAAATGTTATGGGACAAGCCAAGTGTGGTGTTTTTGATTGTGGAATGAAGTTCAAGTATAATAAAATAATTTTGGATCAAAAAGGACTTGAATTAGTTGAAAAATAACCAAGTTATGGATTTATTGAGAATTAAATTCTCTAGATTTTGGTGTCAATGACCAAAGTGCCCTTGACAATCATATTAATGACAATTGTGTTCTAGAAGGGTTTATTGACTATTATGTCCTTAGTTATACTTGTGAAATGTCCTTAAGGCCCTAACCATGCATGAGTTAAATTAACCACGCATGGTTAGTTATTGGAGATATATTGTGATAGCCCAAAATCCCAACCTTCCTTAATTCTATCCGATTATCTCTCGATAGCATAATTATTAACTTTAATACCAAATTAACAGGGATCTCGTGCGTTAAACTTAACCTTTAATCTTTAAAATCGTTCTGATGACCATAAATTCGGTCCATATTTTTTTTTTAAAACAAAACTTTATTTGATTTATAATCCTTACCTATTCCAGGATCGTAATGTTTACTTGCTCTCATTATAACTTAGGTCAACCATTAAGAATTTGTGACCTATTATAATCATATATAAATCTTATGGTTCAACTTACCCTGTAATAAAAATTCGCCATGAACTTTATATATATATGGCCTTATTTAATCGTACCTGTATACACACATCTGCATCATACCTGTACCTGTTTACAAGTTTCTATACTATACATACAACTGTACCATATGTACAAGATTATTACATGTTAAACTCGATGGATCAATAATACATCCAACTTTAACTCTTACATCTCCTAGCTGGATAATACATACATGCACATTCATCATTATGAATTACAAATCATATATCCCTTATTCCAATCATGACTTAGCATCAACTATATGCATAGCCACATTACATAAACACATAGCATATTCCTCTCATGATTAATTATGCCTTCATCAATCCTTTACCTTAGCATAACCGGTACTTTTGGTCTTCTTGTGTTTTACCTGAAAAGTTAGTACATAGCAAGAATGAGCATAAAGCTCAGCAAGTAATTCAGTTAACATCTTTCATGCTCACAGTTTATATTATGCGTTATGTGTCACTTACTTTACCATGTTAGGCTCAAATATCACGTATTGCATTTAACAGTTAGATCACGTTATGGCACGGAGTGCCCATTTCAACTACCACATAATTCACGTAGTTCAATTAGTACTTTTAGATCTGAAAAACTTGCCTGTACGCCTTTATTTTACTTAACCTTTACCGCCTTGCTTGGCCTTATCAATCATTTCTTGTCTCGAGTTGCTAGTTCGAACCTTATCTGTCAATTCATAACTTATACATCAATATTAGATCATAAAACTTAACAATCTTAGTCAAACTTAACTTATAATTACACGACCCATCGTCTCTAATCATTTCACATTTGATGTATTATACCTTACATAGGTTAATAATACATCATAGTTCATTCCCGACCTTTTTCATAACCTTTAGCATGCTTTAACTTAGCTTTAGGCATGTTACATTATGCCATTCATTATCTCATTATACCTTAACACCCTTTACATAGTCTATTTTTATCAATCTAGGGTTTACATAACTTATCTCTATCATTTAGTATCAAAACATTTCATTTCGGGTCAAAAATATCATTTTTTTAAACTCTGTCCTCCATGGCCCCGGCCGGCTTTTGGCCTAAGAAACCACGGCCCCGGCCGTGACCTCTCAGCCAAACTTAGCCCCGGCCGTGGTTTTGCCTACAAAAATCTGGCCTAGGCCGTGGCCCATAAATATGAAATTTTGATTTTTGTTGCTGTTTTGGTGAATTTTAATTCTTTAACCGTACATCCAATTGACACCAAATTTGGTACACATGTAGACCTCATACAATAGTATTTTATAAAATTTTCTATTGCCTCATTTGGCTTCTCTAAATCATAGATACACTAGTCCATAGGAGGCCTGTTCGCAACAGTTCAACACTTAGAAAATTTTCTGAACTTTGAAAACCAACTTTTGCAACTTTGTGATTTTTGGCCATAGGCTTTAAAATTCCATTCTAACACTTGACATAGTTCATATAACTTATATATGACATGTCCAAACTTTCAAAACCATAAAACTTCGCACGAGGCGATAATTGTTCGTTAAAATCCATTTTGAATTGAAACGATCGATTTCGGTCGTTCGAATCGTCTTTTCGTTCAAATTCCTATCTGTTGATTACCAAATCAACCTAAACATATATAATAACATAAACATGAGTCGTTTGACTCTATTTCACCTTTAAATTGTCAAAATTGCCAAAAATCACATCTTAGGTTGTATTTTCATCCAATTTCAAAACTTTTCATTTTCAATGCTTAAACTCAATTTCAATCCTTAACTCCATTTTTGGTACCACTTATTTCCAACACCTCTTTTAACTTGTACGAGCCTTTAAAACATTTATAACTTTTCATTTGAATTCCTTTTTCCAAAATAACTTGTTTTAGGCGTCGGCGAACGTTTTAAAATGTTTAAAATCCTCAATTGTCGCCAAAGACGCCAAATAACTTCCAAATCATTTCAAACATGTATATTGTGACGACCCCAAATCCGGGTTCCTTGAACCTCGGATCCGGTTCAACACGAGTACTACCTTTTCCTTATTGTTCATGAATTACAACAATATTATAATTGCTAAATAATCATTTATTTGCAATTTCACAACATCTCTTTCTATTCCAGAATCGAAATCTTTATACATTCCTAGTATGTCTCAATATCATACATGATACGACATTCTATTACAATCAATTTGAGTATCTAAGACTCATAATACATACCAACTAAAGTCTTATACTACACAATCATTTACCTGTCCAATTCGGACTGATATCTACAGTGGTCGTGCTAGACCTTCAGTGAATATAATATGCATTCCTGTTTCTTGATCCTTATCAAGACTTCAAATACTTGTACTATCTGAAAATGTTGGTTTAAGCAAGAGTGAGCACGACGGCTCAGCAAGTTTAACAGTTACACATAACACATTACATGCTTCACATATACTCTGCAATTTATACTTACATCATGTTTTTCATGCATTTCAGTTTATATCATACTGCTCATATAACATCTAGCAATTCATGCTTCATATTTATACATAATCTACATGTAATCATACCTCATGCATATCACAATTATCATCAATATCTTTCTATTAACAATTTAATATCACATTATAGCATGTTAAGGCACATAGGAGCAAGTTCTGAAAAACTTGCCTGGTCGCTTCTACCATTTACGCTTATTTGCGTCATTTGCTCAACCTACAATTTATGTAACAAATTGACACAATCATTAACTACCAGGACTTTTAATTAGTCTTAACTTAAGACTTTAACTTCAAATTATTAACTCTTAAGATGTCCGTCAAACGAACCCTTAGGTTCCGGACAAAATCCTAGTCCAAATACAGTTTGGACATATCAGGCATGCTTAACCAGCTTACATTTTCTTTATAAAATCTTCGTACGACCCACTTTTAATAAGTTGTCTAAATTAGTCACAAATGGACTATTTACATTTGTTTAATTCAATTAAACTTTCTTCTTTTACATAACTTAATGATTTGGACATTAATAATGCACCAAATACCTCAAAATATTATCTACCTTTGATAATATACAACTACGTTTAAATATTATTAATCATTTAATAATATATTAATCACTTATTAATATTATTAACCATTTAATAATATTTTACTCACTTATTAATATTATTAACCATTTAATAATATTTTAATCACTTATTAATATTATTAACCATTTAATAATATTTTAATCACTTCTTAATATTATTAACCATTTAATAATATTTTACTCACTTATTAATATTATTAACCATTTAATAATATTTTACTCACTTATTAATATTATTAACCATTTAATAATATTTTACTCACTTATTAATATTATTAACCATTTAATAATATTTTAATCACTTATTAATATTATTAACCATTTAATAATATTTTAATCACACATTAATATTATTAACCATTTAATAATATTTTAATCACTTATTAATATTATTAACCATTTAATAATATTTTAATCACTTACTAATGTCATTAATTATTTAATAACATTTTCATCATATACAATGTTATTACACATTTAATAACCTTTTAATCTTATAATTAATATTATTCATCATTTAATAATATTTTAAGATTGTTCAAACAATACCACTAGTTAACCCTTTAATTGTGTTAACTTAAGTCTTTATTTTATACATTTAGATACCATTAAGTCACTAATAAACTTTACATATATGGTTTAGTATTGAAACACACTCATTTTACATGTATTTCAACTTAAATTTTCATTAAAAACTCAACCCGGACCAACCCGACCCGACCCGGACCGACCCGACCCGACCCGGACCTCTAAAATAGGTCATTGACAGAATGTTTCACCGCTGCGGCGGTGGTTTCCACCGCTGCGGCGGTGGTACATAAATTTTGAAACCCTAGTTTGAGGACTGCCCGACCCTCCGACGCTCCAACAGCCATAACTTTATCATACGGAAACATTTTGAGGTGATTTTTGAGTCTAAATTCATTAGAATTTCATGATCTACACTTTCACTTTAGATCACAAATCCAAATTACGAACGGAACTGGACTAAAAACTGCTCACAAGGACAAAGTGAAAACTAAAATCACAAATCCTTGGTTTTAAAGGTTCAAACTTGAATAAAATAAAATCTATTCATCCAAATGACACCAACTTAGTGTTGTTGTCTTTCTAACTTCTTGTTTTACAATATTTCATGGTTCGATCGCATTTTTGAAAACGTTTTGACAAATAATTTAAGATCGAACCGTCTAGATTTTACCGGTAACTCACAAAATGAAGTTTTCTTCAATTCTTTGCCTACCATTCATACAAATTCATGAGATAAATATACCGAACCATGAATCTACCTATATATCATAGTTTTATACTTCTAGAGCATCAAAATAACTTTTGATCGGTTAAAAATACATTTTAACCGTTTAAAACTTATATAGACTACAAAAAATGAACTTAGGCAGGTTAGGAATACTTTTTAACCTCTTAGACATGGATGCTCTTCTTCCTCTTGATATGGACTTGCTAAGGACTCCTCCTTGACTATTCTCTAGCATTTTTCCATGGTGGATCATCAATCTCCCAAAGGTTTGCTTGCTTTTCTCTAGAATACTCTCTCTTTTCTCTCTAGCATTTCTAGCAAATGAACTAACCAACATAGCAAGAGAGTGGAGTACTCTATTTATAGTAGTTTGTTAATCCTTCATTAACTTTCCTAATTGGCTAGCATTGGTCAATTTAGTGCTAATTAGGATTACTATTTGATGGATTGATTGGTTGAATGACTTGTTGATTGACATGAGTGGTTGCAACAACTACAACCTTGAGTACAAGTAAAGCAACATGAGAAATCAAGCTACCTCCATGTGGATCCCATAAATCTCAACAAAATGGGATTTAATCCCCCATTTTTGCTTTATTTTTATAGCTTAAATATACATATATACATCTATATATATATATATACTTATATATATAAATGTTGACCAATTTTGACTATTATTTGGGCTCCACAATGGACTTATAAATTAAATCTATTGGGCTCATCATTTAATTTGTTTGGGCTCAATTTATTTGTTACATTGGGCTAACTTTAAATACCCTATGTTACATTTAATTAAAACAAGCATTGGGCTTGATTAATTATAACTTGAATCAATGTTAAATTAATTACAAGAACTACTAGGTTAATTTATTAGACCTAGTTCAAAACCTCATTTGGACTTATAATATAATCCAATTAGCTCACACTAATCTAATTACATAATCCAATTAGACTTGCTATCTATAAGTCTAATGGACCTCTAATTGAGTTAGTTTATAAAACACTAACACTTAACATAGCTTGGGTTTAATTTATTAAAACCCTAATAATGCTCATACATACAAGCACTTCTATTAATTTCAACATTCTGTTCCACCGCTGCGGCGGTGATTACTACCGCTGCGGCGGTAGTTCAAATTTTACTTTCCAGAGAGTTTCACCGCTTCGGCGGTGAAACCTACCGCTGCGGCGGTAGTGCTAATTTTCAAAACTCTAAAACACATTAATACAAGTACTCTGACTTGATTAAATTAAATTCATTAACCATTTTTTATCATTAACTTGGGTTTATAATATAATTACCCATACCCATATAGTTATTCCTTCATTGGGTTACACAATTAACTCATCCATAGTTAATTCTCATCACCATATTTATTCACCTAGCAATTAACCAACATTTGGTTAATGCTCTCTCTTGTCTACCAACTAGGGTTATTCAATTAACCCTACATTAGTTAATTCTCTACACTCAACCAAATTTCCAAACACTTTGACCATCAATTGACTTTTTAAATGTTTGGGCTACATAACTTACCTTGCATTGGGCTTTCTTATTTAATTACCCACCTTCATGCAAGTATTCCCATATTGGGCTAACACATATAATCCTTTTGGGCTAGTCCACTAGTAGTAATTAAATTACTTGGACTCATAACTAATATAATTAACCTAATTAATTATATTTTACAACATTCCTTCTTACTTTATATTAAAACTAATTACTTTATTAGTTTTGTTGAGTATTAATTACTCATCTTTTTATTTGGCTAACAAGCACACTTTAGGTATATATATGTATTCATATAATCACCTTCACTTCTCAATTGAATTTATTTCCTTAATAAATTCTCTACATGCATCATTAAAAATATTCTTACATTTAATTTCTAACAAATCAATTATGTTAAAAAAAAAATGTTTACCCATTTTCTACACATCTTACTTCTCAAATTCTAGGTTTTAAACATTAACCTTTAATTAAATCCATTAAGATCTTATATAAAATCTTGAAAATATCTGGGATATTACATTCACCCCTTCTTATAAGAATTTCGTCCCCGAAATTTTATCATACTCATTTCTACCAATTTTCATCTCTGAGAATATCTCTTTACTCATCAAATTCTATGACCACCCTTTTCTAGGAAGTTCATACTTTTCACAATTCCAGAACAATGGAATATCTTGCAGAGGAATAAATTGAAAATCAATATCTTACAGAAGAATAAATTGAAAATCAAAATATTCATTAAAACTTTCATACTATTCTGAGGAGTCATAAAAACTGTGAACATACTGCGAGAATGTTTATCAATCACAAAGACTAAAAACATACCACAATGGTTTCGTACGCTAGGTGATCAGCCTATCGTACTCTAGCGCTGTGCACAACGACTTCTCTCGGGGTCGAACTCTTTGGATTTACCAACCTATATCAGCATGCCACCACTGTTGGGCGCCCCCTCGCGGGTTCTTTATTCATGGCTCTGATATATCCCCCATTATGGGGTTGTTCACCTCAGACTTACTACAAAATTCCGCTCCAGCATAAGTTGGATTGGAAAATAAAACTCGAGTCATTTCTGACCAAAAAGTGTCTAGTCAAAATAAATGACATAGACTCACATCAATGAACTGTTCGTATATTACGATTCAAAAATTATTTCAGATTAGTTAAAGTACTAAAATTCATTTATAGGACTTCATGATACCGCACCGTTGCAACTGTGCGTTGAGGATTCCGTCTTTTTCATCTCTGCACCATGGCTTTAATGGCGTGTGATGATTTTATAAATACATTTGATATCTTTAAATCAATTTGTCTAGCCGAAACAATTAGCATAGACTCTTTTCTAAGCGTTTCAAAATACTGAAAATCATTTTGACTTTGTCATATTACATCGTACCATAGTGGGCTTAAAAATACATCCAACACTAGGTTACTCTGCATTGATGACTCTATCGTTTATCATCTCTGCACTAAATGCATTAATGATTATGAAAACACATTTTGACATTTTCAAAAGCACAAAAGTGCGAATTTAGCACGATTTTAAGAATTTCAAAGTCTAGCATAGCTAGAAGATTTGGAATATCCTAAAACCTCAAATTTTTCCTCCACATTCTTTTCCAGCTTAATAACTATATCTAATATAGTCTTAACCTGATTACTTAACTCTATCCATACTCACTATTCATCAAACTCACCACGTATTTGGGTTCAGGAACTTACCACAATCATATGGTTTGAGGAACTTGTCCTAGTCAGGCTAAAGTCGCCCATTCGCTGAGGGGTTCCACCACATAACTATGAGTCACGAACTTTCGATGCGTGTCGGTTCTCAGAACACGAACTTAACTTAACATCCTCTACCTATTCGTTATACATGAGAAAAGAATCACCTTCTCAACATTCATATAACAAATAGCGCGACACCAGGTTTCAATCGATTATCACTATAGGAAGCTAAGTGGTCGTCAAACCAAACACAATCTCCTGCCCATACAAGAAATTGGTCAACTCGGCCACTAATCAATATAGAAAGTTAAGCGGTCGTTAAACCAAGAACAAATACATCAGTTTCCCAACTCTTCAACACTGTAAGGAACACCTGCCATCAGTGCATACGTTTATTCTACGATACACCCTGACCGTGCCAAGTTTTGCAGCAGCATCTCCCAAATTGGTTCGCTGACATATCATAGCCCCCGCCCATACAAGGGTTCGTTCAACTCAACCACTATATTAATATAGGAAGCTAAGCGGTTCTAAAACCAAGCACAAATCCATACAAGGAATCGTACAGCTCAACCACTAATATGAGTCCTCAATTAAAAACCCCTAAACCTCTAATTTTTCTTAACTGAATACGAATTCTATCCATTCATATTTTAGCATAACTGCCTCATTACGAGTTCATTTCTCTAGATCATTTCATGATCTCATTAGCATTTTCTTTATGCTTCTCAAAATCTTATCATAAGATATTTTTCTATCATTTCTTCAAATTAGGTACAACATGACCTTTTTCATCTCTCTTATATCTTCTCAAATCCATCTTTGGATAATCTTCTCTATATGAATTCTCCAAATTCATCTTTTATAACTTAAACTCTTCCAGAGTTTATTCATTTATCATTTTACTTATCTTCTACACGGTTATAGCCTAAGGTACTCTTACCTAAGGTTTTTAACCTATCAGCTCTGATACCAACTTGTGACGACCCCAAATCCGGGTTCCTTGAACCTCGGATCCGGTTCAACACGAGTACTACCTTTTCCTTATTGTTCATGAATTACAAAAATATTATAATTGCTAAATAATCATTTCTTTGCAATTTCACAACATCTCTTTCTATTCCAGAATCGAAATCTTTATACATTCCTAGTATGTCTCAATATCATACATGATACGACATTCTATTACAATCAATTTGAGTATCTAAGACTCATAATACATACCAACTAAAGTCTTATACTACACAATCATTTACCTGTTCAATTCGGACTGATATCTACAGTGGTCGTGCTAGACCTTCAGTGAATATAATATGCATTCCTGTTTCTTGATCCTTATCAAGACTTCAAATACTTGTACTATCTGAAAATGTTGGTTTAAGCAAGAGTGAGCACGACGGCTCAGCAAGTTTAACAGTTACACATAACACATTACATGCTTCACATATACTCTGCAATTTATACTTACATCATGCTTTTCATGCATTTCAGTTTATATCATACTGCTCATATAACATCTAACAATTCATGCTTCATATTTATACATAATCTACATGTAATCATACCTCATGCATATCACAATTATCATCAATATCTTTCTATTAACAATTTAATATCACATTATAGCATGTTAAGGCACATAGGAGCAAGTTCTGAAAAACATGTCTGGTCGCTTCTACCATTTACGCTTATTTGCGTCATTTGCTCAACCTACAATTTATGTAACAAATTGACACAATCATTAGCTACCAGGACTTTTAATTAGTCTTAACTTAAGACTTTAACTTCAAATTATTAACTCTTAAGATGTCCGTCAAACGAACCATTAGGTTCCGGACAAAATCCTAGTCCAAATACAGTTTGGACATATCAGACATGCTTAACCAGCTTACATTTTCTTTATAAAATCTCCGTACGACCCACTTTTAATAAGTTGTCTAAATTAGTCATAAATGGACTATTTACATTTGTTTAATTCAATTAAACTTTCTTCTTTTATATAACTTAATGATTTGGACATTAATAATGTACCAAATACCTCAAAATATTATCTACCTTTGATAATATACAACTACGTTTAAATATTATTAATCATTTAATAATATTTTCATCACTTCTTAATATTATTAACCATTTAATAATATTTTAATCACTTATTAATATTATTAACCATTTAATAATATTTTAATCACTTCTTAATATTATTAACCATTTAATAATATTTTACTCACTTATTAATATTATTAACCATTTAATAATATTTTAATCACTTATTAATATTATTAACCATTTAATAATATTTTAATCACTTATTAATATTATTAACCATTTAATAATATTTTAATCACTTATTAATATTATTAACCATTTAATAATATTTTAATCACTTATTAATGTTATTAACCATTTAATAATATTTTAATCACACATTAATATTATTAACCATTTAATAATATTTTAATCATTTATTAATATTATTAACCATTTAATAATATTTTAATCATTACTAATGTCATTAATTATTTAATAACATTTTCATCATATACAATGTTATTACACATTTAATAACCTTTTAATCTTATAATTAATATTATTCATCATTTAATAATATTTTAATATTGTTCAAACAATACCACTAGTTAACCCTTTAATTGTGTTAACTTAAGTCTTTATTTTATACATTTAGATACCATTAAGTCACTAATAAACTTTACATATATGGTTTAGTATTGAAACACACTCATTTTACATGTATTTCAACTTAAATTTTCATTAAAAACTCAACCCGGACCAACCCGACCCGACCCGGACCGACCCGACCCGACCCGGACCTCTAAAATAGGTCATTGACAGAATGTTTCACCGCTGCGGCGGTGGTTTCCACCGCTGCGGCGGTGGTACATAAATTTTGAAACCCTAGTTTGAGGACTGCCCGACCCTCCGACGCTCCAACAGCCATAACTTTATCATACGGAAATATTTTGAGGTGATTTTTGAGTCTAAATTCATTATAATTTCATGATCTACAATTTCGCTTTAGATCACAAATCCAAATTCCGAACGGAACTGGACTAAAAACTGCTCACAAGGACAAAGTGAAAACTAAAATCACAAATCCTTGGTTTTAAAGGTTCAAACTTGAATAAAATAAAATCTATTCATCCAAATGACACCAACTTAGTGTTGTTGTCTTTCTAACTTCTTGTTTTACAATATTTCATGGTTCGATCGCATTTTTGAAAACGTTTTGACAAATAATTTAAGATCGAACCGTCTAGATTTTACCGGTAACTCACAAAATGAAGTTTTCTTCAATTCTTTGCCTACCACTCATACAAATTCATGAGATAAATATACCGAACCATGAATCTACCTATATATCATAGTTTTATACTTCTAGAGCATCAAAATAACTTTTGATCGGTTAAAAATACATTTTAACCGTTTAAAACTTATATAGACTACAAAAAATGAACTTAGGAAGGTTATGAATACTTTTTAACCTCTTAGACATGGATGCTCTTCTTCCTCTTGATATGGACTTGCTAAGGACTCCTCCTTGACTATTCTCTAGCATTTTTCCATGGTGGATCATCAATCTCCCAAAGGTTTGCTTGCTTTTCTCTAGAATACTCTCGCTTTTCTCTCTAGCATTTCTAGCAAATGAACTAACCAACATAGCAAGAGAGTGGAGTACTCTATTTATAGTAGTTTGTTAATCCTTCATTAACTTTCCTAATTGGCTAGCATTGGTCAATTTAGTGCTAATTAGGATTACTATTTGATGGATTGATTGGTTGAATGACTTGTTGATTGACATGAGTGGTTGCAACAACTACAACCTTGAGTACAAGTAAAGCAACATGAGAAATCAAGCTACCTCCATGTGGATCCCATAAATCTCAGCAAAATGGGATTTAATCCCCCATTTTTGCTTTATTTTTATAGCTTAAATATACATATATACATCTATATATATATATACTTATATATATAAATGTTGACCAATTTTGACTATTATTTGGGCTCCACAATGGACTTATAAATTAAATCTATTGGGCTCATCATTTAATTTGTTTGGGCTCAATTTATTTGTTACATTGGGCTAACTTTAAATACCCTATGTTACATTTAATTAAAACAAGCATTGGGCTTGATTAATTATAACTTGAATCAATGTTAAATTAATTACAAGAACTACTAGGTTAATTTATTAGACCTAGTTCAAAACCTCATTTGGACTTATAATATAATCCAATTAGCTCACACTAATCTAATTACATAATCCAATTAGACTTGCTATCTATAAGTCTAATGGACCTCTAATTGAGTTAGTTTATAAAACACTAACACTTAACATAGCTTGGGTTTAATTTATTAAAACCCTAATAATGCTCATACATACAAGCACTTCTATTAATTTCAACATTCTGTTCCACCGCTGCGGCGGTGATTACTACCGCTGCGGCGGTAGTTCAAATTTTACTTTCCAGAGAGTTTCACCGCTTCGGCGGTGAAACCTACCGCTGCGGCGGTAGTGCTAATTTTCAAAACTCTAAAACACATTAATACAAGTACTCTGACTTGATTAAATTAAATTCATTAACCATCTTTTATCATTAACTTGGGTTTATAATATAATTACCCATACCCATATAGTTATTCCTTCATTGGGTTACACAATTAACTCATCCATAGTTAATTCTCATCACCATATTTATTCACCTAGCAATTAACCAACATTTGGTTAATGCTCTCTCTTGTCTACCAACTAGGGTTATTCAATTAACCCTACATTAGTTAATTCTCTACACTCAACCAAATTTCCAAACACTTTGACCATCAATTGACTTTTTAAATGTTTGGGCTACATAACTTACCTTGCATTGGGCTTTCTTATTTAATTACCCACCTTCATGCAAGTATTCCCATATTGGGCTAACACATATAATCCTTTTGGGCTAGTCCACTAGTAGTAATTAAATTACTTGGACTCATAACTAATATAATTAACCTAATTAATTATATTTTACAACATTCCTTCTTACTTTATATTAAAACTAATTACTTTATTAGTTTTGTTGAGTATTAATTACTCATCTTTTTATTTGGCTAACAAGCACACTTTAGGTATATATATGTATTCATATAATCACCTTCACTTCTCAATTGAATTTATTTCCTTAATAAATTCTCTACATGCATCATTAAAAATATTCTTACATTTAATTTCTAACAAATCAATTATGTTAAAAAAAAAATGTTTACCCATTTTCTACACATCTTACTTCTCAAATTCTAGGTTTTAAACATTAACCTTTAATTAAATCCATTAAGATCTTATATAAAATCTTGAAAATATCTGGGATATTACATATATTAACATCAAACTTAGCTTTTTGGCCTCATTTGATCACCAATTACACAAAATGGCTAAATTCACACATGAGTGACATTTTTACCCAACTTTTCAAAACTTAACTCTTGAACCTCCTTTGAATTCTCAACTATACACATCAAATTCATTAACACATATACATTTAACAACTTTACATAATCACAAAACTCCGATGGCCATCTTCCAAGTCACTTTACAGATTATTACGTTATCTACACAAAAAGTATAGCCTAATATTCAATATTCCCTTAAAATTCATAGTTTTCAACCCTTCATGCATCTTTTACTCTATCTAACATGAAATATTACATGTCTTGAACATATTCTTTACTTTCAATTAGGGTTTCACTACTTCCATCAACATATGACACATATTTCTCTTTAAATCATAAATTCTAGCTTTGAACACATGCATGGGTAGTTCTTCAACCTTAATACACAACTTTCAAGCTTAGGGTTCTATGATTACTCACTTATAAAGCATGTAACTTACATAACTTATAAAATCAATCCATGTACCCCAAAGATACATGCATGACTACCTTTAAACTATCATTTAAACACATTAACTTCCAACTTTAAAGTAAGAACATGATTATACCTCATTGTATGCTCAACTTCTTCACATGTTTAGCTTTGTCTTGCCAAGCTCTTCCTCTTTTCTTCTTGTAACTTGATCATTTAAGCACCTTAGCTTCCTTGATTTCAAGCTTTTTGCTTCAACTTTCATGGCTTCTACTCTTTCTTTCTCTCTCTCTCGGTTCAGATTTCCAGCAATAAAATGAGTAAGAAGTTTGCTTTGCTTTGGATAAATATGAGAGTTAACTATGCTTGGTTAATTGGCATAATCATGGTTAACACTATCAAGAGCATTTTGGTCATTTCACACATTAAGTGAAGGGCATTCTTGTCATTTCACCACTTGGGACACATATGTCATTATCTAAATTGTCAAGGGTATTTCGGTCATTTTACCCTTTAGGACACAATGGTCATTATCCAATTTGTTGAGGGGCATTTTGGTAAATTGCCAATTTAGCTAAATTTTCATTTCTTTCAACTTTCCCCCCCTCATAACTAGACTTTCATACATTTTCCCCCATTAATTCATTCTTTGCTCATTTCTTATCCAAATCAAATTCGTTTTGATCCAAATTCGTTTCATCATACTGGAATTTTATTCCTTCATCAAATAGTGTCCAATTGGTTTGTTCCAAATTACATGTCATACCTGGAAACTTAATTTTCCTTAATTAATAAAAATTCACAAATTGCCAATTGTATTATATTAACTTCTTAATTATTTATAACCCTTTTTGGATCCTCATTTCACAAACTTTACTTTCCTACAACTCAATATCGTCAACTTGCTCATTTGTCCATAAACCACTTTCTCGACCGGATTACCAAAATCCATCATCTTATATCTTTTAAACTATAATAACTTCGTTACAACTTTACGTCCCTTTATTTCATGTACATAGTCCAATTATGTCACACCGGCAATTCACATCATTTCTACTCATATTTGAGCATAATATCTTCTGTATTTTCATATCGTATAACGATTATCTTATTTCAATTCATAAATATCAATTTCTTTGGTAACTTCAAATATTCATATATCAAATCCTTAATATTCCTTAATAAACTGATTAAATCATACGGTTTCTTATTCTTTGCACATACATACATTTCTGCCTTGCTATTATCATATCATTGCCTCTCCAGGCCTATTTATTAATCTCGTTGTTAACATTCATAACTAAATCCTTAATTCACATATCGATTTCCTTATTTCCATCATTTCTAAACTTTAAATCCTTCTTTATATATATTACCAAATACACATATATACATACATGCATCCTACCACATAGGTCATATATAACACATTGATTAAGCAACAATTCTTATTTAATCTCTCTTACAATTTTCTGTCCTTCAATGCTAGGTTTTATCTATTAACCTTTATTTAATTAATCATAATCCTTATTTAAAATTCTGTAAAATCCTGGGTTGTTACATATATTATAACACATATATGTGTAGATGACTTAAAGTATGCATATTTGTTCATTTCATTCTTTCGAAGGAAGCTAACAAGAGAGCTAAAGAGAGAAAATATGAGGAAAGTCTAGGCTTTTACCAAGAGCTCAAGGAATTTGCTGGAAAAGTGAGAAAGAGATAGAGAAATTAGACATGCAAAGTGAGAATCAAGCTTTGTGATGTCTAGTAGCAAGCAAAAAGGAGACTGTATGAAGGTATAAGCATGTTCAAGTTTTAAATTTGATGTTTAAGAGATTAAAAGTTAGTTTAAAGGTAGTCATGCATGGATTAGTGGCTAGATGTAAGATTCCATGTGTTTATGTGTTATATATGTGTGTATTCATGAAACCCTAGACTCAAAGGTTGAAGAGCGAAGGTGATATACTATTCATGCGTATATTCAAGGCTAGAAATCATGATTTAATGCGTGATCATATGTTATGTGTTGTTAGATTTGATGAAAACCTATTTTGGAAGGTTAAACATGTTTGATGCATGAGAGATTGCATGCTAGATAGCTTTAAAGATTCAAACATACTTAAAAAGCATGAATTGTTGGAGAAAAATTACTATATTAGGCTATATTTCTTATGTAAATCGAATTGTAATTTGTAAAGTGCATGAGAACGTGCGTATGGAAGTTATATGGACTTATAAAGTTGTTAAATGTGCATGTAATAGCCTATCTGGTGTGTTGAGTTAAGATGTCAAGTGGAGTTAAGTTTTGAAAAGTGAAAGTTTTGAAAAAGTTAGTGAAAATACAACGAAAGGGTATTTTAGGAAATTTTGAGAAATTAAAGGTGAAATGAAGTCAAATGAGTCATTTTTAAGTTATTACACGAGTTTAGGTTGATTGGGTAATCAACGGATTTCAATTTGAGTGAATTGGCGATTCGAACGATCAAAATCGATTGTTTCGATTCAAAATGGATTTTTACGGACAAAACCCGCCTCGGGTATAATTTTATCGTTTTGAAAGTTTGGACATGTCATATATGACCTAAGTGAACTATGACAAGTGTCGGAATGAAGTTTTCAAGCAAATGGCCAAAAATCACAAAGTTGCAAAAGTTGGTTTTAAACTTAGAAAAATTTTCCAAGTCTGGATTTGTGTTCAATTGCCCTCCTACGGGCTAGCTTTTCACTGATTTCGAGAAGCCAAATGAGGCAAGACAAAATTTTGTAAAATATTATGTAGTAGGGTCTAGCACTGTGCCAAGATTGGTGTGAATTGGATTTGTGGTTAAGAAGTTAAAAATCAGCAAATCAGGACAAAAAATCAAAATTCTGTTGGAGCAGGACAGCGCCGGGGTGCAGTCTATTACACTAGACACTGCGCGGGGGCACAGTGTCACTGTTCATAGCTGAGAGGAATTCGTGGCCAGCGAAGTCTGGAAGAAGAAACATGGCGCTGAGGCGTAGTTACTGTAGCAAAGAAGAAAAATTTTAATTCCCGAAATGAAATGTTTTGACATAGAACGATAAGAATGGGTTATGTAAACCCTAGAAAATAAAGAATGAACTACATAAAGAATTTCAAAGTACAATGGAATAAGAAATGACATAATATAATATGCCTAAAGCTAAGCCAAAGCGTGTTATGAGTTATGAAAAATGTCAAAAACAAGCTAGGATGTATTATTAACCTACATTAGGTATAATACATCAAATGTGAAGTGATTAGAGACGATGGTCATGTATTTATGGATTAAGTTTGATGAGTTATATTTAGTTTTATGATCCTATATTGATGTATAAGTTATACGTTGACAGATGGCGCTTAATGTAGCAAACCGATGCGAGAAATGATATAACAGTCAAGCGAGGCAGTAGAGGTTAAGTGTAATAAAAGCTAATCAGGCAAGTTTTTAGACTAAATGTAATGTCGTTCTAAGTGAACTATGTGGTAAAAAAAGAAGTTTGAAATGTGCCTATGTGCAATTACGTGAATTAATTGTTAAATGAATTATTTGACATACAACATAGCATGTTAAAGTAAAGGATGCATGACGCACATTATTAATTGTAAGCATGAAAGGTGTTATCTGAATTACTTGCTGAGCCTATGTGCTCACCCTTGCTATGAACTAACATTTCAAGTAAATACAACAAGGCCAGAGGTTCCGGTAACGCTAAGGTAGAGAGAGTGAATGCATGGAGATGCGTGAAGAGATTGTGATTTGTAATTGTGAAATATTCATGTAAAGAAAATATATGTAGATCATAATAGTAATCAAGAGATAGACGGTTCATAAATCCATATCGATAAATGTTGAATTTATGTAAGTCTGTAGGTATGGTTTTGTGTGTATGTTGTATTTAGGGAGAAGATGTAATGTAGTCAGAATAATGTATATTTGTTAATCGAGTTGTACATGTGATAAACTTGTATGCGTAGTACAGAGACATGTAAACAGAAGATGTATGATATAGATATTTATGAACAGGAACAGGTATATGGAAATAGAGCCATGTACAAATACTTCATGGCGAAATTTTAAATTACAAGTTTTGTGATATAATAATATATACATATTTATGAATCTGTAATAGACTATATCACAGTTGAAATATGGTTGATCTAAGTTCTAAGGAAAGGTAAGTGAACATTACGATCCCGAGACAGGTAAAGGATTATAAATTAAATAAGTTTAAAAAAAATATGGACCGTATTTATGGTTAATAGGTTGATTTTAAAAGTTAAAGATTAAGGTTAACGCATGAGATCCCAGTTAATATGTTTTAAGATGAACAATTGTGATATCCATAGATAATCGGATAGAATTAAGGAAGGTCGGGGTCTCAGGGCGTTACATTTACCCTCTGACAAGTTATGCATCGGCTGACACATTCTACAACCTCCCTTTTCATATACGGCCACCAAAAATATTGACGTAGATTTGGATACATCTCCATACTACCCGGATGTATCGAGTATCTCGTACTATGGGCCTCTTGTAAAATCTCCTCTCGTAATTCAGGCACTAACAGTACCCAAACACCATTTTCAAATCATAGTAATCCTTTGCTAGCCACTTTGAACTTGACCTCTTCTCCATCGGTCATTCTCTTCCTTATTCTATCACATTCTTCATCTTTGTCTTGAGCCTTTTTCATCTTATCTAATAAGGTTGGAGTTGCTTCCATTTCCATAAACCTTTCTTTCGATTCTGTCGGATTTTTCACCTCCAACTCCATTCGAGCCATTTCTTTTACTAGTTCTTCCTGGTCTATCAATACAAATAACCTATCTCTACTCTTTCTACTTAGAGCATCAGCTACCGTATTGGCTTTGTCGGGATGATATAGAATTTTACAATCATAATTGTAGACACCCAAATTTTGCACTTTTGCACTAACCCTGACAGGAGGGCAGAATCGTCATTTGACCCGTCGGAGACAAGACCCGGCAATTACAAGATAACTTGTTAGAGACTAAACCCATACGATCCGTTGGCAAAGGATCCGACGATGACGATACGACCCGTTGGCGAAAGATCCGACGATGAAAATGCGGTAACCGTTGGGGAAAGATCCGACGATGACCAAAACAATGCGATGCGATGCGATGTGCGATGCGATGCTATGCGATGTGCGATGCGATGCGATGTGCAATGCGATGCTATGCGATGTGCGATGCGATGCGATGCGCGATGCGATGCGACGAGCGATGCGATACGATGCGATGTGCGATGCGATGCGATATGCGATACATCATATGAGAAGCAGTGCGATATGTGATTTCATATGCGATGTAATGCGATTTTGATTTAGTATGATAAGCGATTTGATATTTAAATATGCAATATGCGTTAAGCAAGAGAAAAATAGTTTTGGCGAATATGCGATGCGAGTCCATTTGAGGCAGTAACCGGTAATATTAGTGTTGCATCATTAACCTGTATATGTTGCATCAATGATATATATGTTGCATCATTAAAATATGGCACGTTTCCAGAACAATGTGGCACGTTTCCCAGGGATTTCCGGATTGCAAAAATACAGTCTTCCAAAATAATACCGCAGAAATTGGCGAATTAAGACCGCGTGGCACGAAAATCGAGAAAAGCAAGCCAGACAGCCGCGGATGCATCTGCGGCCAAACGACTTTCGAGGTTCGCACGGCTCGAGGAGACGGCACACGGCAGCCGAGGAAGCGGCGTGCCGCCCAGCTGCAGATGGATCTGCGGCCAGCCGCAGATGCATCTGCGGCTGCCTGGAAATGGCTATAGATCACCATTTCCACCCGAGAGCGAGAGAGAGAGAAATTTTAAGGATTTTCTAGAGAGAGAAAACGCGAGGAAGAAGAAGAGGGATCTCGGGTTTGGTAAAAACCAAGTGAAAATTTCATTTTTTCTTTGCTAAGATAGTTGAATATTCTTGTGGGTTGTCCAAATCGTGATATATAAAGCTTTCGTTGGTTTATTGCAAGGTGAAAAGAGTGTTTTTTTTGAATTTTTCTTGTTTATATAAATGTGATAATATTGTGTTTTGGGTTTGTGTAGTATAGTTGTTGTTGTAATGGTGATGATCCGTGGATTAGGGGTCGTTTAGCGAGGGTTCCATCGGAACGTAATTCCTCCTAACGCCCCGATGACATCCGTACGGTGATTTTTCGCTCGTTGTGGTAATGAGTAATGCGTAGTTTTGATTTGGGTGATATTTGGGTTATGTAGTGCGATATCGAGGTTTAATATTGTTAGATTTGGTTTATTATTGGTTATGTAGCTATTTGGATGATTGTGAGCCTAGGGAGGAGATCCTAGTGGTCGAATCCCGATGATGGACGTTTTGGGTATATGTAATCGTGATATAGGGCCCATGTATGTGTATTTTGTAATATCGGGCCTTAAAACGACACAAAGTCGTGTTAGGGTTAAGGCCCCGTGATAATAATAAAATATGTGATTGTGGGTGTTTGGGGTTGTCTGGATGGCTCACATGCCCATGGATAGCCCCGACACGTTTTGGGATGTTTGTTTTAATTTACGACACGAAAAACGGTTTTCCAAAATAAGGCAAACGATGAAGATTTTCTAAAAGTGATCAATTTAGGATATTAGATTCACGAGGTTTAAAGGTTAAGTGTTTTGGCAAACTTTAATCCATGATTGATGAATAGGCTTTAGTTGGTTTTAAAACGTCACAAAAAACGATTTTGCAAATAAATAAATGTTTTCATTAAACTTTGTGCATAGGGTTAAAGAGTTCTAGAAGTTGCCCTCGTTTTATTTATATTAATTGTTAGAAGGCAATGTATGATCTCGATTCCTATTTGACAAAAGTTTAAAACTCTTGTTTTCTAAAATGACATCTAAATAAAAAACCCTCAACGCTTTCGAAATTAAAATCAATCTTTCTTATAAAAAGCGAAGCCTCGTCATTTGGGTCAAAGAACGTCCAAAACACTTTCCAGATAAACACTTTTGCCATATAAAATAAAAGCAAAACTTTTATGCAAAACGCACCACAAACGTTCATTTAGGCATACACGCACACACACGCGCGCACACACATTTTAGGATTTAAAAGGATAGAAAAAACATCGAGATTGCGGTAACCGTGTTTCACGGAAGTCGGGGGGTGCCTAACACCTTCCCCTCGATTAAGCAAGCCCCCGAACTTTATGAATCTCGGTTTGCGGACCATTTAACTCAGAGTCACATATGAGCCAGCGATTACGAAAACAAACTCGGATGAGTTGGTACATCCATTTCAAATATACCAACTGGCGACTCTGGTCAATTGGCTCATAAAAAAATCGATCTTTCAAAACCCGTCGACATTAAGCCGACCCTTTTCAAAATCACATTTAATTCAAAAGGCTAAAATTGGAAAGGGACATTTTAATAATAAAAAACGAAACGACGAAAATCCCGGCGTCGACAGTAATTTTTGATTAATTCCAACCATCTCATATGCCTCATGTTCAACTTCATTTGTGTGAAGATATATTTCAGACTTTTATGGTCTTTTTCTCCATATAAATAATGTCTCCAAATTTTAAGGGCAAACACTCTCGCTGCCAACACCAAATCATGGGTAGGGTATCCATTCTCATAATTCTTTAATTGTCTTCGCGTATACGTGATGACCTTGTCGTTTTGCATAAGCACATAGCCTAGTCCTTTATACGATGCATCATTATAGACTGTAAAGTCAACACAGGTGTTTCACTAAGTCTCTTCTTTAACTCTTGAAAACTTTCCTCGCACTTCTGTATCTACAGATATTTCACTGTCTTCCTTGTTAAATTTGTTAACGGCGTTGTTATCTTCAAAAAATCCTTAATAAATCTATGATAATAACCAGCTAAACTTAAGAAACTCTTAATCTCTGTCGGTGTCCTTAGTTGCTCTCAATTAATTATCGCTTCCACTTTTGCAGGATCTACTGAAACTCCTTCCTTATCAATAACATGACCTAGAAATTGAACTACCTCTAACCAAAATTCACACTTCGAAAATTTGGCATACAACTACTCCTTTCTTAATATCTCCAATACCAATCTTAAATCTTCGGCGTACTCCTCTTCTGTTTTGGAATAAACCAAAAGATCATCAATGAACACAACTACAAAATTATCCAAGTACTACTTGAATATTATGTCCATCATGTCCATAAATTCGACTGGCGCATAAGTCAGTCCAAACGACATCACTAGAAACTCATAATGGTCGTAAGGAGTTCTGAATGTCGTCTTGGATACGTCCTCATTTCTTACTTTTAACTGATGATAACCAGTTTGTAATATTCTAAACTTACAAGAGAGCTGTAATTAGACTTTATATGAATAAATAAAGATTGAATTACATCTTATATATGTTATGAAATCTTTGTTAATGTTTACTTCAGTGTTCCGGTTCGAGTATCCAACCTTAGCACGAAATTGGAGAATAAAAGTTTTTTTTTCAAAAACTAAAAATAAGTTAAAACCTAAACCCTAACCTTAAGGTCCAAACCCTAAGAAATTTGACCTAGGCCCTCGACCGAGATGTGTACATCGAAATGACATTCTGTTTCAGGATTCATCTCCCCTACACTTTGAAATCACGTTATAGCTGATAAAAAAAATTCTCGAAAAGCACGCCAAGAATAGAACGAAATAGGAAAAAGACAAAAATTATTATTTTTGCCTCTTAGTTGTCTAACCATTTTTTGAGAAATGGTCTCCAAAAAGACTATTCACCGAAAAAAAGTGTCAAGTCTATTGGACTTTCCACTTCATAGAATAGTGTTTATACGGAACAAAACTCTGTAATATCAAAATTTTAAATTAGTAGAAGTTAACCATTTAGTTGGAATACGAAGAATAATAAAAGTATACTCTAATGTATAATACGAGAATTATACGAAAGATTATACGAGAATAATACGATGTATAATACTAGTGGAATACGAATATTATACAATTTATTATACGAGATTAATATGAGAATAATACGATATATAATATCAGCAGGATACGAATATTATACAATATATTATACGAGATTAATACGATGTGTAATACCAGTAGAATACGAATATTATATAATATATTATACGGAAGAAATACGTATAAATACTAATGTATTATACTATTTAATTAATTAGTTGAAATCAAACTAGGTTATGTGTAACTAAGTTAGTGTAACCAAACTAGGAAAAACTAGCACAATTACACTAACTGGAAAAGAACTAGCATGATTTGTTTGGAGCTAAATCCAAGTGAAAATGAATCCACCAATTAGAAGAAGGGTGATGTAAGCGATGATGGAAGCACTACGGTGTAAAGTGTAATAAGCCGGGGTAAAAATACGATTAATGAAACTTGGTTTTTCTATAAATAGGAAGCTAACCTCTTCATTTTTCTCATCATTTTTCAAAGAAAAAATTCTAGTATCAAAGCTATACATATATTGAGAGAGAGTTATAGTGAGTCACTACCTTGAAAATTGCAAATAAATAGTTAAAGCTTGCAAAAACCAAAGGTACAATCTCTAGTAGTTATTATGTTTAATTCTTCTTTCGTCTTTAACTTTTCAAAAGCTCAAGAACGCGAGTCGTAGCCATGTACGATTGTCGTTCTCCGTGTTCTTCACGTGTTCTTGAGCCTTTCTACATTTTGTAGTAGTTATAATGTCGAATTTCAATTCGTAGTTTAAAGCTCAATGAACATATGTCGTTACCATGTACGGTTTATCCGTTCTCTGTGTTGTTCGTATGTTCTTGAGCATTTTTATAAATTATTTTAATCAATTATAAAGTGTAATAATCACTTATGTAAGCAGTTATAATGCTCAAATTATTTTAAGTACGAAAACCAAAAGCTCAAGAACATAGTCGTTACCACGTATGGTTTATCCATTCTCCGTGTTTGTCTTGTGTTCTTGAACAAAAGTCATGAATCTTTCCATGAGAAGGTTTATGATTCATTATTTTTATGTTATAAAGTGTTATTGAGTCTTATAACATGATTTCTTAAAGGGTTAAAGCAAGTGATACCATGTTTCACATGGTTAACCCTAAAAATGTTGTTCAAAACATGTTCACTGACTGTTTTTGCTAAAATCCAAAAACTTAAAATCTAAATCTGCTTTAGCAATACAAATCAAATTTGTAGATCATGAAATTCTAAGAAATATAGACTCAATAATCACTTTAAAATGTTTTTGTATGAAAAAATTATGGCAGTTACCTAAAAGGATGTCAAAGCTGAAATTTTTTTATAAGCCCTCAGATCCTTGCACCAAAAATTAAGGTTTTGAGGTAGCCATACCTCCTAAACATTCCGCCAATGAAAATAGTCTAGTTTAGGTATAAAAACAGTTATAAAACAAGAAAATTTGATGAACTAACATTCGGTACGCGAAGCCCTTTATATAGGCGCTTTAAACAATTATCGAAAAACCCTAAATTGTGTTTAAGGTAAGTTTTCTATCTTGAACCTTTGTTTGCTTGCTTTTGATGTGATTTATACATTTTATATAAGCAACATATTATAAATCATTGATATGTGAGTTATTGCTTCTTGTTTCAGCATAACTTGAAAAATGAAATGCTTATTCGCGATATATTTTGAATCATGCTTTATTATATCAAACCAAGTTATCTTGGGGAAATCCTGACATGTTAAGTAAACTGAGATGAACAAGTATGTATCACTGTTCGTGTAACGACCCCGAAATTCAACAAACCTTATTACCTTAAATTTCATATTTATTACACATTATCTTCCTAACGTCTAAATTTCGGTTCGTTAATAAACCTTTAATCACCTTATTTAATCCATTAATTGACTTTACATCATCAATTACCAAATTGTTCAAAAATATTTTTTTTTTATTTTTTTTTCCAATCATTATATCAAAATATTTTGGCATTTAAAATCTTTACATCTCGATCCTAGTCCCTGGATCGCAACCTTTACTTTTTCTTTTCTTTCATGATAAGTATTCTTGAATAATCAAAGTACATAACTAAACCTTATTTATCTGATCAGAATTTGACATATATATAACTCATGAATTATAACCACTCATTCCACTAATTTATCCATATCCAGTTTCTATATACAAATAAAATATATACAACAATTACATTTGCAACTTTCCCTGACGTCGCACATAATCTCTAGTCATGATTTAATACTTTTGAAGTTTTATTTTTACCTGCAAAATTTATATTATGCAAGAATGATCACAACGGCTCAGCAAGTTCAACAGTTTACACATAACACGTTTCACGTAACACATAACATAATATGTTATGTGTGTGTCATACATCATGTGTTGTGCTTTTACTAAAGCAATATATTTCACGTGCGTCATATCTAACTCAGATTAACAATTATCTAAAGAAGACGCTGAACAGTTTCACATATAGTCACTTAATTGCACCGAATGCACATCACGGTCATATTAGCAATGAATCACATAAAACATAATTTTATATGCATTCGAACAAAAGTTAATATAAAGTAACAGATAAACAATTAACATCGAGTACTGAAAAACTTGCCTCGAGTATCACAATGTCCCGACTTAACCTGTAATTACTGAATTAAGTCACTCCAGCTTATTTGTATCTAAAACCTTTATTCAAAATTCATAATTCACATTTTAGTGATATCTAAACACTAATTACCAATATCACACTAAAATTTCTGGCTACTCCAACTTTTCTATACCCCCGTATAGTTCATCAAACTTACCGCAAGAATATGAGTTTAGAAGCTTGTCCTAGTAATATGTAGTCTGAGAACACATCAAAGACTGTCCAGATGTTGAGGGGCTCAAAACATACCACACGATTATGAGTCATGGACTTACCATATGCATGAGTTTTAAGAACTCGTGGCTAAACTTAATATTATCTATCGATCAAATATACATATGAGAGAAGAATCACCTCCTCAACATATGTATACCGATAGCGCGACTCTAACATTTCAATGATTATCACTATGGCAACTATGTGAACACATGTCCCCTGTCCATACAAAGACTTGTGAAACTCAGTCACCACGTGAGTTCTAAATTGAAATTTCGTACCCAAGTTTTTTGTCCCCTGAACATAACATTTATATAATTCATGTCTCATCATTATCTGAGTTCATCTCGTACTATTTCATAGTACCATATCAAGCTATACCTTTTGGATCATTAATATGTCTCTCTGTTATTTCACAGTCTCATTGGATCACATCGTGATCTTACTTTACAATCTATTCATTATTTGATTTTCTTATCTCGTGATCATATCGTAGTACGATCCTCTTACTGTTTATGAACATGTTATTATGATCTCTTTCTATGCTTTTTAGATTACTTTTTCATCTTTATTGCTTGAATCAGTTGTCCCCTGATTTTCTTTAAGATTCATCTTTGAATCATTTCAAATATTCTTTCAGATATATTCTTAATTGAACTTATGAATTTTCTCAATTCGTTACCTTCATTCAAATCTTTCTTAACATTTCTATCTCTTCCTTATAATCTTATATCTTTCATATTTTCTTAACCTTAGCCAATATTGGAGAACTATATCTCTCAATTTATGGCTTTTTACTCTACTCCCCCCCCCCCCCCCATGTTCAACAAACTTGTCACGTATTTGGGCTCAGGAACTTACCATAATCATATGGCTTGAAGAGCTTGTCCTAGTCAGGCCATAATCGTCCATTCGCTGAGGGGCTCCACCATACAATCATAAGTCACGAGCATACTATATGCTTGGGTTTTCAGAACACGCAACTAACTATTTCTTACTAAGGTTATAGCCTAAGGTATCGTTTATCCAAAGTTTATAACCTCCAGCTTTGATACCATCTGTAATGACCCCGAAATTCGACAAACCTTATTACCTTAAATTTCATATTTATTACACATTATCTTCCTAACGTCCAAATTTCGGTTCGTTAATAAACCTTTAATCACCTTATTTAATCCATTAATTGACTTTACATCATCAATTACCAAATTTTTCAATATAATTTTTTTTAATCATTGTATTAAAATATTTTAGCATTTAAAAACTTAGCATCTCTATCCTAGTCCCTGGATCGCAACCTTTACTTTTCCTTTTCTTTCATGATAAATATTCTTGAATAATCAAAATACATAACTAAACCTTATTTATCCTATCAGAATTTGACATATATATAACTCATAAATTATAACCACTCATTCCACTAATTTAACCATATCCAGTTTCTATATACACATAAAATATATACAATAATTACATTTGCAACTTTCCCTGATGTCACACATAATCTCTAGTCATGATTTAATACTTCTGAAGTTTTATTTTTACCTGCAAAATTTATACATTAAAAATTTATCTTAACTTTGTCCTTGGATCTTAACTTAATCTCAGTCTCATAAGTATACAAGTATCAACTTGTATTTCATCCATAAATGGATAAAATCACATATAACGGTCTAATTTTTACCTTAAGATTTAAATATTCTATAACTTTACATGTTCCAACATCCACGGTATTAAATCATTAGGACGGCTCTTGGAAATAGAGAATCTCGTGGTGAATGTTTGTATCTTCACCCGTGATAAATGTTTGCATCTTTATCCGTGACAAATGGTTGTATCTTTGTCCGGTGCAAAATCCTCCTTCCGTATAGAACATTACCCAACTAGTTAAAACCCTCATTTGAAACATATTTGTTTATAGTGATATCTCTTCATATCAATAATCCTACTTATATGGTGTTCAGAATAGTAATAACGAGTTATAC
Source organism: Hedera helix (assembly GCA_947179155.2). NCBI lineage: Eukaryota > Viridiplantae > Streptophyta > Magnoliopsida > Apiales > Araliaceae > Hedera > Hedera helix. The sequence goes on from OX359266.1 coordinate 21,369,862, forward strand.
CTGGATCTGAGGAACCTTAACGATGGATTTGACCAGTCAACATCACTTAGTCCTGTCTCGAATGTACAACACTTATAAGTTATTTACCGATCCTCATCTAGATAAATAGATCATTAGCAATATTATGTTAAGTTTTAACAATTCTAGGTTATATCAAAATAAAGATATAACAACATTTTGATGATAATAATTTATATCATTCATTCAATACTCATTTACATATTTGTTTGTTCGTATTACAACAGTCATTATGACTTATACAAATACAATTAATAAATATGAAAACCTAATCTACGCTTCATCTTTACGTTCATGATCTTCTTAACGTTCATCTTTAATCTGCAAATAAGGTTTTATTCGCAAGAGTGAGCACGACAGCTTAGCAAGTCTAACATACAGCACATACGCAGTTTATGCTTTCATATAAACTTTAACATGCATTGATTGAGCATAATTCTTCATTTAATATCACATATAACTCACATTCCAACAATTTATATTATATTGACAGACAAAGTATATAAATCATGTTCATAACTCGTAAACATAACACATAACATTTAGAAGGCTTGCAACCATTATTTAAAGACTTCACACAACATCTATTACATAACAAATAACACATAAGAGTTTAGAACTTGCCTTGAAACTATTTTAGGGTTTCCCGAGAAATCGTTAAACGCCTATAAAAAGGGTTGCGCGTCCCCGAACGTTAGTTTATCAAAATTTTCTTTTGAATAAGTCTTAGAATAAATTAATTAAACTATTTTCATTGGTGGAATCATTTTGTTATGTGGCAAACTCAAAATCCTTATTTTAAGTGCTTCCACCTGAATGGTCCCTTAATTTTTCAACTTTGACGTCATTTTCGGTAACTGCCATAACTTTATCATACATAAACATTTTTGAGTGATTCTTGAATATAAATTGCATATAATTCCATGATCTACATCTTTCATTTAGTTTGCTAAGGCAAATTCGGACTTTAAAATTTTAGAATTTTGGCAGAAAGGTTTGTTAGCATACTAAATTTATCTTTCTTTGATCCAATTGGTAAAACATGTTCTAACACTCAATATCACTTCATAACATAAAAATAACAAAATTATAAACCTACTTATGTACGATTTATGAATTTTTCTCAATAACACGAAGAACGAATCGAAGAACACGAAGAATATAAAGAACTAAGTTTCATCGTTATTGGTTTAACTTGTTAAAACATGGTGCCACAAACATGAATTTACTAGGTCATCATGTTTCACAACTTTATAACACTAAATTACAAAATCATAAACCTACTTATGTAAGAAATTATGACTTTTGCTCAAGAACACAGAAAAACACGAAAAATGAAAAATTGTACATGGTAACAACTTATGTTCTTGAGCTTTTAAATTTCATACTTGAAATAATTTGAGTATTATAACTTCTTACATATGTGATTATAACACTTTATATTTGACAAAATTTGGCCATTATAACGGCTTATAAATTGAATTATAAAAATTTATAAAAATGCTCTAGAACATATGAAGAACACGAAGAACGGATAAACCGTATATGGTAACAACATATGTTCATTGAGCTTTAAACTACGAATTGAAATTTGCCATTATAACTACTACAAAATGTAGAAAGGTTCAAGAACGCATGAAGAACACGGAGAACGACAATCGTATATGGCTACGACTAACATTCTTGAGCTTTTGAAAATTTAAAGACGAAAGAAAAATTGAACATAATAACTACTAGAGATTATACTTTTGGTATTTGCAAGTTTAACTATTTCTTTGCAATTTCCAAGGTAGTAACTCACTAGAACTCTCTCTCAATATATGTGTAGCTTTGATACTTGAATTTTTGCTTTGGAAAATGATGAGAAAAAATGAAGAGGTTAGCTTCCTATTTATAGAAAAACAACTTTCATTAATCGCATTTTTACCCCGACTTATTACACTTTGCACCCTAGCGCTTGCATCATCGCTTACATCACATTTCTTCTGATTGGTTGATTCATTTTCACTTGGATTTAGTTCCAAATAAATCGTGCTAGTTCTTTTTCAGATAGTGTAATCGTGCTAGTTTTCCCTAGTTTGGTTACACTAACTTAGTTACACATAACCTAGTTTGATTTCAACTAATTAAGTAAATAGTATACTACATTAGTATTTATAAGTATTTCTTTCATATAATACGTTGTATAATATTCGTATTCTACTGGTATTATACATCGTATTATTCTCATCTTCATCTTGTAAAATCTTTCATATAATACATTGTATAATATTTGCATTCTACTGGTATTATACATCGTATTATTCTCGTATTATACATTATAGTATACTTTTATTATTCTTCGTATTTCAACTAAATGGTTAACTTCTACTGATTTAAAATTTTTATATTACTGAGTTTTGTTCCGTATAAATACTATTATGTGAAGTGGAAAGTCCAAAAGACTTGGCACGTTTTTTGATGAATAGTGTTTTTGGCGACCATTTCTCAAAATATGGTTAGACGACCAAAAGGTCAAAAAACTTATTTCTCGTCTTTTCCCTATTTTGTCTTATTCCTAACGCGCCTTTCGAGAAAACCTTTTATTGCTTATTACGCATTGTTGTTGCATACAAACACTATATCCTTCAGTGGAACGTTAAAAAATGGAAAAGGTTTCCGTTTGAAGAGCATTTCACGTTTTATTTTTGGAAACCTATCAGTGGCTCCCTAGTATCTATTCCCCGTATAAATACTATATCCCCGTAGATGACAAATATTTTCTCGTAAATCGTATATTTTCATCATTTTCCCTAAAAAAAATTATTGGTTCCCTGATATCTAAACTTCATATTAACACTATGTTGTGAAATGCAAAAAATCCTATAGATGAAAGAAACAGTCAAACGAATGAAAAATGTCACCTCGTGAATAGTGCTTTTACACGTTTCTCGAGAAAAACTTTTATTGACTGTTATGTGTTTTCAAATCGTGGGAATGTTGAATCTTGAAATGGAATATCAATTTGACCTACACGGTTCTCTCGAGAGCCTAGGTTATTTTCTAGGGTTTAGATCCTAGGGTCTAGGGCTTATACCCTAAGGTTTAGGGTTTAGGTTTTAACTTTTTTCTAATTTAGGTTTTTGTCGTAAATTGACTTCTGATTTTTAATAAGTGTTCACATAACTCATTTAAAAGCTCAATTTAAGCTTTACTAATCACATAACACAAATTAGGTTAAACATTTTTAACCTCTTAGGTGTATACGATCGTAGTTTCGAGTCGTATATATTCTTTCAGATAGCTTAAGGTATGCTTGAGCAATCCTTCTTTAGATTTTGAATTAACAACCTTAATGAGATCTTGTCAGATCAATTATGAAATATTTGGGATATTACATGTACGATTGTCGTTCTTCATGTTCTTCACGTGTTCTTGGGTCTTTCTACATTTTGTGGTAGTTATAATGTCGAATTTCAATTCGTAGATTAAAGATTAATGAACATACGTCGTTACTATGTACAGTTTATCCGTTCTCCGTATTCTTCATATGTTTTTGAGCATTTTTATAAATTGTTTTAATCAATTATGCAAGCCATTATAATGACCAAATTTTGTCAATTATAAAGTGTAATAATCACTTATCTTAGCAGTCATAATGCTCAAATTATTTTAAGTACGACAACCAAAATCTCAAGAACATAGTCGTTACCATGTACGGTTTATCCGTTCTTCGTGTTCTTCATGTGTTCTTGAACAAAAGTCATGAATTTTTCTATGAGAAGGTTTACGATTCATTATTTTTATGTTATAAAGTTATATTGAGTCTTATAACATGGTTTCTTAAAGGGTTAAAGCAAGCAGTACCATGTTTCACATGGTTAACCCTACAAATGTTGTTCAAAACATGCTCACTGACTGTTTTTGCTAAAATCTGAAAGCATAAAATTCGAATCTGCTTTATAAATACAAATAAAAATTTTATATCATGAAATTATAAGCAATTTAGACTCAAGAATCACTTCAAAATATTTTCGTAGGAAAAAGTTATGGCAATTGCCGAAAAGGACGTCAAAACTAAAAAAAAATTAAAGGCCCTCGGATCCTTGCACCAAAAAATAAGGTTTTGAGTTAGACATACCTCCTAAACATTCCGCCAATGAAAATAGTCTAGTTTAGGTATAAAAACAATTATAGAACAAGAAAATTTGATGAACTAACATTTGGTACGCGAAACCCTTTATATAGGTGCTTTAAACGATTATTGGGAAACTCTAAATTGTGCTTAAGGCAAGTTTTCTATCCTTAACATTTGTTTACTTTTTTTTTATGTGATTTATACATTTTGTACAAGTATAGTGTTATAAATTTTTGATATGTAAGTTATTGCTTCTTGTTTTGGCATAACTTGAAAAATGAAATGCTTAGGCAAACCAAGTTGTCTTGGGGCGATCCTGACATGTTAAGTAAACTGAGATGAACAAGTATATATCACTGTTCGTAATTAGTCCAGTGTATAGTATGTTATGCATAACATAGGAAGTCTTTAGGTTGATCCCCTTTCTATATCCACTGTAAAAGGTTCTAAGTCGAAAGACAAAGAACAGTTCAAGGCCTAACCACCACTCAGTCTTACTATGTTAAGAACATTTGTTATATCAATTGTTGTGCCATGAATCCTTACAATCCATATCAGTGTGAGTTCACTTATATGCTATGTGTTTAAGACTTGTTGAGCATCCTAGCTCACCCTTGCATAAACCTAAATTGAAGACATACTATAGAGCTCTGGCTCAAAGAAGAAAGGAAAGAAGAAATACGTAGACTAGTTTACTACTTTTCTTAACTGTAGTCATAATGACATTTTGTAATAAGAACAAGTTCCACACATGTAACCAAATATTATATAAATATTATCAGATTTTATCATATTCTATTGTTATGTCTTTACTTTGATTAAACTTAGAATTGTTAAAACTTATCACAGTATTAATACTGATTTATTTATCTGGATGAGGATCGATAAATAACTTGTGAATGTTGTACATACGAGACAGAATTAAGCGATGTTGACTGGTTAAATCCATCGTTAAGGTTCCTCGAAACCAAGTATAACTCATTATTACTATCCTGAATGTCGGATAAATAAGATTATTAATATGAAGAGATATCACTATAAACAAATATGTTTCGAATAAGGGTTTTAACTAGTTGGGTAATGTTCTGTACGAAAAGAGAATTTTGCACCAGACAAAGATACAACCATTTGTCACGGATAAAGATGTAAATATTTATCACGGGTGAAGATACAATCATTCACCGCGAGATTCTCTGTTCCCAAGAGTTGTCCTAATGATTTAATGTCTCGGATGTTAGAACATGTGAAGTTATAGAATATCTAAATATTAAGGTTAAAATGTTACGAAGGAGTATTAAGTCTCTTGTATCGATTACAAGGACTTGATATAAAATAATAAAAGATCTTTGAAAATTAAGATGAGAACTTTGTTTATGAATAAAAGGGAATCATCTATAAACCTAATGATTTAGCATTTATAATGATTACCAAGTCAACTATAGTAAGTATAGTGATTTGGGGGCGTCACACAGTCCTTAAGTCAATCTTTAAAAAGTACTTCGCCCTTTTAGTTGATCAAATAGATCATCAATTCTTAGCAACGGGTACTTGTTCTTAATTGTTACTTTGTGAAACTCTCTATAGGTCCTACAAAGTCTCATCGATCCAATATTCTTCTTTACAAACAACGCAAGTGCTCCCTATGGAGAAACACTAGGTTGAATGTACTTTCTATTCAACAACTCTTGTAACTGAACCATCAACTCCCTCATCTCTACCAGAGCCATCGTATATGGTGCTTTTGATATTGACGTTGTCCCCGGTACTAAATCAATTACGAATTTTATCTCCCTATCTGGCGAAAGACCTGGTAGTTCATCTGGAAAAATATCCTTGAACTCCTTAACTACTGGTATTTCTTCCATCTTAGGATTCACCATTTGTGTATCCATTATATGTGTCAAATATCCCACACATCCTTTCTTTAATAGTTTATTGGGCTACATCATTGTCAAACAACAAGATTGTCATGACGACTTGCTGTCATAAAATACAACCTTAGACTTATTTGGTGGCTTAAGGTGTATACAATTTTTTCTGACAATCAATTACTTCTTTGTGGTTAAACAACCAATACATCCCAAGTATAACATCGAACTCCCCCAAACGTATCAGAATTAAGTTCACACTCAACATCTGACCCCTGATTTCTACACAACAGTTTCTATGTATATACTCTACAGGAATCACTTCTTTATTTGTAACTTCTATGCTCATTGAGTTTTCTAGTTTTTCTTTAGGTAATTCTAACCGTCAAGCGAAATTGTCAGACAAAGATGAACAGGTAGCACCTGAATTAAATAATACGTAGGCATTTATATTGTTGATCAGAATAATACCTCGCACCAAGTCTTTAGATTCCACGACGTCATGCACTGTCATGTTGAAAGTCCGTGCTGTTGGCTTGTTCTATTGCACCGACCCTCCGACTGTAAGTATGTTGTTACTGCCCTTAATTCTACTACCTCCGTCATTATTCCTCTTCGAACAATCCTTGATCTGATGGTCTGTAGCTCTACATGAAAAATATCCTCCCTTCTTTGGTTTGGGACAATTACGAGCGATATGCCCTTCTTGTCCATAATTATAGCAGACATTTTTGCCCTTCATGCATTTTCTTGAATGATTCTTCCCTCATTTGCTGTATTTGTTCCCCATTTTTTGTTCACTTCCCTGGAATGCCCCTGAACTATTCTTGTTCCACTTTCTCTTGTTCAAGTTACTAGCCCCGCTGCTTCCTTCTTTGTTTCCTCCATCACCTTTCTTCTTTTTCTACTCTTGATTGAATTTGGTTAAAGTTTCACTTCCACCCTCAGCTACGATGGCCTTCTCCAGTAGTGCTGAAAACGAGTTAATTTGCAGAACTGCTACTCGGCGAAAAATCCAATATTTCAGTCCTTATTCGAACCTCCATGCCTTTCGCACTTCGGTACCTACCTGTGTGAAACGAACCTTGCCAATTAATTAAATTTGGCTGCATAATCTGCTACCAACATGTTCCCCTGTTTAATCTCTAGGAATTGTACTCCCATCCTTGCTTGTGTGCTCTCTGAAAAGTAGTTTTCAAATAACAGTTGCTTAAATTTTGTCCAAGCAATAATTGTAACGCCCCGAGATCCCACATTCCTTAATTAAGTCCAATTATATCTGGATTACATAATGATTAACTTAAAACCTTATTAACCGGAATCCCGTGCGTTAAACCTTAACCTTTAACCTTAGAAACTAATTAGTTGACCATAAATGCGGTCCATTTTTTTTTTTTTACACTTTATTTTACATTCCTCAGCCGTCTCAGGATCGTAACGTTCACTTATCTTCATTAGAACTTAGGTCAACCCTTTATTAATTGTGACTTAGTCTTTTATTTTTTACAAATCATATATATTTATGAAATCATAATCTGAGATAAAATTTTGCCATGACCCATCTATACATGACCCTGATTACGTACCTGTTCTGTACCTGTTCCTGTTCATACATATATCTGCATGCATTCATTCATCATATCTATACCATCTATTGTCATATCTGCTTATAACTAATCCATCGATATGAGTTTATTACATGTAGAACTCAACTATCAAATAGTATCTAATTCTTACATTATTACAATATTTATTTTGAATAAAACATACATATAAATTCCATCCCTACGGACTCCCATCATTCATTGCTTGCAAATAATGACATATAGCAAATTAGCTTTCTGCTTATCCATCTATTCACAATCTTTACCTTAGCTGCACCGGAACTTCCGGCCTTCTTGTGCTTTACCTGAAACGTTAGTACTTGCAAGAATGAGCATAAAGCTCAGCAAGTAATTCAGCTAAATCCTTTCATGCTCACAATCTATAATATGCGTCATGCATCATTTACCTTAATGTCCATGCTTAATGTCACGTAATTCATTTAGCACTTAACCACATAATTGCACATAAGGCATATTCGACTCATATGCTAACACGTAGCTTACGTAAAATATCTACCGAACTTAAATCTGAAAAACTTGCATGTACGCCTTTATTTTAATTAACATGTACTTCCTCAATCATCCTTTGTTATCCGTCTTGTCGGCTTGTTCATTTCGAACTGTCTGTCAACATATAACTTATATGTCATTATAAGATCATAAACTTGTATAACTTATCAAACTAATTTCATGAATATATGACCATCCGTCTTTAACCATTTCACATTTGATGTATTATACCTTATGTAGGTTTATAATACACCATAACTTGCTTCCGACCTTTATCATAACTTATATCATGTTTTGACTTAGCTTTAGGCTTGTTATATTATGTCATTTATCATTTCATTATTACTTAACATCCTTTAATATAACCATTATTAACACTTTTAGGGTTTATATAACTCATTTCTATCATTCCATATCAAAATATAGCTTTTTGGAAGCTTAAAAAATTTCAAATGAACAGTAACTCCGCCCCGGCGCCGCCAGAGCTCGCTGTCCGCAAAAAGCTCTCGGCCATGAACAGTCGTACATGGCGCGGGGGCGCCATGTTCAAATTCTGAAATCTTATTTTTGCACTACCTTTGCCGATTTTTAATTTCTTCACCTTAACTCCAATTGAGTTGAAATTTGGACCACATATAGACCTCACTACCTAGTATTTTAAAAAAATACTACTTGCCACATTTGGATTCTTAAAAGTAGAGATACATTAGCCCCTAGGAGGACTGTTCAACACGTTTCTATACTTAGAAAAAATTTCAGAATTTTACAACTCAACTTTTGCAACTTTGTGATTTTTGGCCAATTGCTTCAAAACTCAATTCCAACACTTGACATAGTTCATATAAGTCATAAATGACATGTCCCAACTTTCAAAACCATAAAATTTCGCACGAGGCGACTTTTGTCCGTTAAAATCCATTTCGATTCGAAACGATCGATTTCGATCGTTCGAATCGCCTTTTCGCTCAAATTGAAATCCGTCGATTACCAAATCGACTCTAACACGTGTAATAACATGAAAACAAGTCACGTGACTTCATTTTACCTTTAAATTATCAAAATTGCCAAAAATCACGTATGACTTGGATTTTTATCAAAATTCTTAAACTTTTCAACTTCAAAACATAACCTCAATTGATTCCTTAAACTCAACACACCTCATAGGCAACCACATATACTTCTTACTACTTTGTATCATCATATAACTTCTACATGCACGTTCTAAAGCACTTTACAGATTATTACGTTATCTACACAAAAAGTATAGCCTAATATTCAACTTTCCTTTACAAAAATATAATTTTCAACCATTTAGGCATCTAACTTGCTTATAATACAATACTTTACTTGAATCAAACATGATCAATCCTTCAAATTAGGTTTTCATCAAATCTATCAATACATAACATATGATCATCTACAATTCATAACTTAATAACACACTTCCTTTTACCAAACATGCTTATCTTTCATCTATGAATCTTTAAGGTCATCTAACATAAAAAATTTCATACTTCTCCCATAATCATCCTTTCTAACTAAGTTTTATCACCCCCATCAACTTTTGACACATGATTCTTCCATAAACCATGACTTCAAGTTTCAAAATATATATGAATAAACCATCAACTTTGCTCAACTAACTTTCAAGCCTAAGTTTTCATCAAATCAAAACATAAACGCATAAATTCACATAAACTCCATAATCAATCCATGTATTTCAAAGATACATGCATGGTGAAACATATTCTTAAACTTAACAACATAAACTTCAAATGTTAAAAGTAGATCATGCTTATACCTTTCTTGTGGCTCCTCTTTCCCTAGCTTTGAACTTCTAATAGGTGTATTCACCACCTTTGATAGCTTATATAACTCTCCTTGATCATCTTTGGACTTGAATCTTTCATGAATCCTTGAACCCTAGCTCTCTCTTCACTTTTTCTCTCTTAGCTCTTCCTCCTTTCTAGCATCTTCGAATGAGCAGAAGAAAAATGACCAACATGCTGAAAAATACTACACATATATGCTTTGTATAATCATCCAACACTTAACCATCTTTGGTTAAGTTAAACTTACATAGTTAGGGGCGTTTTGGTCATTTCACACTTTAATTCAAGGGTATTCTAGTTATTTCGCCACTTGGGACCTATTCGTCATTTCTCAATTTGTCAAGGTTATTTTGGTCTTTTTACCCTTTAGGATACAATGGTAATTACCTAATTTGTTGAGGGGCATATTAGTAAATTGCCAAATTATATAGATTTTCATCTCTTACAATTTTTCCCCCACATAACTAGACTTTCTTATATTTTCCCCCCATTAATTCATTCTTTGCTCATTTCTTATCCAAATCAAATCCTTTTTGATCCAAATTCATTTCATTAAACTTGACTTTCATTCTAGCATCAAATATACCAAACTTATCTTGTCCCCAAAATACTTGTCACACTTTGAAATATCAATTTCATTAATCACATATTAATTACTATAATTTTTGCCAAAATTCCTTATTATTCATTTAATTCCAATTTCCATAAACCTTTTGATTCCTCAACAATTCAATTCCAATCTTCGATATCTCAAATAGTTGAATTACTCACTTTTCCATAAACCGCTTCCTCGAGAAGCGAACCTCGATCAATTACCAAAATCCATCTTCATTTATCATTAAACTCATGATATCATTATTACAACTTTCATGTTCGTTCGCTTATTGACTTAACACGCACCATATCAATTCTCAACATACTTGAAATCTACTTTCTTTCTACTCACTTTTAAGCATATTACCTTCTGTATTTACATATCGTATAATGATTATCTTATTTCAATCATTGAATAGTCATTCCTCAATAACCTCCAAATATTCATATATCAAATCCTTTATATTCCTAAAAAAAACCGATTAGATCATACGGCTTCTTATTCTTTGCACATACATACATATTTTTGCCTTGCTATTTATGTCACCCAACAATCTCAGGGCTTATTCATTAAACTAGTCTGTAATATTTATAGATAAATATCAATTCATATTCGCTTCCTTCCATTTTTGACTTTTCTTTCCTTATCATATCAATATACATAAACACATATTCAGTCAACCACATAGGTCCTATATAACATATCGATTAAATAACAATTCTTATTTAATTTTCCTTATAAATTTCTGTCATTCAATAGTAGGTTTTAACTGTTAATCTCTACTTAATTACCATAATTCTTAATTAAAAATTCTGTAAAATCCTGGGGTGTCACAATAATTCCCTCTCCTGCTTTATTTTTATTTGCCTTCCACCATTAGGTTGCCTCCCCCTTCATTATGAAGGTGATAAACGTTGTCATTTGCTCTTCTACTACTCATGCAATCTCAAAATCCTTCTTCATTTCCTCTATCCAGGTCTGTGCTTCTATCGGATCCATTGTTCCTTAGAACTCGGGTGGTCCTATTAGTTTAAAATCTTTAAAGTTAGCCAGTGGAGTGACAAGATTCAGTACTCCGATGGCATTAGCCTTTTGGTCGTGGAATGCTCCCATTAGCATTTCCACAAATTCTTGAACTGGGTTTGGGATACCTCTTCTGCATTAACTGACTCTTACAGTGATGGTTGTGGTGGTGATTGATTTCTTCTACATGACGACATTTTCTGTATAGTAAAAATTTAAGTTATTGGTCTTGTCTTTTACTCTTATTTTAATTTTATTGCTTAAGCAATTAAAACTAAGATACAAGTAATCACATCAACACATATAAATGTAAACAAAATTGCATTTATATTCATTTACTAAAACAATAGTATATAGCACCTTACATAACAAGCATACTGCTATAAATGTCTCTATTCCTCAAAGGCTACAAAAGATGGGATCTAATCATAAACATATCCTATAAACTTCCTAGAGTTGGGATTTACAACATACTAACCCTCTGTCAAAACAACAATTGGGTTCTATTGCATTTATATACATACAATGGGCTAATCTAACTACAACTTATTAAAGAATTAGGTTAAAAGGTAATTTATTAAAGAAAATTTGAGCTTAGTATTTTTGGGTATAAAGACTAAAAAGTTGGGTTTGTGAGAGGCATGAATTTATTTTTCTAATTCACAAGCCTCACAAGTATGCTCTTTAACAAATTTTAACTTTGGAAGTCCACGAACGTATTCTTCAAAAGATATATTTTTAATCAATTTCATATTAATGTGACCTACTTTACGATGTCATAACCAAGGATCATCATTTGACACTAAGCATACATTGTTCATATGGTAATATAAATCTAAATCTAACGTATACACATTGTGGTCTCTAGGGCATACTAAAATTAATTTACCAAATAGATCATATATAGAGCAATTAGTAGGCCTAAAAGTAATTTTAAAACCACTATCACATAGTTGAATTATAAACAGAAGATTGTACCTAAGTTCGATGACTAATTGTATGTTAAAGATTGTTATATGTTTGTTTTCAATCAATCCAAATAACTTTACCTTTACTGCTATCACTGAAGGTTACTTCATGATAGTTTGTTTCTTTAAAATCAATTAGATTTAATTGATCTTTGAGTCATATGTCGTGAAAACTCACTATCAAGATACTATTTGCTTTTACTAGAGTTAGTTATAAAACTACAACATACAATGATTTCACGACTTGGTACTCATTAATAAGGAAGGCCTATGGGGTAAGGTTCCCATCTTTTGTAAGAAGCATTAAAGCCTTACCTTACAAATTTGGGTATAGGATTAATTAATTTAGTTGATACTAAAAAATTATTTTTATATATTACAAGTCTATGATAATCGTTGTATCTATATGCTTGATGTCATTGATAATTTCTTTGAAATTTCTATCTTTCAATGTTTTTCATAATTATAAAATTCTCTGTTTTTACCTTTAACTTACACTCGATATAATATATGTTTTGGAACCCAAACAATCTTTCCATTATAGTTTCATTCTTAGTATTATACATACAAATGGAGTAACCTTTTCTATTGTAATAAGAGCATTTTATAAAGGTATATACATGAGTTTCTTTTTCTTTACTTTTTACATGATATAACCCTTTATCTTTAGTCTTACTAGTTTCGATGTATCTTAAATCTTTCGTTATTATATCCACAATTTTGTTGATTAAACATAACATCAAGATTTTCTTTATCCTCTATAAATTTGATAACTGTAGTACTCAAATCATCTCTTCTTTAGTTAATGCTTCTATCAACTTAAGATTTTTCATTTGTTTATCTAACTCTATTTTTAACTCTGATTTTTCAAATTAAGATTTGTAATTTCTTAAGTTAGAACTTTATTAGTTATTACCAATGTAAAATTTTCCACTTCAAGATTCTCATTAGTAATAATAAGCGTTGAATTTTCAATTTCTAAGTTTCTATTTATATTTCTTAATTTTTCATTCAGTGCAATATTTTTAGAATTTTAAATTTCTAAATTTTTATTTTCACTTTTAAATTTTTCTAATTCTTTTCTTAAGATGATCTAAAAGGAGGGGGGGGGGGGGGTTGAATAGATCATCATATAATTTTTGTATAACTTTCCCATTTTATAATAATCTTTACCAAATAGATAAATAGTTGTATGTACAGCGGAATTAGAGTATTTGGTAAAGCCTCTTCTAATCATTGAGAAAGTTTTTACAGTTCTGAGTTGCTATTAAAAGACATGACAAGTAAATACATCAAACAAATAACACAAAGCATATTTTTTAAGGACAAAGTAGGTGATAAAGAGACATTGAGTACACAGAGATTTTTTAAAGGTTCGGAGCCTGAATTACTCCTACTCCTCTCTTCTACTCCACTGAGCAGGGATATTTCACTAAGGATACATAGACACTAAGTTCTTACACTTTGTACACTAAGTCTAGGACACTTATTGTGACGACCCCAAATCCGGGTTCCATAACCTCGAGTTTGGTTCTCACTATTCAACACATTACTAACAATTAAATACATACATTGCATTTAAATATCGCGGAATAATACATATTGGTTCTCTTCAAAAGGTTACAATACCAGGGTCTATCAACCTTAACATAAAAACAGTTCCTATCATAAGGAATTACAAAAGGTTTAACAACCGTAAATACATAAATAAAGATCTAACTAGCATGCATAAGCTACTTAAGCTTTGGCCTTTCCTTTTCCCTTATCCTTCCTGGAGCAATCAGGATTATCTGAAAAATGGTTCATGATATAGCAAGAATGAGCAACTAGTTTGCTCAGCAAGTTTATAACAATCATATAGATTTAATATATCATGAATGAATGGGAAAGATCATCAATGGTTCAACAATAGATATAACAATTGTGAAAGAAACAGGATTCAAATTTTAATAAACAGAATATTTGAATCTTAAAATGCTGAGTGGTCACTAAGGACCCTGAACTAACTAGGGTATAATAGAGTTTCCTCTGACCCTTTGAGTTGTTTGGTTTTCAAGGGGATCAGCCTATTCAACCCGCTGTATATGCATTACATTTAGTCACTGGCGCCCAAAGTCGGTTTCCCGACACAAAATCCCCTAATTTAGGGTTGTTCAATTCTCAGACTTAATATAAGAAATCCGCACCCAACAATGGTTTGGATAAGCTTTTTAACGTATTCAAGTTATTGAATTTAGAAACGTAATGTCTAGCTGAATTATTAGCTTAAGACATTTTTAATACAGTTCATGAATCAAGAACTAATAAGCTTCAAATGCACTAAGTGCGATTGTATAAACAATATGGATGTGGAATAATTTTAAATAATTAAACCACTGCAAGCTTTAACAATAAATACAAGTATGGAAACTTGTTCAACGATAATAATTGAGTAGGGTTAGAGAACTTGCCTGTTTGCTCAGCTACAATAATTGTCTAGCTTTAACTAACTTGCTTTGAAAGACCTAACATTAATAAAGTTGGTCTAATAATTAGTACGGCGTATTTGCATAACTATACGCTTAATAACGAACTTATTTACCACACATAAGTACTAACACATAATTTACATTAGTCAAAATAATATTATTAACCTTATAGACACTTAATCATTTTAGGTTAATAATTTAATAAGTTAGAAAATATTTTTCTTAAGTGTTGGACACTTATTAAACCCTTAAACAACTTATTATAATTGTTTAATTCAATTCAATTTATTTTATTAACTCAATCTCTTTTTAATTACTATTTAATATTGATTAAATAGAAATTAATTAATTAACTCTAGTTATTATTTAAAATAAATAATAACTAATTGTACTTACCTATTATTTAATTATAATTAAATAATAAATAATTGTTAACTTAGTTTTAACCTTATTTAATTTAATGTTAATCAACTAATAAATAACTAAGTAATTAACCTTACTTATTATTTAATTAAGGAAATTAAATAATAGTTTACAAATCTTAATCCTCTTTAATTATTATTTAATGTCAATTAAATAATAATTAATTATTTAATTAATTTTAATTATTATTTAAGGTTAAATAATAATCAAATCATTCTTATTTATTATTTTAATTAAATAATAAATTATTACTCTAATAACTTAATTTCCATTAATCGTTATTTAATGTTAATTAAATAATAATTAATTACTTAATTATCCTTATTTATTATTTACTAATATTTAAATAATAAATAATTAATTTATAAATTTTATCTCTCTTTAAATATTATTTAATAGGTATTAAATAATAATTGCTAATTTATCATCTTTATTTATTATTAACATTTAAAATAATAAATAAATAATAATTTATTTAACTTAACCATGGTTTAGCTAACTAGATTAATATTTAAAATATTTAAATATTAAACTTAATGAAAAATATCCTCCCCAATATTATCTTTGTATTATTATTATTTTTGTTATAATTTTAATTTAATTTTTAAATATTTAAATTAATTAAAATTAACCCGAATGGCATTTTCGTAATTAAGTTGAAAAACCGGACCGATGGCAATTTCGTAAATAATTCGAAAACTGAACCGAGGGCAGAATGGTAATTCTGCCGAAAAAAAACACGGAGGGGCAAAATGGTAATTTCCCCGAATTTTTCCTTCCGCGCATGGCGCGCGTTTCAGATTATACGGCCCAAAACGACGCCGTTTTTGGAAACGCGGATACGGCTTCCGCGCGTACGCGCGGCGTAATTTTTTTTTCTGAGGCAAAACGACGCCGTTTTGTCTCCGCGTCCGACTGTGCACAGTGGTCCGCGCATTGCGCGGAAAACTTTAATTTTTTTTTTTTTTCTTTCACAGAATGTGAACAGTTCCGGCTATACACACTTTAATTAAAATTATACCTTCAATAAATCTTTAACTCTTCAATAAAAATCCAAAAAAATTACCAATCACCTTATATTAATTTATAACATGAAAAAATAATTTTTCATGATTTAATATCAATATTTTTTTATAAAAAAATTTTACATCACATAAACTACCATAAATCATATCTTTTTGTGTATAACTCCATTTTAAGTGATTCAAACTTTGTTTTTCTCATGATTTAATGTTCTATAATATTAGAACATCAAACCTAAGCTTTACAAAAATATTTTTGGTAATATATTTCAAAACTTGTTTACACACTACTAAATACATATTTTAGCATATAAAATATACCAAAATACAAACCAAGCATATTAAACTCAAGCATGGCATAAATATTACAACTACACATTAATAACTATATTAACATGTTTATACAAACATGATGATTTATTTAATTTAAAAATAAAACTTAGATTTAGAATAACCATTACCTTGATTTAATGGCTATCTTTCTTTTTCTTCCAAAGTAGGTGATGAGGTTTGAAGGCATGAACCAAGACTCCTTCTCTTCTCTTAGTATTTTGCTCTCAAATTTTCTCACCCTCTCAAATGCTCTCTAGCTCTCTCTTTTGTTTGAAAATAAAAGATGAGAAATGACTTTCAAAACTACCAAATTGTAAGTATACTTGCAAATATGATAGATACATAATATATCTAATAATTTTAGCCCATCATGCACCCATTGGATACTTACACAAGTTAGCCACATTAGGTGAAAAGAAGCATGGTGCATGTACTACAAAAAGAAAACAAGCAACCTTTTTATTAATTAAATGAAAAATCAAATAATAATAATAATAATAATAATAATAATAACATTACACTCTCTCTCCTCCTTCTAGCATGCTCTCGGCTGAATCTTCTTCCTTTGTCCCAATTTGATTGTCACTTTTCATTTTCTTTAATAATTATTAGTTAATTTAAGTATTTTCCAAGTGGGCCAATCATTGGGCTTTAATTTAAAATACCAATTGGGCTTCTATTAAATTGTTTGGGCTACTAAATTGTCAAATTTTATTATTCCCCACTTGGGCTACTAATTGACCCATGTTGGGCTAATTTAATAATTTATACATTAATTATTCAATCCATGATTAAATAAATAATTACCTTGAATAAATAATTAAATATTCTAACCCATAAGTATTAAATTACTAATTGGACTAATAAATATTATTATTAATATTTCACATTATTTACATTAATTAATAATCATATTAATTAATTTATTATATTTAATTCACTCATTATATTCAATTTAATTGAATATTTAATTAATAGGAAACTTATCAATTATTTTGATATTAAAACTTTAGGGTTTGTTCACTAATTTAATAACATATTAGTGACCCCCTTTAATTAATTTTAGTAATTAATTACATAATTATTTAATCACATAATTAATTAATCACATAAAAAGATTTAAATAATCTCATAAAACTAATTCGTTGGAAATTAAATTAATATTTTAATTAATAAAAATGTGGAAATTCTAGGACATTACATTCTCCCCTCCTTATAAAAATTCCGTCCTCGGAATTGTAAAAATAAGGTTACTCAAATAAAAACGGGTAATTTGCCATCATTTCCTCCTCTAATTCCCACGTAGATTCTTCAATGGCGTGATTCCTCCAAAGTACTTTGACAGAATGAATTATCTTATTTCTCAGTTTCTGTTCCTTCCTATCGAGTATCTGAACAGGAACTTCTTCATATGATAAGTCCTTCCCGACTTGAATTGGCTCATACGAGATAACGTGCTTGTAGTCTGGTTTGTATGGCCGCAATACCGACACATGAAACACATTGTGAATATGTTCCAATTCAGGAGGTAAAGCTACCTCGTATGCTACTTCACCCACTCTTCTCAATATTTCGAACGGTCCTATGAACCTTGGACTCAATTTCCCCTTCTTTCCAAACCTGATCTTCCCTTTCCAGGAAGATACCTTAATGAACACAAAACTCCCCACCTCGAAGTCTCGTTTCTGTCGATGTAAATCGGCGTATTTCTTTTGACGGTCTTGAGCTGCTACTAGCCGAGCTCTTATTACCTTGATAATTTCTACCGTCTGTTGAACCAACTCTGGCCCCAACAGTCGGCGTTCTCCTACCTCATCCCAACACAGAGGTGTTCTGCATTTTCTGCCATATAAAGCTTCGTAAGGCGGCATACCTATGCTCGCATGATAACTGTTGTTGTATGCAAACTCAACTAGTGGTAGATGGATTTCCCAACTGCCCTTGAAATCCATTACGCAGGCCCTGAGCATATCTTCCAATGTCTGAATTGTTCTCTCACTTTGCCCATCGGTCTGCGGATGATACGCTGTACTCATTCTTAACTGTGTCCCCAATCTCTCCTGAAGACTTCTCCAAAATTTTGACGTGAAGCGCGGATCTCTGTCTGACACAATCGATACCGGCACCCCATGTCTTGAAACTATCTCTTTGATGTACAGTTTGGACAACTGATCCAAACTGAACCTAATCTTGATCGGCAAAAAGTGCGCTGACTTTGTTAGCCGATCCACAATCACCCAAATTGCGTCATATCCCTTCTGTGTTGCTGGAAGTCCTACCACAAAATCCATTGTGATATGCTCCCATTTCCACTCAGGAATTTCTAACGGCTGTAACAATCCACTTGGTCTCTGATGTTCGGCCTTTACCCTCTGACAAGTTAGGCATCGGCTGACACATTCTGCAACCTCCCTCTTTAAATTCGGCCACCAAAAATGCTGACGTAGATCTTGATACATCTTCGTACTTCCCGGATGTATCGAGTATCTAGTACTGTGAGCCTCTTGCAAAATTTCCTCTCGTAATTCAGGCACTAGCGGTACCCAAACACGATTTTCAAATCTCAGCAATCCCATGCTATCAATTTTAAACTTGACCTCTTCTCCATCGGTCATCCTCTTCCGGATTCTGTCACATTCCTCATCTTTGTCTTGAGCCTCTTTCACCCTATCTAACAAGGTTGGGCTCACCTCGACTTCTATTGACTCGTTTGGACTTCTCACTTCCAACTCCATTCGAGCCATCTCTTGAACCAATTGTTCTTGATCTGTCAATATGAACAATTTCTCCCTGCTCTTTCTACTCAGAGCATCCGCTACTACGTTGGCCTTGCCGGGATGATATAGAATTTCACAATCATAATCTTTGATCAATTCCAACCATCTCCGTTGCCTCATATTCAGCTCCTTCTGTGTGAAGATATACTTCAGACTCTTATGGTCTGTGAATATCTCACATTTTTCTCCATACAGATAATGTCTCCAAATTTTAAGGGCAAACACTACCGCTGCCAGCTCCAAGTCGTGGGTAGGATATCCCTTCTCATAATCTTTTAATTGTCTGGACGCATACGCAACGACTTTGCCGTTTTGCATAAGCACACAGCCAAGCCCCTTGTGCGATGCATCACTGTAGACCGTAAAACCTCCTGTATCGTCTGGTAAGGTCAATACAGGTGCTTCACTAAGTCTTTTCTTTAACTCCTGAAAACTTTCCTCACACTTCTCTGTCCACACGTATTTCACCGTCTTTCTTGTTAAGTTGGTCAACGGTGTTGCTATCTTTGAGAAGTCTTGAATGAACCTCCGATAGTAACCCGCTAACCCTAAGAAACTTCTTACTTCTGTCGGCGTCCTTGGTTGCTCCCAATTCATTACCGATTCAACCTTCGCCGGATCAACCGAAACTCCTTCCTTGTCAATAACATGACCTAAAAATTGAACTCTTTCCAACCAGAATTCACACTTTGAAAACTTAGCGTACAACCGCTCCTTCCGTAAAATCTCCAACACCAATCTTAGGTGTTCAGCATGCTCCTCCTCCGTTTTGGAATACACCAGAATATCGTCAATGAACACGACTACAAATTTATCCAAGTATTGCTTGAATATTCTGTTCATCATGTCCATAAATGCGGCTGGCGCATTCGTTAGTCCAAACGACATCACCAGAAACTCATAATGCCCATATCGAGTTCTGAATGCCGTCTTGGGTATATCCTCCTTCCTGACTTTCAACTGATGATAACCAGTCCTTAAGTCAATCTTTGAAAAGTACTTCGCCCCTTTCAATTGATCGAAAAGATCGTCAATTCGTGGTAACGGGTACTTGTTCTTAATTGTCACCTTATTCAGCTCTCTATAATCCATACACAATCTCATCGATCCATCCTTCTTCTTTACAAACAGCACCGGTGCTCCCCATGGAGAAACACTTGGCTGAATGTACTTATTGTCTAGCAACTCCTGCAATTGCACCATCAATTCCTTTAGTTCTACCGGAGCCATCCTATATGGTGCTTTCGATATCGGTGCTGTCCCCGGTACTAAATCAATCACAAATTCTATCTCCCTGTCCGGCGGTAAACCCGGCAGTACATCTGGAAAAACATCCGTAAATTCCCTAACTACTGGTATTTGCTCCATCTCGGGACTCACCACTTGTGTGTCAACCACATGAGCCAAATACCCTACACAACCTTTCTTCAATAATTTCTTGGCCTGCATCATCGTCAGACAAGAAGACTGTCTTGACGATTTGCTGCCATAAAATACGACCTTAGACTTATTTGGTGTCTTAAGGTGTATGCACTTCTTCTGACAATCAATTATCGCCCCGTGGTTAAACAACCAATCCATCCCAAGTATTACATCAAATTCCCCCAGACGTATTGGAATTAGATTCACATTTAATTTCTGACCCCTGATTTCAGCACAACAATTTCTATGTATGTACTCTACCGGAATCACTTCTTTATTAGCAACTTCTATGTTCATTGAGTTTTCTAGTTTGTCCCTAGGCAACTCTAATCGTCTAGCGAAATCATCAGACACAAATGAACAGGTAGCACCCGAATCAAACAATACATATGCATTTATATTATTGATCGGAATAATACCTGACACCACGTCTTTTGACCCCACGGCATCCTGTACCGTCATATTGAAAGTCCGGGCTGTCGGCTTGTTCTGTGGTACCGGTCCCCCGATAGCCAATTTGCTGTTATTGCCCCTGTAGCCGCTACCCCCGTCATTCTTCTTCTTAGGGCAATCCTTTATCAGGTGGTCAGATGCTCCGCAAGAAAAGCATCTCACTTTCTTTGGGAGGGGACAATTTGGAGAAATATGTCCCACCTGACCACAATTGTAGCATGTATTCTTCCCTTTCCTGCACTCTCCGAAGTGGTTCTTTCCACATATATTGCATGCTGGCTTTTTCTGAACACTTCCTTGTTGATTCCCCGAGCTCTTGTCGTTGCTGCTGTTGTCCCATTTGCGCTTGTTGTTATTATTGTTGTTATTATTGCCTCCACTGTTGCTGTTCTTGCTTCCCCCTTCATTTTTCTTTTTGTTTCTCTCCTGGTTGTACTTGGTTAATGCGTCGCTTCCTCCTTCAGCAATGATTGACTTCTCCAACAAAGTTGCGAATGAGTCAATCTGCAGTACCGCTACCTTGTTGAATATCCAAGGTCTCAATCCATTTTCAAATCTTCTGGCCTTGCGTTCCTCCGTATCCACTTGATGTGGAGCGAACCTGGCCAGCTCATTAAATCTTGCCGCGTACTCAGGTACCGACATGTTTTCCTGCTTCAGTTCTAGAAATTTCACTTCCATCCTACTTTTCATACTCTTCGGGAAATAATTCTCATCGAATATTTCCTTAAATCTTGTCCATGACACCACCCCCTCGCCAGCCCTATTCTGATTGGCTTCCCACCAGAAATTGGCCTCTCCCTTCATCATATAGGTAGCAAAGATTGTCTTTTGCTCCTCAGCTACCCTCGCGATAACGAACGCTTTTTCTATTTCCTTTATCCATGACTGGGCCTCTATCGGGTCCGACGTTCCCCTAAACTCTGGCGGTCCCACCGCTTTAAAATCTTTAAAATTCGCCAACTGATTTGGTGGTGGTGGCGGATTTGCTACTACAGGGTGGCGGTTTTGCATTGCCTCAGCTAGCATGTCGACAAAGTTTTGCATAGGGTCTACGTTGTGTCCCCCCGCGTCGTTGTTAACTGACTCTTCTACCCCCTGGTTCCTTGGTGGTTGTCTACGTGGCGGCATTTTCTGTTATAAACAAAAATTTACATTATTATACTGGTTTCATCTTTTTCATTTCATTATTTTGTATCTTAGACAATGTTTAGCTAAAATACAAGTAATTATTTCAACACGCATATAAACATAAATTCAACTGCATTTATACTCATATGCTAAAACAGGAGTGCGTAGCACTTTACATCAAAAGCATACTGCTATAAATGCTTCTATCCCAGAGAAGCTACAAAAGATGGGATCTGACATATTCTACAACTTCCTAGAGTTGGGATTTAGTGACATATTAACCCTTTAATAAAACAAAAGTTGGGTTCTACTGCATCTATTTACATACGAAATTAGAAAACAACTACTACTACTACTGACTGCGCATCCCCCTACGGATCGCGTCGTCATACTCCTCATCCCCGATGGCCATCACCACACTCCTGCTGATGGTGTGCATAGACTGGCCCTCCTCAGCTGGGTAGTAGTGCACCCTGCTCTGAAGCCTACCATATGAAGATCGGTAGACGTAGCTAAGTCTATCCGTCCTCACCCGCTTCTCGCGGACCTCCTCCTCTAGCTCAATTATCTGACCATAAGCGGCATCCCGCTGTCTCTCCATCTCTATACGGTCCTCTATCGCCTCCTGCCAGTGTGCACGGATGGCGGCCTTCTCTGCCTGAACCTGCTGAACCTTCAGCTCAGCCTCTGCCAACCTAGTCTCAACCACTGCTAATTTAGCCTGCAGCTCTACATCCTGCTCTACCAGCTGATGAGTTAGCACCGCAAAGTGCTCCACTGAATCCTCGTACTCCTGTACCTGATCCTCCAGTCCTACAATCCTCTCCTTCAGCTCTGCGTTCTCGCCAGAGAACTGATAAGCCGCATCCCTATACTGATCCTCCATGTGCTGGTGGGTCAGATTCTGCTCCTCTAGATGCTGGACCCTTGCCTCCAGCCCCTCGTTCCTATCGGTCAGTCCCTCTATGATGTCAGCGGCAGTGGTGCCCATGCCATCAGCTGACTCCTCCTCCTCAGACTCCTCTGACTCTGCCTCATCCTCACTGTAAGGCCTCATGACTCCGCCCCAGACGGGCTCCACACGATCCCCCTCCTCAGGATCTGACTCTGGCTCCTCTACGGGTGCAGCCACCAGCGGCTGTGCAGTATCCATATGGATATCAATATAGTCCTCCTCAGCAGTGCGACTCGACTGTCCGATCTTTGCCATCCTATAACATAAAACAATAACACACGTTAGTACAGCAATAAAATATATTCATTGATGAAATGAAATGATATTTTATCATGTACATCTCGGCTCGATGGATTTTCTCAATCCATCTCCAAAAATACACAACATCATGAATCTCCCCGATTCATCCCCTAACGCACTCGATATGAGTTTAATACTAAGGTTATAACTTAGGTTTCGCAAATCCTAACGTTTCTAACCTACAGCTTTGATACCAACCTGTGACGACCCCAAATCCGGGTTCCATAACCTCGAGTTTGGTTCTCACTATTCAACACATTACCAACAATTAAATACATACATTGCATTTAAATATCGCGGAATAATACATATTGATTCTCTTCAAAAGGTTACAATACCAGGGTCTATCAACCTTAACATAAAAACAGTTCCTATCATAAGGAATTACAAAAGGTTTAACAACCGTAAATACATAAATAAAGATCTAACTAGCATGCATAAGCTACTTAAGCTTTGGCCTTTCCTTTTCCCTTATCCTTCCTGGAGCAATCAGGATTATCTGAAAAATGGTTCATGCTATAGCAAGAATGAGCAACTAGTTTGCTCAGCAAGTTTATAACAATCATATAGATTTAATATATCATGAATGAATGGGAAAGATCATCAATGGTTCAACAATAGATATAACAATTGTGAAAGAAACAGGATTCAAATTTTAATAAATAGAATATTTGAATCTTAAAATGCTGAGTGGTCACTAAGGACCCTGAACTAACTAGGGTATAATAGAGTTTCCTCTGACCCTTTGAGTTGTTTGGTTTTCAAGGGGATCAGCCTATTCAACCCGCTGTATATGCATTACATTTAGTCACTGGCGCCCAAAGTCGGTTTCCCGACACAAAATCCCCTAATTTAGGGTTGTTCAATTCTCAGACTTAATATAAGAAATCCGCACCCAACAATGGTTTGGATAAGCTTTTTAACGTATTCAAGTTATTGAATTTAGAAACGTAATGTCTAGCTGAATTATTAGCTTAAGACATTTTTAATACAGTTCATGAATCAAGAACTAATAAGCTTCAAATGCACTAAGTGCGATTGTATAAACAATATGGATGTGGAATAATTTTAAATAATTAAACCACTGCAAGCTTTAACAATAAATACAAGTATGGAAACTTGTTCAACGATAATAATTGAGTAGGGTTAGAGAACTTGCCTGTTTGCTCAGCTACAATAATTGTCTAGCTTTAACTAACTTGCTTTGAAAGACCTAACATTAATAAAGTTGGTCTAATAATTAGTACGGCGTATTTGCATAACTATACGCTTAATAACGAACTTATTTACCACACATAAGTACTAACACATAATTTACATTAGTCAAAATAATATTATTAACCTTATAGACACTTAATCATTTTAGGTTAATAATTTAATAAGTTAGAAAATATTTTTCTTAAGTGTTGGACACTTATTAAACCCTTAAACAACTTATTATAATTGTTTAATTCAATTCAATTTATTTTATTAACTCAATCTCTTTTTAATTACTATTTAATATTGATTAAATAGAAATTAATTAATTAACTCTAGTTATTATTTAAAATAAATAATAACTAATTGTACTTACCTATTATTTAATTATAATTAAATAATAAATAATTGTTAACTTAGTTTTAACCTTATTTAATTTAATGTTAATCAACTAATAAATAACTAAGTAATTAACCTTACTTATTATTTAATTAAGGAAATTAAATAATAGTTTACAAATCTTAATCCTCTTTAATTATTATTTAATGTCAATTAAATAATAATTAATTATTTAATTAATTTTAATTATTATTTAAGGTTAAATAATAATCAAATCATTCTTATTTATTATTTTAATTAAATAATAAATTATTACTCTAATAACTTAATTTCCATTAATCGTTATTTAATGTTAATTAAATAATAATTAATTACTTAATTATCCTTATTTATTATTTACTAATATTTAAATAATAAATAATTAATTTATAAATTTTATCTCTCTTTAAATATTATTTAATAGGTATTAAATAATAATTGCTAATTTATCATCTTTATTTATTATTAACATTTAAAATAATAAATAAATAATAATTTATTTAACTTAACCATGGTTTAGCTAACTAGATTAATATTTAAAATATTTAAATATTAAACTTAATGAAAAATATCCTCCCCAATATTATCTTTGTATTATTATTATTTTTGTTATAATTTTAATTTAATTTTTAAATATTTAAATTAATTAAAATTAACCCGAATGGCATTTTCGTAATTAAGTTGAAAAACCGGACCGATGGCAATTTCGTAAATAATTCGAAAACTGAACCGAGGGCAGAATGGTAATTCTGCCGAAAAAAAACACGGAGGGGCAAAATGGTAATTTCCCCGAATTTTTCCTTCCGCGCATGGCGCGCGTTTCAGATTATACGGCCCAAAACGACGCCGTTTTTGGAAACGCGGATACGGCTTCCGCGCGTACGCGCGGCGTAATTTTTTTTTCTGAGGCAAAACGACGCCGTTTTGTCTCCGCGTCCGACTGTGCACAGTGGTCCGCGCATTGCGCGGAAAACTTTAATTTTTTTTTTTTTTCTTTCACAGAATGTGAACAGTTCCGGCTATACACACTTTAATTAAAATTATACCTTCAATAAATCTTTAACTCTTCAATAAAAATCCAAAAAAATTACCAATCACCTTATATTAATTTATAACATGAAAAAATAATTTTTCATGATTTAATATCAATATTTTTTTATAAAAAAATTTTACATCACATAAACTACCATAAATCATATCTTTTTGTGTATAACTCCATTTTAAGTGATTCAAACTTTGTTTTTCTCATGATTTAATGTTCTATAATATTAGAACATCAAACCTAAGCTTTACAAAAATATTTTTGGTAATATATTTCAAAACTTGTT
Source organism: Hedera helix (assembly GCA_947179155.2). Lineage (NCBI taxonomy): Eukaryota > Viridiplantae > Streptophyta > Magnoliopsida > Apiales > Araliaceae > Hedera > Hedera helix. The sequence goes on from OX359266.1 coordinate 21,396,584, forward strand.
TACACACTACTAAATACATATTTTAGCATATAAAATATACCAAAATACAAACCAAGCATATTAAACTCAAGCATGGCATAAATATTACAACTACACATTAATAACTATATTAACATGTTTATACAAACATGATGATTTATTTAATTTAAAAATAAAACTTAGATTTAGAATAACCATTACCTTGATTTAATGGCTATCTTTCTTTTTCTTCCAAAGTAGGTGATGAGGTTTGAAGGCATGAACCAAGACTCCTTCTCTTCTCTTAGTATTTTGCTCTCAAATTTTCTCACCCTCTCAAATGCTCTCTAGCTCTCTCTTTTGTTTGAAAATAAAAGATGAGAAATGACTTTCAAAACTACCAAATTGTAAGTATACTTGCAAATATGATAGATACATAATATATCTAATAATTTTAGCCCATCATGCACCCATTGGATACTTACACAAGTTAGCCACATTAGGTGAAAAGAAGCATGGTGCATGTACTACAAAAAGAAAACAAGCAACCTTTTTATTAATTAAATGAAAAATCAAATAATAATAATAATAATAATAATAATAACATTACACACTCTCTCCTCCTTCTAGCATGCTCTCGGCTGAATCTTCTTCCTTTGTCCCAATTTGATTGTCACTTTTCATTTTCTTTAATAATTATTAGTTAATTTAAGTATTTTCCAAGTGGGCCAATCATTGGGCTTTAATTTAAAATACCAATTGGGCTTCTATTAAATTGTTTGGGCTACTAAATTGTCAAATTTTATTATTCCCCACTTGGGCTACTAATTGACCCATGTTGGGCTAATTTAATAATTTATACATTAATTATTCAATCCATGATTAAATAAATAATTACCTTGAATAAATAATTAAATATTCTAACCCATAAGTATTAAATTACTAATTGGACTAATAAATATTATTATTAATATTTCACATTATTTACATTAATTAATAATCATATTAATTAATTTATTATATTTAATTCACTCATTATATTCAATTTAATTGAATATTTAATTAATAGGAAACTTATCAATTATTTTGATATTAAAACTTTAGGGTTTGTTCACTAATTTAATAACATATTAGTGACCCCCTTTAATTAATTTTAGTAATTAATTACATAATTATTTAATCACATAATTAATTAATCACATAAAAAGATTTAAATAATCTCATAAAACTAATTCGTTGGAAATTAAATTAATATTTTAATTAATAAAAATGTGGAAATTCTAGGACATTACACTTATTCCTCTTAACTCTTTAGGACACTAAGTTATCTTCCCTTAACAAGGATTGATTCATGGAGAATCAGACGGGCATCACCCGATTTACTCCTCAGGATACTAAGTCCTTTTCCCTTAACAAGAGAAGATTCCTCTGAATTTTGCAAGTCACTAAGTCCCGACTTTGCTAGTGTTGTTATTGTTATTAAGGGGTGCTGCCAAGTTAATGTCAAGCTCATATCGAATGAACTTGTCAACTGTGTTGTGATCAATCCTCCAAAATGTAGAGTGATTTTGGGTTGAGAATATATCTTTGTGTTTGATCAATCCCCTCAATGGTCTTCGGTAGAATAGCCTTTCTATCCTTATTCTCCTTTCGTGTATGAGCCATTCTATTTATTCAATCTTTGACTATTTATTCTCTCTACTATTCTCTCATTTTTGTGAGTTTTCTAAGTTAATATCTTTGATGTTCTTCACCAAGGCTATTCTCACTTCCTTCAGTATTTATTCAACTATTATCCTTTACCTCTTCCTTTCTCTTTCCTTTTGTGAATGATAGTTCATATATATGTTTAGATAGATCTCCTTTGTTTTTGCCCGTTGAGAATTTTGACCATTGGAGAATTTTTTTCCGCTAGAGATAGTCATTGCTTCAAAGATCAAAGATGTTGAATATCTTTGATGTAGGCATTTCTTTGCAGTTTCAGCATGATTTCTTTCTTTGAGTTGTCACACCAGTCAGTTCATAATGTTACTTATCCGTTGGATAAAGCTCAATTTCCTCTTTGAAATATATCTCTTCTTATACTATGTCAGTATACTTTCGGCTTAGTCTTCTTATCAGTTTACCATAAATGGAAACCTTCTATCAGATGAAGTTTTGACTTTATAGCCATTAGACATAGCTATGTCTGAAATTGAACAATGATTGAGTTGTGACTCTTCATCTTTTTTATCATTCTTTAAATCATACTTTAGATCATACTCCTTGATTAATTCATTGTAGGATCTTCCATACTTTGCCATTTTACTAATTATGATGTCCTTTGACTCTTCTAGCCTTACGATCCTTCTATTCTATAACTTGCTGATTATGTACTCTCTCAAAGATGTTATACGACCTTCTTCTATTTAGTTCTATGATTTGCTCTACGATTCGCCCTCTATTTTAAAATTTGCATTACTGTGATCCCAAAGTAGTTATTCGATCTTCTTCAGCTTTGTTCTACGATTTGCTCTACGATCTATATGCCATATAATCGTATTGTCTTTATTATATTTCGTGATCCGCATTCTCCTTTATGAATTCTATTATCTTTAATTTTGTGCACTATACGATCCTTCTACTCTACGATCTTGATGTCTACAGTCGTTCTTTGATCTGAGTTTCAGCTTTGCGATCTACTGGGCGAGCTTAGTTCATATCCTAAGAACTCAAACTTTTCTTATTAAGATTAACTCCCCCTTACTTGAGCATTTCCATCTTATGAAGGATTTTTTTTATCCATTTTATCTCAGTTCAGCATACTTTGGTGATAATGGATACCAAACGCTCTTTTTTCCTCTGATACATATGTCTTCACTTGATGAGCTAACCTTAGTACTTTACTTATTGTCTTCTTTGGCTAGGTTATCACATGCAGCTTCTTGTTGGAGAATTCTTTTGTAAGACCATCTCAATCATATGTCATAGTGAATCTATTTCTCAATGTCATTAGCTTTGTGAACTCTAGTAGATAGGGCAATGAGACATTTCATTATTGTTGTAGCTCTGATTCTTGAGGTAGCTCAATGAAATTTTTAACTCAACGATCTGAAGATATTCAGTTCATCTTTATTCTTCAATCTCAAGTACATTAGCCTTTTCAGCATCTTGGGAACTTCCATCTTTACTTATTTAACTAGAGCCTTTTGGTATTTGTTGTGTTGTAATGAGTCCACGTGATAGAACTCTACGAACACTTACTTTGCATTGATCTTATAGGATGACTTTTGCATCTTTATGATTCTTTCGCCTTGATACATTCTTCTACTTAATAATATTCTTCTTCTTTTCTCAAGATCCTCTTTATTTGATCTGTTCAGTTTTATCCTTAGTGGTTTTGACAAATCTTCCTCGTTTTGTATTTTTTAATTTGTTCCTTCGATGATCTTTCTTCTATATTTCTCATGATGATTCAATGATTTGAGATTTTATTGATCTTGGAAGACAATATGTTCTTGCAATACGATTCGAGTCCTTCAATACGATCTTGTATAGACTTAATTTCTTTATTGAGTTCTTCTATAGGATCTTTCCTTTACCATACAAATTGAATTCTTCTCTACGATCTTACCTTCACCATATGAACTGAATTCTTCTATACGAACTTACCTTCATGCAAACTGAATTCTTCTATACAATCTTACCTTCATACAAACTAAATTCTTCTATACGATCTTTCAATATGATTCAGCTTCTACTTTACAATCTGGTCTTATCAGTTGTCTTTATTATTTACTTTACGATCTTGGTTTTTGCCTTATGAACTCTGTACTTATTCTATGATCTTTGAGCATATTATGTGATCATTCTGTTGGTCTCCTTTCTTCTACTCTTCTTTCTTGTCTAAACTTTGCATGTCTTCAACCTATTCTATTAAATCTTTTGACCTAACACCTTTGATCCCTAGTGTCCTTTTACATTTCATCATTCTTTTAAAGAAAATACAGAGTTTATCTTAACTTTTTGAATCAACCTAACAAATTTGATCCTTTAATCCTAGTCTAACTTTTAGATATAGATCATCCTAAATAAATTGATCCTCTAAGTATTTTTACATTAATTGTTCTTTATAAGGACTATACAAAGTTGTAACAAATGTTTATAACTTCAAATTTGTCTGATTTCTCTTTTTCTTTCTTTTTTTTTTAGCACAAGCAGTAAATAACACACGTATTTAATATAACATAAATCATATAATTCTAACATTGTCACATTAAAGTTTCACATTAAGTTTCATATAGCACATACATTTTCTTTTCTTCAATAGACACATCATTATACATAGTTATGAATCAATTATTGTTTTGTCATTATTAAATCAAAATAGGCGTATGTCATTATTAAATCAAAATAGGCGTATACATAAATTTGAGCAACAATCTCTTCCTATTTGATGATGACAAAACACAACAAGAGCAAAGTATATAGGTTGATAACCATAGGATTTTATGCATATACTTTTTTACATATCAGATTAGAAACATATTACAAGTTTCTCTCCCTAGCTCCCCCTAAGTAATATACTACAGATCTCTTCTACACCTCCTTCTCTCCCCTGTTTGATGCTGACATTTGGGAGAGCATTATGGTTTTACCATTTTTCTTCTCCCTTTTTTTGTTAACATCAAATAGCGTGACAAGTCTTCATTAGATTGTCTAGAGTTAACAGGTCCTGAGTGTCATCAAGAGGAGCTTTTGTCGTAGTAGAAATGGATTCGTAGCATACCACTTGCAAACAAAATCTTTGTCAGTGATTGCCTTGTGTGCTTCCTCTCTTCTTCAAGTCAGTTTCTCCTTTAGTCGTTTGTCCATCTTTTTTTTCTGACTGCTCGATTAGTAGCATTTTCAAAAGAAAAATACTCCTTCCTTAAAATATATCTTTGAGATAAAAAGCATGGGCTATGCATGATAGCTATGATGAATTCATTTCACGATTTTACGATAGTAAAATCAGAAATGGTGAGGGATTTGAGATATGTTTATGTATATGATCTTTGCTCTGGAAAGTTACGTATTTAAAGATGTGATATTAAAGTGTTATTTAATTTATTGCTCAGATCCGTATGAGTCAGTTATTAGTAACTGACGAGATATGTTCATTCTTCTAGGATGATTATACTGAAGATATACAAACTGATATATTGAATGACTAAATCGGACATGTGTTATGCTATTATTAACTGATGAATATGCTACTTATGAGGCAACAGTTACGTAGCAATGATCTTTAGAAGAATAAGTTTCTAGTAACTGAAACATTTGACTAGACTTTTAAACTTTTCTTTCTTACCAATTATCAGCTTTTCAGTTTTAGAATCACATGAAATTTCACTGCATTGAGTAGGGTGATATCTTGATAATTGTGGGCTCTACAATTTTTAAACGATCACACTACGATGAATTACCTTCAAAAATTAATGTAAGCTACAAGTTGTGATTAAACAGACAAGTTTTCTTATTAACTTTTAAATCTAGTCAAACTTAAGATTTGTTAAGATTTATAGAGCAGAGAGATTCCAATAAAGTATTTGTTGAGATATTTTGTAACACATTTCTTCACTCCATTCCTTTATCTCAACATGACCAGATGCTTTTGGACAATTTAAAACTCAGGAATGTTTTTACTAATTATAGTGTGATGGACAAGTAGAGTTTAAATCTTGATCATAGTCAGCTTGCTGATTATCTATATTGTTGAGTTTAGTAGCTCTTCAGCTATAATGATTTTAGCCTTTGTAACGATTGATTACCCTTCTTACTTGAATATAGATCAGATTTATGTCTTTGTTGTAATAATTATTTCCATTCATACTTTAGTCGTTCATTTTGCATTCTTTAAGAATAACATCTATCCAATTTCCTTGGGATTTACATTAAGTTCCAATACATTTCTACGTTAGACTTCTAATTTCAGAGTTATTGTCAATTTAATGTGCGAGAAATGTTAGTTTTGTCCTTGTATTGAGTGACATCAATACTTTTCTCAATTTTAGCATTCTTCAGTGATAGTGCCTTTTTTTCCAAACCACTTGTCCTTTATAGATAGTTAACGCACTTGGTTTGGCCAATGATCAAATTTTTACAGTGTTAGCACACCTATCATGTATCCTTCAGTTTCTAGAATGCTCAATTTACTTCTCACATAGCTATTTGACAGTAAGATCAAAAATCATATTGTCTACATAAATTTGTACTACCAATATTGAGTATTCTATTCCCAAAACAAACGGTGTTATGTTTCTTCTGGTCATGAGTCTATCTTTAACGAGAGATACCAGCTTACCATTGCACTAACAACTATAGCTATTAATTTATCTTAGTCTGAATTAGAAATCTGTCAAGTCTAATACATAACTCGAAGATTTGAACTTTCAAATTATGAAGGTGATTTAACATGATCCACTATTGAGATTAGTAAATGAGAAAGTACTTTTAATACTTATGTCACGTTTTTAGCTTCTCAAGGGCAGAATGAGCAAGAAACACCAGTTTATTTGCCTAGTTAAAATTCTGGTTTACGGATATAATCATGGTTGATTTTCTTGTGTAACCAGTTTGGTCTTGTTTCTCATTGTTGCTCTAACTTCAATCAGATTGTGATTGAAATTTGATTTAAATGCTAAAAATTGGATATCTTTATTATTCTGGAAATCGGCTCCTAGAAATTTGATTCAGTTGTTCCTTCTATCCAGTTAGCATTTCTAAGAGTTTTGTTGATTCATTTTGCTTTCCATTCAGAACTGGTTAGTATCCTTTATGGAATTGGTCATTAATACCACTAAATCAAACATGACTCTTGAATATAAAGGATCATCGATAGGGTTTGATGATTGATCCCCTACCCTTGTATTCTCTCTCCTTTACATCTCTCAAGGTGAAGTTTTATTATTTATTAGCTGATATGTGAAGCAATTAGACTTAAAAAGTTAACTTTTACTGCTTGACTCTACGATCACACTGTCCTGGAGTAGTGTTTACATATCTATCGTATTCATCTCCTGATTCTAGGATTGATAAAGTACCAATTGCAGAGTTGGTTAGCTCTTTCTTTAGATTAAAGGATGATATCATCATAATTGAGTTTTATTACTCTTAGTAGCATTTTTTTTATCAAGATTGTTAGCTTAAGTATGATATGATGCTAGCCAATAACAATCTTAAATTCAATAAGTTCTATGATTAACTGATCAAATCTTTGTTTTGCTCAAGTTATAGTAGTTAGTTAATCTTTATTGTTTGTTGAAGATTTTATGTATAGATTTTCAAGAATAGATTTCCTTTTCTTTCAAATATTTATGCAAGGGTACGAAGCTAAGTGATTGAGAGATTTCCTTCAAGTGAGACAGGTAGTTTTGACAAGTTTGTCCAAATAGTATTATGACATCCCGGTGGCCAAAAGTGTCGATCTTGCTTTGAATGAAGCTCTATTCTTTTCTGTATTTATTCATTTAAGAACATTTTGATGCAGATGGATTCATAATAGAACTCAGAACATTTCATTCGTAGAAGACTTAGGCTTCTTCTTTCAGTCAATTCTTTTCGACTTTGGTTGTGTAGGAAAATAATTCAAGTTTCTGAACACATTGAATCCTTCAACAAAAGCTAATTAGAATGATAATGATATCCTAACATGTTATTTCTATGAGTAACCCTTGGTCCTCTTTTTTAAAGAAGATTTTAAGAGAAACAATAGTGAAACGAAAAAGAAACATTTTATCACAGGAGTTTGAAAACTCAAAGAAATCATTTTTCTAAATCTAGGCACATATTTTCGTGTGGGCATATAGGAGATGTATGTTTTTTGTGTATGTGACTAGGAGTCTTATCTCTTTTGTGGAAAGCATGTTTATCATGAAAGATTTGCTTACCATGCATTTGTCATACTAAACTAAAGTTTGAGTTCTCAGAATAATAATCAAATCTACAATGTTTACCAGGTTGAACCATGGAGTTTGCTTTTGCTAACTCTATGATTTTTTGAGGTTCCGATCGTAGGGTTTGACTTTATTCTGTATTTTCGAACTAAAGGTTAATATATGATCTATTGTTTAGTGGGATAGTATGTAACGCTCCCAAAATCCCTACGTTCCTTATTCATTTCCAATTACATCTGGATAACATAATTATTAATCTTAAAACCATATTATATATTCATAAAGCATCATAAGGGCAAGTTCGTGCGTTAATACATAACCTTTAACCTTTAAAATCATTCATTTGACCATAATGCAGTCCATTTTTTATTTTTTTTTTAAAAACTTACTATCAATACCTGCCTCAGGATCGTACCATTCACTTTACTAAAACTTAGATCATATGCAAATAAGTTATGACCTTGTCTATTTCATTTTCAAAATCATATATATAATGATTTTACATAGCATACCCTGTGCATACATCCCACCATTAAACTATCCATACATAATCCTGTCTGCTAATTCATGTTCCATACATGTGAGTTTATTATATATAAAACTCGACGAACAATAATGCATTCACCTTATCCTTTTATGATATTTCTCTGAATAATACATACATGCACATTTATCTTTATGGATTTACAAATCATATAACCCTTAAATCCATTGTAGGTTCACATTTAACTATCTGAATAGCCACATTATATAGATACACATTGTGAGGATCCGAATTTCCAGGATTTCTTTAATAATATTAAATGAGAATTTAATTGATAAAATTATCAAGATGGTGTAAATTATTTATGATATTTTATGTGATGAGATTTAATTAGTAAATTAAATCTATACAGAGATTATGACGAATTGTGTTAATTTAAAATAATCGAAAAGTAAATAAATTGTTTAAAAACAATTTATGAAAAAATAAAAGAAATTTCAAGCAAAGGTACAATAAAGTGTACAATTTAATTGTTGTGATTTTAAAAGAGGTTATGTGATAGTGTAAATGCATGAATTAAATATGTATATATTTATATATATACATTTGTATATAAATATGTATGTTATGCTTAATTAATAATTATAAATGTTATTAATGGAAATTAAAGGGATTAATAATTAAATTAATCCAAATTTAAATAAAAAGTGAATGAGAGAGTTGGTAAAAGTTGAAATTATTGAATTTTAGATTTTATCAAGAATTTTGGGAAGAAATTTAGAAATTAATTGAGAAGGAAAGGTAATTATATAAATTATATAATAATAATTATATAATTTATATAAGGAAATTAAAATAAGGTATGAAGAAAATAATAATTATATAAATTATATAAGAATAATTATGTAATTTATATAAGGTGATTAAATAGAATAATTATGGAAGAATTTAAGAAAGGAGAATGTAAATATATAAATTATATAATATTAAATTATATAATTTATATATAAAGAAATTAATATGAATATTAAAGAAATTGAATAATAAATAAGAAAAAAGGAATGTTTTAAGTTAGTAAAAATTATATTTATGTATAATGAAATTATTATGACTTTTATGAAAGATAATATTTCGGAAGTGTGAACATGTTAATGTAACATGTTGTCCAAGTAACGGAGTGAAAAATTATGAAAAATAATTTTTATAAGTCATGTGAATTATTTTATGATTTTTGGAGGTATAAATTACCCCAGATAACTACATGCATGTCATTATGTGTGTACAAAATTTGCCAAGTAAAATACCGAAAAAGGTATTAATATTATTTATAAATCATATTATGATTTTTAGTGAATTAAAATAAATATTTTATATATATTATATAAAATATTTATTACATAGAATAATTACGTAATGTATAAAATTTTTACTAATACACGAGAATCATCCGAATTTGGCAAGCATGGAATTTTCGAGAAGGTAAAAAAATTGGCGTGAAGGTCGGTGGAAATTTTTTAATGTATTAAGTGCCTTGTTGGTCTATAAAAGAAGAAGAAAAAAAAAAGAAAAGAAAGAAAAGTTAACAAAAAAAAAAAAAAAAAAAAAAAAAAAAAACACTCTCTTCTCCTTCCTACTCCACCCGAGACCACCAATAGGCCACCATGAGCCTCCATAGCCGAGAGAGAGAGAAGGTTGGTGCCAACAAAGGAATATAATAGCCTCATGAGAAGACTTCTCAAGTTTGAAGGTATAAAACTAAATTGTTTAATTATTTTGGTATTTAAGGTGTTAATTATATTTTGTCAAAAATTAGAAAATAAATGGTATAATTATTCTAAATAATTTTTAGATGTATACCTATGAATTTCATGATTTTTGAAGTATTTATGTTGAGAAATTTTTGAACAAAAATGGAAGAAATTGTGCAAGTTGGCTACTGTGTATGGCTGGGAAAGAAAGAAAGAAGGAAGGGACGGTCCGCGCATTGCGCGGACCATTTTTTTCAGACGCGCGCGACGAAACGGCGTCGTTTCTTGGCGCGGAAGGGAGGGAGCCGCGCATTGCGCGGAACCCAGAAATCGATTGGCGAAACGACGTCGTTTTGTGCGTCGGCAGAAACAGTCGTCGCGCGTTGCGCGGACGACCGGCACGGCTGGAAATTTACCAGCGTGCCCTTGGTCTTTTGCGATAATACCGAACGTGTCCCTAGAGTGCAAAAATTACGAAAATAGCCCCGGACTTTCCGGGAAATTCCGGTTATGTCCCCAAGGCCGCGTAAATTACGAAAATGCCCCGGATCTTTTCTGTTAATGCCGGATGGGTCCCTAAGGGCGCGGAAATTACCAAAATGCCCCCAGAATCAGTTTTTAATTAAATAAATGTTTAAAATTTGTTTAAAAATTATAGAAAAATACTAAAAATATAGAAATGATGTTTGAGCATTAAATTTAATATTTTTGTAAAAATATTAAATATTGGGGGTTAATATTTAAATATTAATCTAATGAGTTTAAATGTTAGAAAATGATTAAATAAAAATTCGGACAACCAAATATGTTAAATTTTATCCGATGAGCCGGGTTGTCCGTATTAGAGGTATTGGATATTAAGTTAAACGAATATTTTAAGGAACGAGGTTAATATAATTGGTCATATAAATTAATAATGGGCCTAGCGATGATATTAATTAATTAAATTAATATCATAAGGAGATAAATAATTATTATTTGATTATTTTATGATCATAGGTTGATCGAGTTAAGGGTTTGAGCTAACAATTTAAATAACTGGACGCCAGGCAAGTTCTTCAGTCCCTTTTATGTTAAATGTTGGAATGTTATGATAGGTAATTCTTGTTTTAACTGCATACAAATTATGTGTTACATGATACGTGATTAATATGACCACAATGTGTATTTTGTGCAACGATATGGATATATATGAGATATATTGCTATAGTAGAAGCACAAGCACATGATGTATGACACACACCAATCATGATAAGGTATGTGCTACGTGAAGTATAACTGTTGAACTTGCTGAGCCGTTGTGCTCATTACTTGCTTAATAAACATTTTTGCAGGAAAGAAATGAATTTCAAGAATAACGGATTATATAGAGACGGATAACCTAAGAAGTGGTGAACGTATTTGTTATCTTTTTAATATTATGATTCAAGGTGACTACATTTGCTAGTTTTACGTTGATATTCCATGTATTAGATCTGAATAGGATGAACAGAATTAAATGGTGAATTGTGAATGTTCAAGATAATTATTGCGATAGAAGGTATTATATGTTTAATTATAAATGATGCAAGAAGGAATATTTGTATGAAAATAAATCATATTAGACTTTAAATATGAGCTTTATGATACGTGTAACAGAAAGAATAAGTAAAGGTTGCGATCCAGGGACTAGGATCGAGATGTAAAGATTTTTAATATCCAAATATTTTAATACAACGATTGAATCGAGAAAAAGAAAAATTTATATGAGAATTTTTGATAATTAATGATTTTAAAATAATTAATGGATTAAAGAAAGAGGTTAAAGATTTATTAACGAACCGGAATTTGGACATAAGGCAATTGATGTTTAATAAATACAAGATTTAAGATAACAATATGGGTCGAATTTCGGGGTCGTTACAGTTGGTATCAGAGCCAGAGGTTATAAACCTTAGGTAAATGATACCTTAGGCTATAACCTAAGTAAGAAAGAGTACGGTTAGTTGAGTGTTCTAAAAACTCAAGCGTACAGTAAGCTCGTGACTCATGATTGTATGGTGGAGTCCCTTTAGCGAATGGGCGACTATGGCCTGACTAGGACAAGCTCCTCAACCATATGATTGTGGTAAGTTCCTGAGTCAAATACGTGATACGTTTGATGAACACGGTGGGATTGAAATAGAAAGATGTAAGTTAAGAAATGCGGATTTCAGATATTGATTAAAGTAAAGGAAATATTAAAGAGATAAGATTATAAGGACGAGATAAAGATGTTAAGAAAGAGCTGAACGAAGGCAGGGAATTAAGAAAATTTATAAGTTCAATTAAGAATATATCTGAAAGAATATTGAAATGATTCAAAGATGAATCTCAAAGAAAATCAGGGGACACCTGATTTAAACAATAAGGATGACAAGGTAATCCGAAATGTATAAGAAGAGATCATAATAACATGATCAGGAACGGTAAGAGGATCGTACTACGATACGATCATAAGACAAGAGAAACGAGTACGGAATGAATTGTGAAACAAGAACATGATGGGATCAAGTAAAAATGTGAAATAACAGATAGACCTGTTAATGGTCGAAAAGCCATATTTTAATGTTATAAAGAGATATGGTACTATGAAATAGTACAAGAAGAATTCAGAGAATGATGAGACATGAATGACAGAAAGGTTATAATAAGGGGATAGAAAGCTTGGGTACGAAATTTCAATGGAGGACTCATGTGATGACTGAATTGCACAATCCTTTGTATGGGCGGAGGATTTGTGTTTACTTAGTTACTGTGTGATAATCATTGAAATGTTAGAGTCGCGCTAGCAGGTTTGATAGATATATAATATTAAGTTAGGCACGAGTTCTTAAAACTCATGCATATGGTAAGTCCATGACTCATAATCGTATGGTATGTTTTGAGCCCCTCAGCATATGGATAGTCTTTGATTTGTTCTTAGACTACATATTGCTAGGACAAGCTTCTAAACTCATATTCTTGTGGTAAGTTCCTGGACTCATAATGTGTGGTAAGTTTGATGAACTATACGGGGGTATAGAAAAGTTGGAGTAGATAGAAATTTTAATGTGATAAATAAAAATAGTCCTAGCAGTAAATTTAATATTTAAGTAAAGAAACTGAAAGTGAATGTTAGGGAATTTAGGATATTCCCACTCTTCTAGCTTTGCTAGATTTCGAAAATTTTAGCCTCAAGTTGATTTGGCACGTGTGTGCTTTGAGAAATATAATTGAAATTTTTTAAGCAATTTAAAAAGTGTCTATGCTACTTGTCTCGGCTAGACAAAAATGTTTTTTTACATCAAAATGTATTTTAAAATAATCATCCACGCACCTTTTAGCCCGGTGCAGATGTGATGAATGACGGAATGCTCAACGTGTTGTTGAGACGGTGCGGTACTATTTCGTTATAAGATGATTCAACACCATAAAGTATGGTTTATGGTGTAGGAATTATTAAAGACGGAATTCTCAACGGACTGTCAAAATGATGCGGTAACATGAAGTCATAAATGATTTTAATTTACAAAGGTATGTCAAAGCTATAAGTCTTTGCCATTTGACTCGGCTAGACATTTTGAAAAATTTTGACATGTTAAATGTTTTAAAATTTCTGCGGATTATAAAGTGTTAAAAGAAAGTCTATGCTAATTGACCTAGCTAGACAAGCATTGAAGAAATATAAGTCTGAGCTATTGATTCAGCTAGACAAATTTTGTGAAATATTGAATTCATAATCTTTGAAAGTTATAACCAATCAAATTACTTTTGAATGAATCCTAACGCTGAGATGAACAAAAAGATTAAGAAACACGGGCATGGCAGATTGTTCTATTGGCGTGCCAAATTACGGATTAAATATACATCACTTTAATGACAGACTGATCCACTGTCAGGGTTTGCAGTACGACGTACTCTGGGAGTGAAGTACTGTAACCGGGGTACATGTTTACTTTAATGACAGACTAACCCACTGTCAGTGGTTTGCAGTACGACGTACTCTGGGAGTGAAGTACTGCTAAACCGGGATAAATGTTCATTCAGCATACTACAAAAAGTTTTGTTAAACATTTTAAATTTTTCTACTCTTATGAAGATTGGATGGTAGGATGGGGTAGTATTATTTAAATTGTGAGTGATAAGGAAAGTAATATTGTAAAGGAAAGAAATTATGAAATGTGATGGATTAGAAAATTGCAATGGGTAATGATTACGAGAAATGAAGGAAAAAAAATTTGTGGAATAAATACAAAGGAATTATGTAAGTTACAAATGAATGAAGTATGAGTACATAGAAATTTCGAGGACGAAATTTTATGAAGGAGGGGTGAATGTGACACCCAGGATTTTTGAAATAATTTTAAATAAGGATTATGATGAATTAAGTAAATGTTAGTATTTAAAACATAATGTTGAATGATAAAAGTATAAAGTGAAATGGAATGTGAAGATAGTGTATTAATATGAGTTAAGAAGAGAAGGAGGAATGTGCAGAATTTAAATGAGATATAATAGAATGTATGAAATAAGTTGGTTAAGTAAGGATAAGTACGATTAGAGAAAAAGAAAGTTTTCGAAAAATGAGAAAATATCTTGATAAATACATCAAGGAAAAAGCTAAAGCTTTATAGTCACAAGGAAATTGTGAATGTGATTTAAGACTTGAATATTCTGACAATTATGATTTTATGGTGTTATCCATGTGAGCTATGAAAATTAATGAGGAAAGATATGATTATTACGAATTAAATTGTTATTTATTAAGATAAATGAATAGTAATGTGCTATGAATAAAATACGTATGATTAGTACGACAATTATGATTCCGAGGACGGAATCCTGTTAAGGGGGGAAGAATGTGAGGATCCGAATTTCCAGGATTTCTTTAATAATATTAAATGAGAATTTAATTGATAAAATTATCAAGATGGTGTAAATTATTTATGATATTTTATGTGATGAGATTTAATTAGTAAATTAAATCTATACAGAGATTATGACGAATTGTGTTAATTTAAAATAATCGAAAAGTAAATAAATTGTTTAAAAACAATTTATGAAAAAATAAAAGAAATTTCAAGCAAAGGTACAATAAAGTGTACAATTTAATTGTTGTGATTTTAAAAGAGGTTATGTGATAGTGTAAATGCATGAATTAAATATGTATATATTTATATATATACATTTGTATATAAATATGTATGTTATGCTTAATTAATAATTATAAATGTTATTAATGGAAATTAAAGGGATTAATAATTAAATTAATCCAAATTTAAATAAAAAGTGAATGAGAGAGTTGGTAAAAGTTGAAATTATTGAATTTTAGATTTTATCAAGAATTTTGGGAAGAAATTTAGAAATTAATTGAGAAGGAAAGGTAATTATATAAATTATATAATAATAATTATATAATTTATATAAGGAAATTAAAATAAGGTATGAAGAAAATAATAATTATATAAATTATATAAGAATAATTATGTAATTTATATAATTATTATTTTCTTCATACCTTATTTTAATTTTCTTATATAAATTATATAATTATTATTATATAATTTATATAATTACCTTTCCTTCTCAATTAATTTCTAAATTTCTTCCCAAAATTCTTGATAAAATCTAAAATTCAATAATTTCAACTTTTACCAACTCTCTCATTCACTTTTTATTTAAATTTGGATTAATTTAATTATTAATCCCTTTAATTTCCATTAATAACATTTATAATTATTAATTAAGCATAACATACATATTTATATACAAATGTATATATATAAATATATACATATTTAATTCATGCATTTACACTATCACATAACCTCTTTTAAAATCACAACAATTAAATTGTACACTTTATTGTACCTTTGCTTGAAATTTCTTTTATTTTTTCATAAATTGTTTTTAAACAATTTATTTACTTTTCGATTATTTTAAATTAACACAATTCGTCATAATCTCTGTATAGATTTAATTTACTAATTAAATCTCATCACATAAAATATCATAAATAATTTACACCATCTTGATAATTTTATCAATTAAATTCTCATTTAATATTATTAAAGAAATCCTGGAAATTCGGATCCTCACATTCTTCCCCCCTTAACAGGATTCCGTCCTCGGAATCATAATTGTCGTACTAATCATACGTATTTTATTCATAGCACATTACTATTCATTTATCTTAATAAATAACAATTTAATTCGTAATAATCATATCTTTCCTCATTAATTTTCATAGCTCACATGGATAACACCATAAAATCATAATTGTCAGAATATTCAAGTCTTAAATCACATTCACAATTTCCTTGTGACTATAAAGCTTTAGCTTTTTCCTTGATGTATTTATCAAGATATTTTCTCATTTTTCGAAAACTTTCTTTTTCTCTAATCGTACTTATCCTTACTTAACCAACTTATTTCATACCTTCTATTATATCTCATTTAAATTCTGCACATTCCTCCTTCTCTTCTTAACTCATATAAATACACTATCTTCACATTCCATTTCACTTTATACTTTTATCATTCAACATTATGTTTTAAATACTAACATTTACTTAATTCATCATAATCCTTATTTAAAATTATTTCAAAAATCCTGGGTGTCACATTAAATGTGAGGATCCGAATTTTCAGGATTTCTTTAATAAAATTAAATGAGAATTTAATTGATAAAATTATCAAGGTTATTTAAATTAATTATTATTTATGTGATTTAAGGTATGTGATGAGATTTAATTAGTGAATTAAATCTGTGCAGAGATTATGACGAATTGTGTTAATTTAAAATAATTGAAAAGTAAATAAATTGTTTAAGAACAATTTATGAGGAATAAAAGAATTTTAGATAAAGGTACAATAAATTGTACAATTAAATGGAAGTGCAGAAATTATGTTTTAAATGAGGTTATAAGGAAATGTAAGAAATATGAATTAAATATGTATATATATATATATATATATATATATATATATATATATATATATATGTGTGTGTGTGTGTGTGTGTGTGTGTGTGTGTGTGTGTGTGTGTTTATGCTTAATTGTTATATGTATAAATGTTATTAATTATGGAAATTAAGGGATTAATAATTAAATTAATCCAATTTTAAATAAAAAGTGAATGAGAGAGTTGGTAAAAATTGTAATGATTAATTTTAGATTTTATCAGGAATTTTGGAAGAAGTTTGAAAATTAATTGAAAAGGAAAGGTAATTATATAAATTATATAATAATAAATTATATAATTTATATAAGGAAATTAAAATAAGGTATGAAGAAAATAATAATTATATAAATTATATAAGAATAATTATGTAATTTATATAAGGTGATTAAATGGAAATAAAGTTGGAGGAAATTAAGAAATTATTTAAGAAAGGATAATGTAAATATATAAATTATATAATATTAAGTTATATAATTTATATATAAAGAAATTATTGTGAATATTAAAGAAATTGAATAATAAATAAGAAAAAGGAATGTTTTAATTTATTAAAAATTAAATTTATGTATAATGGAATTATTATGACTTTTATGAAAAATAATATTTCAGAAATGTTAACATGTTAATGTAACATGTTGTCCAAGTAACGAAGTGAAAAATTGTGAAAAATAATTTTTATATGTTATATGAATTAGTTTATGATTTTTGGAGATATAAACTACCTCATATAATTACATGCATGTAATTATGCGTGTACAAAATTTGTCAAGAAAAGTACCCAAAAGAGGTATTAATATTATTTATAAATCATATTATGATTTTTGGTGAATTAAAATAAATATTTTATATACATTATATAAAATATTTATTACACGAAATAATTACATAATGTATTAAATAAATTATTTATGCATGATTTGCGGATATTATTGGAAATTTCGAGAAGAAAAAGGGGCGGTGGACTTGGACTGTATTTTCCAAAATAATTAAGTGCTTGGGTTATAAAAGGAAGTGAAAAGAAAAGCAAAAGAAGGAAAAAGAAAAAATGAGAGAAAAATAAAACATTTCTTGTTCTTCTCTCCCATCCGAACACCACCGTGTGCACCACCAACTTCACCATAAAATCTCCATGGCCACCAAGGAAGAGGGTTTTGATGCCATCCAAGTGGGAGTAAGCCTAAAAGGAAGTTGGCAAACTTTAGAAGGTATAAATAAAATTGTTTTGTAATTTATTTAAATATTTTGGTGGTAATTTAATTTGTTGGAAAATTAGAAAATAATTAATATTATTATTCTAAATAATTTATAGATGTATATGTATGAGTTATGTGATTTTTGGGAGTAGTTTGTTGTGAATTTTTGGTATAAAAATGAAGAAATTTGGAAAAGTTGGCTTACTGTTTCGGCAGCTGAAGGAGAAGAAGGAAAAGGGCTGCCGCGCATTGCGCGGCAGCCAATTTTTTTTCTGGCGCAGGGTATAAACGACGCCGTTTGGGGCGCGGATTTCGGTCGTCCGCGCATGGCGCGGCTGCGCTCCAAACGACGTCGTTTGATAAGAAACGGGAGAAGGATGGTCGCGCCTTGCGCGACTGAATGTTTGCGTCACATTTACTGTTTTGCCCCTGCCCTTTTCAGATTATACCGACCGTGTCCCTGGAGGCACGAAAATTACAGAAATGTCCCTGGACTTTCCGGGAAATTCCGGTTATGTCCCTAAAGCCGCGAAAATTACTAAAATGCCCCCAGGAATTGTTTTTAAATGAAATAAATGTTTAAAAATTGTTTAAAAATCATAGAAAATTATAAAAAAATACTAAAAATATAGAAATGATGTTTGGGCATTAAATTTAATATTTTTGTAAAAATATTAAATATTGAGGATTAATATTTAAATGTTTAAATATTAATCTAATAAGGTTACCATTTAAAAAATGGTTAAATAAAATTTTTGGGACACCCAGATATGTTAAAATTTATCCGATGAGCTGGGTTTTTCGTATTAGAGGCATTGGTTATTAAGTTAAATAAATTTATTAAGGAACGAGTTTAATATAATTAACCATATTAATTAATAATTGACCCGGTACCCTAAAATAAATTATCGGGTAGGGTTAATTACTTTAGAGATGATATTAATTAATTAAATTAATATCATAAAGAGATAAATAATTATTATCTGATTATGTTATGATTATAGGTTGATCGAATAAAAGGTTTGAGCTAACAATTTAAATAACTGGACGTCAGACAAGTTCTTCAGTCCCTTTTATGTTAAATATTGAATTATTATGATATGAAATTCTTGTTTTAAATACGTCCAAATTATGTGCTATGTGATACGTGTTTAATATGACCACAATGTGTTCTTTGTGCAACGATATGAGATATATTGTTATATTTGAAGCACAAGCACATGATATATGACACACACCAAGCATGTTAAGATATGTGCTACGTGAAATACAAACTGCTGAACTTGCTGAGCCGTTGTGCTCATTACTTGCTTAATAAACATTTTTGCAGGCAATGAAATAAATTTCAAGAATACTGGATTAAATTAGAGATGAATTGCCTATAAGGTGGGGAAATGTTATCGTTATATTTTCCATTCAATGTGGATACATGTGCTAAGTTCTATAGATGTTATGTATGTACGGATATGTCGAATCCAGACAAAATGAGTGAAATTAAGTTATGAACTGTAAATGTATGAGATAAATGTTACGATAGAGAATTACGCTATGATTAATTATGAATTTTTAAATAAAGGATAATTGTGGAAATATAATCAACATTAAAATTAAATGTTGAACTTTATGGTACATGAAGGAAGAGAAAGTAAAGGTTGCGATCCAGGGACTAGGATCCAAATGTAAGAATTTTAAATATCCAAATATTTTAATAAAAAGATTGAATCGAGAAAAAGAAAAAAAAAATTTATATGAGAATTTTGATAATTGGTGATTTTGAAATTAAATAATGGATCAATTTAGGAGATGAAAGATTTATTAACGGACCGAAATTCGGACGTTAAGGAAATAATGTTTAATAAACATGAGAATTAAGACAGTAAAGTGGGTCGAATTTCGGGGTCGTTACAGTTGGTATCAGAGCTAGAGGTTATAAAACCTTAGGTAAATGATACCTTAGGCTATAACCTGAGTAAGGAAGAGTAAAGATAGTTGCGTGTTCTGAAAACCCAAGCGTACAGTAAGCTCGTGACTCATGATTGTATGGTGGAGCCCCTTTAGCGAATGGGCGACTATGGCCTGACTAGGACAAGCTCCTCAACCATATGATTATGGTAAGTTCCTGAGTCCAAATACGTGATAAGTTTGATGAACATGGGGGGATTAGAATGGGAAAATGTAAGTCGAGAAAGATAGTTCTCAAATATTGGCTAAAGTAAAGGAAGTATGAAAAAAATTGCAAGGAAGAGATAAGATTATAAGGAAGAGATAAAGATGTTAAGAAAGATTTGAATGAAATGAATTAAGAAAATTTATAGGTTCAATTAAGAACATATCTGAAAGAATATTTGAAATGTTTCAAAGATGAATCTCCAAGATAATCAGGGGACACCTGATTCAAGTAATAAAGATGAAAAGGTAATCTAATGAGTATAGAAAGAGATCATAATAACATGATCAGGAATAGTGAGAGGATCGTACTACGATACGATCATAAGATAAGAGAAACGAATAAGGAATGGATTGTAAAGCAAGGTCATGATGGGATCAAGTGAAAATGTGAAATAACAGAGAGACCTGTAATGGTCCAAAAGGTATAGCTTGATGCTATAAAGAAAAATGGTACTATGAAATAGTACAAGAAGAATTCAGAGAATGATAAGACATGAAAGGCAGAAATGAAAGGTTATGATAGGGGGCAGGAAGCTTGGGTACGAAATTTCAATTGAGGACTCATGTGGTGACTGAGTTGCACAGTCCTTTGTATGGGCGGGGGATTTGAATTTATATAAGGTGATTAAATAGAATAATTATGGAAGAATTTAAGAAAGGAGAATGTAAATATATAAATTATATAATATTAAATTATATAATTTATATATAAAGAAATTAATATGAATATTAAAGAAATTGAATAATAAATAAGAAAAAGGAATGTTTTAAGTTAATAAAAATTATATTTATGTATAATGAAATTATTATGACTTTTATGAAAGATAATATTTCGGAAGTGTGAACATGTTAATGTAACATGTTGTCCAAGTAACGGAGTGAAAAATTATGAAAAATAATTTTTATAAGTCATGTGAATTATTTTATGATTTTTGGAGGTATAAACTACCCCAGATAACTACATGCATGTCATTATGTGTGTACAAAATTTGCCAAGTAAAATACCGAAAAAGGTATTAATATTATTTATAAATCATATTATGATTTTTAGTGAATTAAAATAAATATTTTATATATATTATATAAAATATTTATTACATAGAATAATTACGTAATGTATAAAATTTTTACTAATACACGAGAATCATCCGAATTTGGCAAGCATGGAATTTTCGAGAAGGTAAAAAAATTGGCGTGAAGGTCGGTGGAAATTTTTTAATGTATTAAGTGCCTTGTTGGTCTATAAAAGAAGAAGAAAAAAAAAAGAAAGGAAAGAAAAGTTAACAAAAAAAAAACAAAAAAAAAAAACAAAACACTCTCTTCTCCTTCCTACTCCACCCGAGACCACCAATAGGCCACCATGAGCCTCCATAGCCGAGAGAGAGAGAAGGTTGGTGCCAACAAAGGAATATAATAGCCTCATGAGAAGACTTCTCAAGTTTGAAGGTATAAAACTAAATTGTTTAATTATTTTGGTATTTAAGGTGTTAATTATATTTTGTCAAAAATTAGAAAATAAATGGTATAATTATTCTAAATAATTTTTAGATGTATACCTATGAATTTCATGATTTTTGAAGTATTTATGTTGAGAAATTTTTGAACAAAAATGGAAGAAATTGTGCAAGTTGGCTACTGTGTATGGCTGGGAAAGAAAGAAAGAAGGAAGGGACGGTCCGCGCATTGCGCGGACCATTTTTTTCAGACGCGCGCGACGAAACGGCGTCGTTTCTTGGCGCGGAAGGGAGGGAGCCGCGCATTGCGCGGAACCCAGAAATCGATTGGCGAAACGACGTCGTTTTGTGCGTCGGCAGAAACAGTCGTCGCGCGTTGCGCGGACGACCGGCACGGCTGGAAATTTACCAGCGTGCCCTTGGTCTTTTGCGATAATACCGAACGTGTCCCTAGAGTGCAAAAATTACGAAAATAGCCCCGGACTTTCCGGGAAATTCCGGTTATGTCCCCAAGGCCGCGTAAATTACGAAAATGCCCCGGATCTTTTCTGTTAATGCTGGATGGGTCCCTAAGGGCGCGGAAATTACCAAAATGCCCCCAGAATCAGTTTTTAATTAAATAAATGTTTAAAATTTGTTTAAAAATTATAGAAAAATACTAAAAATATAGAAATGATGTTTGAGCATTAAATTTAATATTTTTGTAAAAATATTAAATATTGGGGGTTAATATTTAAATATTAATCTAATGAGTTTAAATGTTAGAAAATGATTAAATAAAAATTCGGACAACCAAATATGTTAAATTTTATCCGATGAGCCGGGTTGTCCGTATTAGAGGTATTGGATATTAAGTTAAACGAATATTTTAAGGAACGAGGTTAATATAATTGGTCATATAAATTAATAATGGGCCTAGCGATGATATTAATTAATTAAATTAATATCATAAGGAGATAAATAATTATTATTTGATTATTTTATGATCATAGGTTGATCGAGTTAAGGGTTTGAGCTAACAATTTAAATAACTGGACGCCAGGCAAGTTCTTCAGTCCCTTTTATGTTAAATGTTGGAATGTTATGATAGGTAATTCTTGTTTTAACTGCATACAAATTATGTGTTACATGATACGTGATTAATATGACCACAATGTGTATTTTGTGCAACGATATGGATATATATGAGATATATTGCTATAGTAGAAGCACAAGCACATGATGTATGACACACACCAATCATGATAAGGTATGTGCTACGTGAAGTATAACTGTTGAACTTGCTGAGCCGTTGTGCTCATTACTTGCTTAATAAACATTTTTGCAGGAAAGAAATGAATTTCAAGAATAACGGATTATATAGAGACGGATAACCTAAGAAGTGGTGAACGTATTTGTTATCTTTTTAATATTATGATTCAAGGTGACTACATTTGCTAGTTTTACGTTGATATTCCATGTATTAGATCTGAATAGGATGAACAGAATTAAATGGTGAATTGTGAATGTTCAAGATAATTATTGCGATAGAAGGTATTATATGTTTAATTATAAATGATGCAAGAAGGAATATTTGTATGAAAATAAATCATATTAGACTTTAAATATGAGCTTTATGATACGTGTAACAGAAAGAATAAGTAAAGGTTGCGATCCAGGGACTAGGATCGAGATGTAAAGATTTTTAATATCCAAATATTTTAATACAACGATTGAATCGAGAAAAAGAAAAATTTATATGAGAATTTTTGATAATTAATGATTTTAAAATAATTAATGGATTAAAGAAAGAGGTTAAAGATTTATTAACGAACCGGAATTTGGACATAAGGCAATTGATGTTTAATAAATACAAGATTTAAGATAACAATATGGGTCGAATTTCGGGGTCGTTACACACATAACAATTCTTTTCATGGTTATCTATGCCTTCATCAATCTTTACCTTTAGCCGCACTGGAACCTCTGACCTTCTTGTACTTTTACCTAAAATGTTAGTTCATGGCAACAGTGAGCACATAGGCTCAACAAGTCAATCAGATAACACATTTCATGCTCGTAGTTTAAAATATGCATCATGCCTCTTTGCTTTATCATGCTATGCTTAATATCACACATTTCACTTAACAGTTAGCACACGTAGTTGCACGGAGTGCACGTTCACACTACCACATAGTTCGCGTAGAACAGTTAGTAAATTCTAGTTTGAAGTACTTGCCTGATACGCATTTATTTCACTTAACCTGTACTATCTCGCTTGGCCTTTCTATCTTTCCTTGCATTAGTTTGCTACATCGAGCGTCATTTGTCAACATACAATCTATATACATCAATATAAGATCATAAACTTAATATAACTTTTCAAACTTATCTCATAATTACACAACCATTCGTCTCTAATCATTCCACTTTTGATGTATTACACCTTATGTAGGTTAGTAATACATCATAACTCATTATCGACATCTTTCATAACTCTCATCATGATTTGGCTTAGCTTTAGGCATGTTACAATATGCCATTTATTATATCATTATACCTTAACACCCATTATTTTGGCCATTCTTTATCTATTTAGAGTTTACGTAGCTTATCTTTATCATTCTGTATAAAAACGTCGCATTTCGAACACTTTAAAAAAAATTTGGGCATTGTTCACTGCTCCCCGGCCACTTCAGACTTCATTAGCCGCGAAGTCTTCTTGGCCATGAACAGTACACTACGTCCCGGCGCAGTGTTCAGCACAAAACACTGCGCCCCGGCGCAATCCTACAGTCTCAGACTCTATGATTTTTGCTACTACTTTACTGATTTTTAACTCCTTCCTCACACATCCAATTAAGTCCAAATTTAGAAAAGAACTAGGTCTTACTACCTAGTATTTTATAATAAAAAAAATTACTTGCCTCATTTGGCTTCTCAAAATCATTGATACAGTAGCCCGTAGGAGGGCGTTCAAACTTGTTTTCAGACTTAGAAAAATTTTCTAACTTTAAAACTCAATTTTATCGACTTTGTGATTTTTGGCCATAAGCTTCAAAACTTCATTTCAACACTTGACATAATTCAAATAGGTCGTATATGACATGTCCAAACTTTTAAAACCATAAAATTTCGCACGAGACGATATTTGTCTGTAAAAATTCATTTTGAATCGCCTTTTCATTCAAATTTCAATCCGTTGATTTCCAAATCAACCTAACACACGTGTATCTACATAAAACTAGGTCATTTGACTTCATTTCACCTTTAGTTCTTCAAATTTGTCAAAAATCACCCTTTAGTGTCTTTTTTAATAACTTTTGCAAACCTTTCAAATTCCAAAACTTAAACTCAATTTCAATTCTTGACTCCACGCACCACATAGGCAATCATATATAAATTTAACCACTTTGTAAGTTCGTGTAACTTCTATATGCACATTCTAATGCACTTTACAGATTACGATTTAGTTTAATTACAAATCATAGCCTAATATTGTAACTTCCTTTACAAAACATAATTTTCAACCTTCAAAGCATGTTTGAAGCTATCTAGCATAAAAATATGTATACATCTTACATGTTCAACCTTTCAAACTAGGTTTTCATCAAAATTTCCAACATATTACATATAATCAACCAACATGTCATGGTTTTTAACTTGATTAAACACATGATTCTCCATAAATCATGATTTCTATACATTTAAACATTATCATGCTATCTTTTATACACATAAACTTCATATACATATGTTCAACCTTATATATTAAGGTTTAACCGTAAACTTCCAATTCTAGCCAGCTTTTCTTATATAAATCATGTCTTTAACCACAAATACATACTTTGACATACATAATTTAAAGTTTCAATCTTAGAAAACTTTTATACCTTCTTGTATGACTAACTTCTTTACATAGAAAGCTTCCTTACGACGAAGGCTTCGTCTTTTCTTCTTGCTTCATGACCATCCAAGAATTCAAGCTCAAAAACATCAAGCTTTCTTTCATGCTTCCATGGTTTCTCTCTCTCTTTCTCTTTCTTAGGTTATTTTCACACTTTAATTCAAGGGCACTTTTGACATTTCATCACTTAGGGCACATAGGTCATTACTCAATTTGTCAAGGGTATTTTGGTCATTTTACCCTTTAGGATACAATATTCATTAATTAGATTGTTGGGGGCAACTTGGTCATTTGCCAAATTTCCTAGAGAATTTTAATTTTGATAATTCATAACTTAATAATTTTTAATCTAATTCATGTCATTTTCAATCCAAATTGGTTTCATGGGGCTTGAGTTTCATTCTAGCGTCCAATGCTCCATAACTTGTTTATCGCACTTCAAAACGTTAATTTCATCAATTACATAATCATCAATTTATCATTATGCCCAATTACATATCAATAAAATCTTAATTTGCTACGAATCATTTCAATTCCATATTCCATAACTTTCACTTTTCGATACCTCAATATAATCGAATTGTTCATTTTCTCCCTAAAACGCTTTCTCGAGAAGCGAACCTCGACCGGATTACCAAAATCCATCCCTTAAATTCTTATTTGCCTATATAACCATTTCTACAACTTTTACGTCCTTTGGTACATTACTTAGCACACATATGCCAATTCAAATTAGACTTATCTACTAAATTCCTAGTACTCACTTTCAGGAGTATTACCTTCTGGTCTTTAAACATCGTATCATGATTATCTTACTTCAATTATTTAATATCAATTCCTTAATAATTTCAAACGTTCCACAATCATTAGTGGTATCATTCCTTTAATCCTTAATAGACCGATTAGGTCATACGGTTCCTTCTTCACTGTACATACATACATACATACCTTACCTTGCCATTTTCATATCCTCGGCTCACCAGGCCTATTCATTAAGCTCGCTATCAATTTTCATCACTTAAGCTCAATTCACATATACATCCTTATTTCCTTTATTTCTTCATTTTCAACTTTTCTTTCTTTATCAGATCAAGTACATGCATATACACATATTCATACATTCATACATTCAAGCTATTACCTGTGGATATATCATAGCATCTTACATTGACTCCTTTCAAATCACCTTATTGTAGGCATTACCATCAATCATTCCCCTTAAATCCATTCTTTGTTACATCGTTAATGCATTTTACATAGATAACTGATCCTTATACATTCAATCAACCCTTATATACACTAAGAGTCCTTCATTACCAATTCAACCACATAGGTCATCTTTAACACGCTGATTAAATAATAAATATATTTAATCACTTTTACCACTTTCTGATATTCAACACTAGGTTTTATCTTATAACATTTACTAAATTAATCAAAATCCTCATTTGGAAATTCTATAAAAATCCGGGATGTCACATAGTATGAGCAACAAAAGAGTTAGATCTCCTAGTGCATATTATCTTAGAATAAGTCTTAAAATGTTATTATCATCCTAAGATTTATATGTAGAGAAAGCAAATTCTTGAATTATTCCTAACTCAGTCAGTGCTATTCTCCTATGTAAATTGTAGGTGGATAATGATCGAGTAAAGGTTTTTCTGAACAGTGTCGTGTGTGTATGAAAGTTACATGTTAGCACATAGGACAATTAAGATTTATACATACATTCATTGAGAAGAGTTAAGTCATACCTCATTAATTGCAATTTCTTGAATATCAGTGGTGATGTCCTTTTGGCTTTTTCCTTCTTTTAGTCTGATGACTTGAGTTCCACTTCAGTTCCTTTTTTGTTTGAGCTCCTGATCTTCATCGTACTTATCTCTCATTTCTCTTTTTTTTTCTTTCTGGGTTATGCGTTTATTTTCTTTTGTGCATACCCATTCTCTCACTCTTAGGTAACATCAGACATTATCAAGTCTAATGATCTGCAATAACAACAACATGAGTTTGAATTAGATAATCCATCAAGATTCACTATATATCTTTCCCGTGAAGGGGTTTACAGTAATTATGATGATCTGGCTAGTAGTGGCACATATTCTAGAAATTAAATGCTCAATAGGCTACTCAGATGAGTTTGGACGAAGTAGTTCTTGTCTTCATTAAATATTCAATTGCTTTAAGCTAAGTTAACCATTGACTTCATCTTTTGGAAGATTGAGATTGGATGGAGCTCACATGATTTTTGAAATAAACATTCCTCTTGTATTGAGCTTTATTAGATAAGAATGTTTTTCAGTGAAGCTTCTTCATGCATTCAGATGAGACTCCCTAATTTTTCTTAGTGATTTAGCACTTTAGCATATTCTAAGTAGTTGTTCTCCAGATTAACGAATAAGACACTATTTACACATCTAAAGTGACAGACTACTTCTCTGTGTACGTCTATTTAGCATAGCGACATCTTTGTAGGGATATATGGACTAGCCCAAACCTTCTTCTTAAATATTTTAAAAATAATGCTTTTACTTGATCTTTTCAAATAGCAAAAACATTAAAGCTCAAAGGTATCCTTTTTTCGAAACTGGTTTTAGTACCATGGGATCTATTCCTTGCGGTTAAGCAAGTTTTGTGAGAACCTGCTCTGATACCAATTGTTGATTCCCAAATAGTACATTGAGATGATCTTAGAAGGGGGGGTTGAATAGATCATCATAGAATTTTCATATAACTTTCACATTTTATAACAATCTTTACCAAATAGATAAATAGTTGTATACTCAACGAAATTAGAGTATTTGGTAAATCTCATTTTGATCATTGAGAAAGTATTTACAATTCTGAGTTGCTATTGAAAGACATGACAAGTAAATACATCAAACAAATAACACAAATCATATTTCTGAAGGACAAAGAATGTGTTAAAGAGGCATTAAGTACACAAAGATTTTTAAGAGGTCCGGAGCCTAAACTACTCCTACTTATATATTCCGCTTCACTAAGCAGAAGCAGAGATATTCCACTAAGGATAAATGGACACTAAGTCCTTACACCTTGGACACTAAGTCTAGGACACTTAGTCCTCTCAACTCTCCAGGACACTAAGTCATCTTCCCTCAACAGGAGCTGATTCACTGAGAATCAGGCAGGCATCACCTGATTTACTTCTCAGGACACTAATTCCTCTTCCCTCAACAAGGGAAAATTCCATTGAATCTGGCGGGTAACTAAGTCCGGACTTTGCTGGTGTCGGTGTTGTTGTTGTTGTTATTGTTGAAGGGTGCTGCCAAGTTGATGTTAAGCTCATATCGAATGAACTTGGCAGTTGTGTTGTGATAGATCCTCTAAAGTGTAGAGTGACTTTGGGTTGAGAATATATCTTTTCATTTGATCGATCCCCTCAGTGGTCTTCTGTAGAATGGCCTTTCTATCCTTATTCTCCTTTCGTGTATGAGCCATTCTATTTATTCAATCTTTGACCATTTCTTTTTACTATTAATCTCTCTTTTTAGTGAGTTTTCTAAGTGAATATTTTTAATGTTTTTCACCAACGCTATCTCACTTCCTTTAGTATTTCTTCAACTATTATTCGTTTCCTCTTCCTGTCTCTCTCCTTTTGTGAATGCTAGTTCATATATATATATATATATATATATATATATATATATATATATATATATATTTAAAGAGATCTCCTTCGTTTTTGCTAGTTGAGATTTTTGTCCATTAGAGATTTTTTGTCCGTTGGAGATTTTTTGTTCGTTGGAGATAGTCATTTCTTCAAAGATCAAGTATGTTGAATATCTTTGATGTAGATATTTTTTTGTAGTGTCAATGTGATTTAATTTTTTTAGTTATCACATTAGTCAATTCACAACGTTATTTGTCTGTTAGAAAAAGCTCAATTTCCCCTTTGAAAAATATCTCTTCTTATACACTGTCAGTATACTTTTGGCTCTGTCTTCTTATCAGTTTACCATAAATGGAAACCATATGTCATATGAAGTTTGGACTTTATAGTCGTTAGATAGAGCTTTGTCTAAAACTAAACAATTATTTTAGTTGAAGTTCTTGTCTTCTTTGGCTAGGTTATCACATGCAACTTCTTGTTGGAGAATTCTTTTATAAGACCCCAATCATATGTCGTAGTAAGTCTATTTCTCAATGTCATTTGCTTTGTAAACTCTGATAGATAGGGCAATGAGACATCTCATTATTGTTGTAGCTCTGATTCTTGAGGTAGCTCAACGAAATTTGTAACTCAATGATCTGAGAATATTCAGTTCAGCTTCATTCTTCAATCTGGAGTACATTAGTCTTTTCAGCATCTTATGAACTTCAATCTTTACTTCTTTAACTAAAGCCTTTTGGTCTTTGTTGTGTTGTAATAAGTCTACTTGATAGAACTCTACGAACTCTTCTTTTGCATTAATCTTGTGGGATGACTTTTGCATCTTTATGGTTCTTTCTCCTTGATACATTCTTCTGCTCAATAATCTTCTTCTTCTTTGCTCAAGATCCTCTTCATTTGATTTGTTCAGTTTTATCCTTAGTGATTTTGACAAATCTTCCTCGTTTTGTATTTTTTAATTTGTTATTTTCTTGATGATCTTTCTTTTGCATTTCTCATGATGATTTAATGATTTGAGGTTTTGCTAATCTTGCCATAAGATATGCTCTTGCAATACAATCTGAATCCTTCAATACGATCTTATACAGACTGAATTTCTTTATTGAGTTATTCTATACAATCTTGCCTTCACCATACGAACTGTATTCTTCTCTACGATCTTGCCTTCACCATACGAACTGAATTTTTCTGTACGATCTTGCCTTCATACGAACTAAATTCTTTTATACGATGTTTTAATATGATTCAGCTTCTACTTTATGATCTGGTCTTATCAGTCTTCTTCATTATTTACCATACAATATTTTTATTTTTATTTTGCCTTGTGAACTCTGTACTTGTTCTACGATCTTTGAGCATACTATGCGATCAATATGTTGGTCTCCTTTCTTCTGCTCTTCTTTCTTGTCTGAGCTTTGCATCTCTTCAACTTATTCTATTACATCTTTTGATATCACTCTGTATCTGGATTCAACTCAACACTTTTGATCTCTACTTCCCTTTTACATTTCATCATTCTTTTAAGGACAATACAGAGTTTATCTTAACTTTTTAGATCAACCTAACAAATTTGATCATCTAATCCTAATATAACTTTTAGATACAAATCATCCTAACAAAAATGATCATCTAAGTCTTTTACATTAATTGTTCTTTATAAGTACTGTACAAAGTTGTAACAAATATTTATAACTTCTCATTTGTCTGATTTCTTTTTTTGTTTCTTTTCTTTTCAACACAAGCACTAAATAACACACATTTTTAATATCACATAAATCTTATGATTTTAACATTGTCACATTAGAGTTTCACATTAAGTTTCATATAGCACATACATTTTCTTTTCTTCAATAGACATGACATTATGCATAGTTATGAATCAATTATTATTTTGTCATCATTAAATTCAAATAGGCGTATACATAAATTTGTCCAACAAAATATTTTCAGAGTTTCTAATTTCCAAATTTTTATTTATATTTCTTAATTTATCTAATTCTTCTTTTAGCGCAATATTTTCAAAATCAGAACTCTTTAAATTTTGATTTAAACTAATTAATTTTTCTTTAAGAATCTTTCTATTTTCATATAAAATGTATTATGCATCTTGTAATTTATTTTTTGAATCATTTTTAATTATAGAAAATTGATATTTCTACAAGGAAATTTGATATTTGCGCAATGTCTCACTCATATGAATAGTAAGTGGGACCCACTTTCATGTGATTGAGACTTTACAAAAATATTAATTTTTCTCATGACAATATCAATTTTCTAATTATATTTATATATTTCATGTGATGAATATGAAGTACTAAGAAGGAGATGTTCAGAATCTACATCTGATATTGGCGGTGTTGACTCGTTGTCTACCATTAGGCATTAATTGATAATTTCCTCATAGTTCTCTGCATTTTCCTCGTCAACACTCAAATCCTATTCCTCGTCAACACTCGAATCCTATTCCTTTTCAGCAACTAGGACTTTTCTGTTGGCCAGTTTTGAACATTCCTTCTGGAAGTGTCCAAGTTATTCACACCCGAAGCACACATTTGAGTTTTTGTGGAGTTAGCATTTCTGAAGTTGTTTCCTTTGATATTTCCTTCATGCACCTTGGATTTGAAGTATTGTTTACCTTTGGAATTGCGAAAATGCTTGTTTGACTTTAAAAATCCCTTTTCTTATTTTCTGAATTTACTTTGAATTACTCTCCTTAATTGTCATAAAAGGATAGTCACTTCATTATTATCTAGTCTCAACAATTTTTTATTAAGATCTTCATCGTCACTCTCTAGGTCAACCATAAGAGCTTAAAATATTTTCTCACGCAGATCATCAAAACAAATTTCTAAAATGTGGAGACCCAACAAATTTTTGCGATCAGGTAATCAAATTTTTAATTTTGTTCACTTGCGTTTAATTGAATACATTTTGTCATAAAGTGATGATGTGAAACGTTGACTAGGACAATCAATATTTGTATAATTAAAAAAAATATTTTAAATAATTTATTTCACATTTATTAAACATCAAAAGGTAAAAATATCATAAATTTCATGAATTTTGATCCTTTGATGTTTAATAAATATAAATAAATCGTTTAAGTAACGTTTTTTAATTATATATAAATTATTTATGTACGAATAAGATTTTCAATTGTGTTTGAACTTTTAAATAATCTAAACGCACTAAAATTTTAAAATTTGAGTAGTCAAATTTACTTGATTTAACGTAGACCTTGGATGTAACTTAACATTAATGTGAATTCTAACAATTTTGTGCCTTTGTATGATTGTTTTTTTTAATTTTATTTTTTCTTTTATATTATTTTTGTTGCGTTGTTATTTTCTAACAAATACAATACATGATTATTGTACTACCTATCTACCATATATCTATAGCTTTCTTCCGCAATTGAATCTTGAACTGTTCGCAATAATTAGTCTATAAATCACACTCCTACAATATCGTCAACATCTTCCTTAATATGGTAAAATATTCTACTCACAAGTGACTAGAAACTCCAAGCATCAAGTTGCACATCTTTAAAGAGCAGCCGCCTTCAAATGTAAAGGCGTTTGAGATTTTCAACGTTTTCTTATTCTCACTTAAGAAAATGATTTATAAACCGATTAATTTTGTGTTGAATGTGTATTACAATTAATATGAAACTAAGATATAAAATAAAATATTGTTTTTATTCTAAATTATAATATTATTATTAATTTATAGAAGTAAATTTGAAATATTTTTAAAATTAAAATTGAAATGATTGATTAAAAATTATTAAAAAAATAAATTTTAAAAGTAACAGTAGTTTTAGATACTTCATTAATTTCATCGATATATCAACTTAAATTAAAAGAATTTATGTTAATTTTGAGTTTGAAAATATCTTTAAGTTAATTTTAAAAAACTAATAATAATTTTATATTTTAGAACGGATAAAATATATTATACAGGAAATTCCTTTCTTATACCATGTTATCTCATATATGTACATATGTCGAAATTTAATTTCGACATGAAATTGTTGTCATATATTGCAACAGACAACAGTCTTACTCAGATGTTAACAAATCACAATTATTCCTTAAAAAAATTATAAAACAAAAAAGGGAAAAGAAAAAAGGAAAAGAAAAGGAAAAACAGACACATTTGTTGTATATAATATACCCACGAGTGCTGCTGTTTTTCTCTCTATTTTGGCTTTACAACTAATGCGATGCCTTCCATTATTGGTTTTAAAGCATAGTGGACGTATGGTTACAAGGATCTGAGACACAAAGTTGAAGAAATCCCCATTTTGCTTGAGCTACCTAAAGTTCTTTAGCTTTTAGTCTAATGTGTGCACGTGTTTTTCTATCTGTGTGTGTCTACGTGAGCGCCAGCTTCGTCATGACTCGAATTTTATCCCCTGCAAAATGCAATAAATAATTTTTATTTTTTTTTAATTTTATATAATATGTTAGTTTAAAAAAAATTGGAATAAGGGGCGTTGTTGTGTAACTGCGCGCGAGGGCCAGCAATATACCCAAGCCGATTTAAATTTGTTATAACAATTTTTACCTAATTTATTTTTCTATCTCATGTATTGATCTTCAAATAATTTTTATTCAGTTAAAAATTAATTAGTTATAAATAAATAAAAATTAAGTGACAATAATATATAAAAATAAAATAAAAGATAAGACAGATAATATAACAATAAATTTGAACTCATAATAAAAGTTGGCCCAAACCCCTCTCATCCACACAAATATTATGACTCGATTCTCTCAAATTGCAATAACCAGTTTTCTTTTCTTTTTTATTTACTAGTATCCGAATTAACATATTTTAGAATTAAAAACGTTGCTAAGTGGAGTATTTAATTGAGTTGCCGAGTTAACAGTTTGCTTACAACCAAAATAAACTGTGTTTTGTTTGTGTGCGCGCGTGGGAGAGATAAATCAATGATTCACCCTTTAAATGTCATTTGAAATTTAAAACTTTTGGTTTTATGTTAATAATTATTCAGATGCTACTAAACCATTCATAAATTAATAAATAGATACCCCTTTTAAGGGTAATTAAATTATTATATAAAAGAAAAATAAATATATAATTATCATGTTAAGTTTGACTACAAGTTCATTTTACACATTTAATATATGTTTATTTACTCAACACATGTAACATTTGGTGTATTTGAAAGTTTAGACATAATTCAAAATTTTGTTCATTTGATAGTAGTTTATTTTAAACGCATTATTTTAAACTCAAACACTATGTACCAACATTAATATTATACGTTTTGAAGTCTAAACGTTAATAATCGAACAAATCTTAATCCAAAAGAATTCATTGAACAATGCACTGCACGAGCGTTTGCCAAATCTTCTTCGACCTGCAGCGTGGAACACAGACCACGAACAAGTGGACATAAAATACAAACATAGAAGAAGACTTCAAAGTTCAAAGGATTCTTCGGATGATTTTATTGAAATCTTTAGTCAAAATTACAAAAATATTCTATTTTCCAAACAAGAAAAAAAAAAAACTACACATTCCAACCCAGACCACTAAATTTTTCCAGGGGTGGATTAAATGAGAAATTTCCTTCTAAATATTTATTTAGGTCTGTTATTTCTAATATTCCCATCACGATGATCTTTTCCATGCCACGAGTCGTTGCAAGAAGTGCATCACCTATAGAAAAAAATTAAAAAAAAAAATTACAGATTAATAATATTTAATTACAGAATCATGCCCAATTCAAAATTATTATAAAAAAAGACAAATAAAAAAGGAAAGGAATTTATCATATATGTGTACTTGCCTGTGAAGGTTCCTCTAAAGAATAAGAGGCATCTGTTTCCTTTGGAATTTTTGACACAAGAATGCCTAGTCCTTGTCCTTTTTTACGTAAAACCTAGTCATTAAACATCAAAAATAATAATAAATAAAAATCAATTAAAATGAACCGATACGAGAAGGAAAATTAATTATAAAAAAAAAGGAACCAAAGGTCAAAACAAAATTATACCTTAAATGCATCCTCATCGGTTCGATCATCTCCTATGTAGATTGGCAAAACTTTATCTGAATTCGCGAATCCTGAAATGCATAATTTGTTAGAACAAAAATATTTAAAAAGATTTTGAACGCGTTTAATTAAATGTATGATAAATTATAGGTTGAAGCTATTACTACCTAGTGATTCTAACAAAAATTCAAGGGCTTTTCCCTTGTCCCACTTGATACTTGGACGAATCTCCAAAACCTGTTTTGTGAAAAATAAAAATATAGAGGGTTAAGAAAGTTCATTAAAACCATGCAATATTTTCTATTTATTGAAAATATAATTTGTAAATGAATATAAATATATGGTAGTACCTTCCTCCCTTGAGTTAATCTAAGCTTTGGGTACTCCTTGAGCACTGATTTTACTTTCTCTGCTAAATCAGCCCATAGCTGATTTAATAAAACGGATTAGTATACTAATGAAAAAGTTGTTGTGAAATCCAAAAAAAAAAAAAAAAAATTGAAGAAAAATACAAATGAGGGGAATTTTATTTGGTGTTTACCTTTTCATCGACACTACGGAAGTGTACCGATAGGCAAAATTTGTTGTTTTCCACCTTAGCTCCTGGTGTGGATTTAGTTTCCTCCAACAAAGCTTTGTAGACCTGAAAAAAAGATAGAATTTTCAAGCTTAATATCCATGAATATTGTTACAAGTATGTGTGAGAGAGAAGTTGAAATCGCATGACTGTATTGTTGTTTGGTGTAATATAGTTACTTATTTAAAGTTTTATTTTTTAAATGAATAAATATTATCTGATAGTCAATACATACCGTAAAACAATAGATGAAACAGAAAAAAAGACAACAGATCTGAATTTGTGTGTGTGTGTGTGTGTGTGAGAGAGAGAGAGAGAGAGAGAGAGAGAGAGAGAGAGAGCAAACCTCATTCATCATAGGTAAAAAATCTTTGGCGGGTTGGAAATGAACACCTTGATTACCCTGAATTAACCCATAATTAGTAAAATATCGAAGAAATTAAGAAAGTTTATATGAACTGATGAAGTATACTTGAAAAGAAAAAACAAGATGTTTTTTGCTCACTTTTCTATGTTTGTGACCTTTGGCTGGTCCCTTGATGTCCATTCCATGACTTCCAGCATAATAAAGCTCAGATAATTTTACAAAATTATGAACCTGCAAATTAACATTATGCAAAAAGCATTATATACTAATCAAACACATAAACATATATGAGTGTGTATACTTTTTAAATTTTGTTTAAAATTTTTATGAAATGTACCTTGTCTCGGGACCTTCCGCTAACAATGGCTGTTGGAAAGTACTTAGCTGCATCCCTAACAGCTTCTCTCATCTGATATGCAAGTTCATATGAAAGAAAAAAATAAAGGTTAATAACTTGTTAATGTGTTTAAAAAATATTTAAAAAAAAAAGACAGACCTCATTGGTCATGAAAGCTTGATCGGGGTCTTGAACAATTGGTGAAAGGGTACCGTCATAATCAAGAAATATGACTATCTGCTTCCCTTTTGAAGCATTCATCATCTCCTCAAACATGCCCACTGCAGAAGGATGGTGAAGCTGTTTATTTCAAGAGATGTCATTAGATAAAATTATAATTTTCATCAATTTTTAATATTGGTTAAAGTATAACCATAGAATAAACAGATTTGAGGCTTACAATCCATGAATTTTGGTCTTCATTTTCGGATTTTCGAGTAGGCGAAGAGGCTCTCATGGAATCAACCCATGCGTGAATCTTGGCCCCTCCACCACCATTATCAAGCTTCTTTAACAAATTCTTTCTTGAAATTGTAATGTAACTGCCCGGTGTGGCTGGTGGCTTTGCCACCGCAGGTGAGAAGAGAGTCGAGTTCTTAACTGCCACGGTTATCGCCATGGTAATGCCCGATTTAGTATCGGAAACCACCCCATTCTTGTTGGTCATTTTCACTTTTTTCCAAGAAACTTAAATGGAAACCTTGAAACAGAGGAAAACAGAGTGTTGACAAATGTGGGCTTATAGGAAATGGAGATAGAAATAAAAAAAGGGGGAATTTTATAGGTAATGAAAAGAAAACGAGGGGAGAAAGACGAAGGGAAAGTGACAATAAGAGCTGAAAGGAAAAGCTGAGGAATTTTAAGGGGGGGAAGAGGGAAATTTATAGGAAGGGAAAACAAAGGAATTAAGAAAACAGAGAATAAAGAAATACAGGTAAAAAGCTAAGAAATTTAGAGGAAAAGAACAAATAAGCGCACTAAGTTTTTCAAGTCACAAGGGGGAGAGGTATTAGTCAATTTATAGGTAACTTCATGGCACCGAAGAGGAAGAAGCATCCCCACCTTGTCTCTCTCTTTGGTGTACCTTTGACACAAGATGAGAAGTTATTCAGTGCTCTTGGGACATTATTACGTGATGTTTCAGATCAATTATATGTTATCATTTCAGTATGTGCAGTAGAGTTCACTCCGCATGCTGAGATGACAGTATATAATTAACCTGTAATATTACGTGACAATACGCACTGGATAATTTTTCCTACAAGACTGCTATGATCTGGTAATATGTCATTACTTTTTGGAATTCATCATTTGTTATTTAAAAAATGATAACAAAATACATTTTGCAGTTAATTTTAAAGTCGTCCTTAGAACATGAGTTTGTGACAAAAATTGGCCTGCCTAAACCCACAAAATTATTTTGCTTTTTTAGAATGTCTCGATTATTAAGAAAGGGGTTCATTTCCCTAATTAGGGTATCATTGGTTTGTGTTTTCCAACAAATTTTAAAAAATGTCTCAAAATGTCAAAAAGACATTTTATTTAAAAAGACAATTAATAATATTAGAGTAATATTTATACTATCAGAACAAATACCTATTTAACAAAACGTTCACACTATTTTTAACAATAATTTGAATTTTCTCCCTCTAGAAATATAAATATTATTCTATCATTATTAATGGCTTTTAAAAAACGCTAGAATAATTATTTTATTGGCGGGAGTACTTGTTTACCTAGTTCGCAAATCATTTTGTTCTTGGGCATAAATGTTTTAAAGAATAATGTAAATTATCGAGCTATCCTTTTTGTATCAGAATTGAGATTCGAGATACGTTAATATAAACATAAAGTAAGAAAAATAAATAAATTTTATGATTCTCCTTCGACAAAAATTTGTAAGAGATATTGCTGCTGTCAAAAATTGAAGTTAGCGAATTTAAGAGAGTAAAATATTATGTATTATTATAGGAACAAGGGCACCTGGAGTTGAATTTAATTAAGATTCATCTTTCTTGATTAAAATAAGATTAAAATGTATCGCTTGAATTTTTGTTCAAGATGGTTTAAATAATTTCAAATATTGAGACACTATTTTTATTGTGGGATTTAATTTCTTTTTTCTTATTGTGGGCTTTTCTTCCCTTCTTATTGTGAAAAAATTATTTAGTAGTACTAGGACACCATCACGTAGTGTCTTATGTCAATCCTCATTTCAGTGGTGTCCCACTACTTGTAGCTCTAAACCCACTAAAATGAAGAGATGTAATTGACCTAAAATATCACGCGAAAGTACTACAGAATCACTGAATAATTACTCTTTATTGTGAACTTATATTCTCATTCATAAAGTGTTATTTTTATTGATATTTTATTGCTAGGAATGAATAGTGAAATTATACTTATATCCTAATGTTAAGTATAAGTTTTATTGCTAAAGAAAATTCACTATTCATTCCTAGCCCTCATTTTGTTCTTCCAATATTCATTCCCATCAACTTCACTTAGAATTCAATGTTTTACTCCTCCTGCCTTCCGTATTTATTTGTCCTAATTTTCTTTTTAATTTATTCAAATTTATTTGTACTCTTTCTTTTTTAATACTATTTTGACCTCACTTTTTCAATATTACATTCATTTAACTTTAAACAACATGATATACATTGAAAAAAATAGTACTATTCACTTTGACATTGGAGCCATAACTCTACTCTTTTTTTTTTTCCTTCTCTCTCTTCTTTGTTTTAATATTCCAAGAAAAAGAGATTAAATATAACAAAAAAGATGATAATAGAAAATTTAGGATGAGTAATTTGAAGTTAAAAGAAATTTCTTAATCAACATATACGAGTAAACTTAAACACATGAAATACTTTTTTAGAAGTTGGATAACTGTCTAATGGTACTATAATATTTTTGAGTACCATGAATTTATTTATTCCTCTTATTATTATAATGGAAATAGCATAAGATCCTGATTTTTATGAAATACAAATTAAAAAAAAAAAATTATATATATTTTCTTCTGAAATGGTAAATGAATAAATTGACAAAAGTGAAAATTAAGAAAATATTTGTACAAATTTTATCTTGTCGGAGAATATTTGTTTTGCCGGGGAATATTCGTTCTATCGAAAAATATTCGATTCATACGATAGCGCCGAAATAATCAAATATTGGTGGACCCTCCAAAACAAAATATTGTCGGATATAGAAAACGACATATGTAACATTTCTAAATAAAAATAGTCAACGATACTATCACTTTTAACTGTTAAAATACACGGTGGTAAAAGAATAGTAACATACGGTATAGCACAGTAGCACACGGTATTACACAGTGTTTCATATTATTGAACTGATAAAGTAGCTATTGTATTATATTTACTTTATTGAACCAATAATTGTCACATGCACAATAATTCATATTATTGAACTGATAATTGTCACAATAACATATGCACAGTAATTCACTTTACTGAATCAATAATTGTCAATACACAGTAACGTACTATTTCTTTTACTTATTTTCTGTATTATTGTTATCTCTATTATAATGTTGATTAAATTATTGTAATCCATTATTAGTTGATTTTTCTACTTGTATTGTGAGTATCTAACTCAGAAAGTCAACTACACTATATTTATAACAATTAGTCATAATAATAAATAATTGTGAATTATTGTTGAATAATTGAATTGATAAAGTTATTTATTTTTATTATAATAAATTATATAAAGTTACTTACTTTATATAAATTATGTAAAATAAATTATTTTATTATGATATATTATATAAAGTTATTTATTTTTATATATAAAATTAGTTGTTTTATATATAAAGTTAGTTGATTTATAAAATTAGTTGTTTATATATAAAGTTAATTGAATGGTATAGATTAAAGAAAATCTGAAATAAATGGTATAGATTAAAGATAATTTACTAATTATAGAATTTGAAATGAACAGTGTAAATTAAAGATAATTTTTAAAAGAATGGTTTAGATTAAGAAAATCTTAAAAGATGAAACGAGTGGTATGGATTAAACATTATCTTGAAATATACGATTTGGATTAAATTAAAAAATCTTGATTTATGCTAAGATTTTTTTGCTATAAATAGAGATCTTAACTTAAGATTTTTTCATAAAACTTTCGTGCTTATTCTTTCTTGCACTCTCTAAATATTACTTTGTATAAGTTCTTTTTGAGTGTACTAAAGCCATCCTGAGTATTTGTGAAGATCTGTAAGTGTACGAGTATTGTTCAAGTAAGTTTTTTTATAAAAGTTATATAAGAAACCACACGCATCACACGGTGTTTATAAATCTTCCTTTAAAAGACTCTTCATTTAGAAGATTTATTTTGAAAAACTTTCTTTGGAAGATTTATTTTGAAATATTATTTCTTTTCAAAAATTATATTGAAGTTATTCTACTTTATTCTTTCAAATCACTTTTGATGATTTCATACGAATTGGTATACACCATGAAATAATATATGGTAGTTACTAATTAAATTATAAATATATAGGTTGATCAACTTTATTAAAATCAATATCTAATCACGGGTTAAGGTAAGGGGTATCATTCTTTTCATACTCGTAAAAGAATATCATTTTCTTTCTTACTTGTAAGGGGTATTATTTTTTTCATACACTTACTATGGTAATTATTATTTAGTAAAGTTTTCTGAAATTATTATATGTTACTTAATAGTTTGTGCTTCATCTAATATCATTTCAATTGAACCATCATATTTTTCTAAATCTTTTTATTGAACTTTAACAGTTATTCTGAACTGTGGATCTTGAATATTATTTTTGAATTTCAGTCCACATCATGTTGACAATTTGGACATTATTTGAATCTGCACAAAGTAAAATCATAAACTTTCGATATTTATTAATCATCCTATTTCTTTTGTTCATCATTTATATTATTGTTGTTATTCTAATCATCAAGAATCATTTTGTTGTGAATATATGTGGCCTGAGACACAGGTGATAGGATAAAGGCGATATAATTGTTGTGTGTCTTCTAGGGCACATGGTGAATGTTCGTTTTGGCCTGGGGCAAAGAAGAACTGTTGTTTGGTATTGTTGAATGTTGTTTGATTTGATGATGATGACTGTTGTGCAAAAAGGACTGAGCTAAATGTACTTATGTGGTTATTTGACAAAGTGATTTTATAATGTGCTTATATGGTTGATTGTCAATATGTATCTGATAAAGTGCATATGTGTTAATGTGCTTATGTGCTTAATTGAATATGTGCTTAGATACCCTGAAAGTGCATATGGGTTAATGTGCTTATGTGCTTACTTAATTATGTGCTTAGATATTCTAAAAGTACTTATGTGGTTATTTGACAAAGTGATTATATGTTAATCTAATTGTGAGTTTACATTGTCATGTGTGCTTGATGTATATTACTCATTTCTAATACTGTGATTTGCACACTTGTTTAAACAAATATGATCTTATTGTAAACCATCTGCTACTTATTAAAGAGAATGAAAGTTATCTGATTAAAATGTTGTAAAGTCCTTTTTTTTAGATATATGTGTACAAAGGACTTAGATTTTAAAAATCAGAAATGTTAGGTTGATCTTTCAATAGAAGTCACTCTGCATAAAAGAGATATGATATAAGCAGAGTAGCGTAAGAATAGATCATTGTTGTATTTGTGTATGTTAGAGTCTGTAAAAGTCCTTTCAATATGTAATGATGTAATATTGTAAGAAAGGACTTAGTTAGAAAAGATCAAGTCTGTTAGGTTGATCAATCTATACGATCGTAGAACGGACACTACGATTTCTTTCAAAGAAGACTCAACGTTTCTGTATAGATCGTAGAGTTAACTCTACTACTACTTACCAGGATAACTCTACGATCATCAAAGAGAGTCAGAAGTGCAAGAAGTCTACAGGATATACAGGTAAAATTAAAGAACTGTTCAAGTACAAATCGTAGAGCTAAACTCTACGATCGTCGAACAGACAGCCAAGCTAACCTGCAGATAACACTGAACCAGAGAAGAAATGTACTCTACGATACACACTCTCTAGCAAAATCGTAGAGTAAACTTAATGAGCAAGCTTACAAGGACTGGAATTTACACAGATAGAAGAAGTCGTAGAGTGGAACAGAATGACAAGGCAATACAGAAGATTGCTTTACACGTGGAACAATCGTTGAGTAGAATTAAAGGATGAAGCAACAAAGACTACAACTCAACGACTTCACTAAGAAGCACGACAGTTCACAAACTCTACGATTTGAACAAAAGGACAAGATCGTAGAACGATATCATAAAGCAAAACACTGCAGATAAACTCTACGATCTGTTCACAAAAGCAAGATCGCAGAGTAAAAGAGAAGTACGCTCCATCTCCACCATTTACACCACGACATACTTCAAATAACTAGCGGAGATGAATTCTTAGAGTCCAGATGAGCAGACAATCACTCTACGATAACCATAAACAGTAAAGAATCATAACTGCAATATAGTATGAGAGAAAAGAGAATACTCCTCACCCATATTCAAGAAAGAGTAAGTGCTCTTAAGAAATAAGATGCATGTCAGAGTCACAGAAGACTTTGTGCCTAAACGACTATAAGTCAGGACCCATTGCTCAGGAAGATGGTGAATAAAGTCAGAAATGGGACATCTCTGAATGCATCAGAACAGTTGGTTCTAAAAGTCAATGAAGGTATTTATTGATGAATCAGAAGATTAATTAACAAAGGAAATAATAATCC
The DNA here is from genome assembly GCA_947179155.2 of Hedera helix. Lineage (NCBI taxonomy): Eukaryota > Viridiplantae > Streptophyta > Magnoliopsida > Apiales > Araliaceae > Hedera > Hedera helix. Next base: position 21,440,066 of record OX359266.1, read on the forward strand.
TTGCTGAATCAATCTGGGTGTGCAACGGCTATAAATTCAGAGAAAGCTGAGCTACAGGTCAATATATCAGAGCATGTCAGAAAAGGGAAGAGCACTGACACAAGCGGCAAGAAAGTCAACATTGAAGATATTAAAGATCTGCACAAAGCCAAAGAAAACCAACGGGATTTCTTTCAACGGTAAAATTTGCTCTGAGATATAAAGGCTTACATAACAAACAGAAAAGGGTGGTTGAACAATATAGGAGAGAGATGATAGTAGACAACAACCGATCGTAGAGTGGAACAAAATATGAATATGCTGAAGGACTCTACGATCCATCAGAACACTCACACTGAATTGAGAGAGACATAGAGATAAATAACTCTATTACAAGAAAAGTGTTAAGAGCTGCTAGACACATGGAAGAGAGAAGCTTAAACGCCAACTTGATACATACATTGTAGCAACTGAGTACCAAAAGGAAGAAGCATCATAGTCATCTCAAGAGTTCATCTCGAGAAGTTATCAAGTATCAAAGTAGCTAAAGTGCAAAAGCCTAGCAGCACAATGGGTGATCATAAGTAGTTGCTGAATACAGAAAGAAGAAGAACATCAACGGAAAATATCAGCAGCATTCAAAGATTGATCACAAGCAGCTGCTAAGTACCTAAAGTTGATAAAGAGCAAACGTTCTACTTAGCAGCACAACTCCAACCTCTTTCAAACATTCAGGGAGCCAAGTCTGTTGGACTTAAAGAGGGCAGTTGTCCTAGTCATAGTGACTAAAGGAGCCAAGTCTGCTGGACTTGAAGAGGGCAGTAATGTCATTGTCTTTGTGACTAAACTAACTAAACCTGCTGGGTTTGAAGGGTTCTTAGTGAACCAGAGTTTCCAGGCTAATGAGCTTGAAGGGTTCCGTATGAACCATCCTTAGTGGATTTCCTACTCATTGCAGTAGAAGAGTGGAGTAGGAGTTATTCAATCTCCGAACCACTTTAAACTCCATGGTGTCATTTACCTTCAGTCATTTATATATATATATATATATATATATATATACCTATGACTGTAAATTAGTTTACTTAACAAGTGACTTTCTTCAACTTAATCTTAAACTCAACGGAGAAGTTTTACAAAACTTTAAGGGGTGTTTTTCAAACTAATATTCCGCTGTGCAAACAAATCTTGATCCAATAAATTATTTGGTAATGAACTCTTAAAGTTTCCAAACGATCTATTCAACCCCCCCCCCCCCCCTTTCTAGATCATTTGTGTGCCTCTGGGAACTAACAATTGGTATCAGAGTAGGTTCTCACGACCTTTTAAAGCTACGCTTTGAGTAGATCCTATGGCACTAGCAAATTTCTGTTTTTGAGTTTAAGAATTGAAGTAAAACACTTCATATGAACAAGCTTACAAAATAATGTTTTTCTTTCAGGTACTAATTGAATGTTGAGTGATTCCCTGTCTGATGTTGAATATTAATTGACATTAATACTTCCTAATACAAATTCAGATGATCTCAGCAAAGAAGCTATCGAGTGAACTTTCAAAGTTAATCTGGTGCTGCAAGTTGAAGAAATCAAAAGGATGTTCTGTTGACAAGAATTATAAATTGATTTACTCGAAGAATACAAACGTGTATTTTTGCCTTCAAACAAACTGGGAAGTTCAAATCTTGATGCCAAAGGACACCGGATCCTATTCTTCTCTAAAGAAGCATCACTGTAGCAAGCAGTAACAAATCTACTTCTCACCGGTTCTAAAAGTTTGAAGCAGAAGCAAGCTCATCAGAAATCTATGCTTGAATTGTTAAATAATTCTTCTATCTACCAAATGTCAGCAGCTGAAATCAGTCTCTAATCTATATTCACTCGATGGGCTCAGCATTAAGCTTTCCGATAAGCTTAAGGACTTTTATTCTAAGGATCTTATCTGAAGATGTGTGTCAAAGGAAGTGCTTCATTTATTTTAGAGCAGCATCAAGAGTTCTGTCAAGCCATTTTGTAGGGCAATCAATGATGACATCCACAAGCAGCATTTCAAATTTCTTCTAAATGGATGATCTCTAATTTAACTGGTTTCTGAGAGATCTTATTCAAAAGTCTTCAATGGAGTTATTAAACTATTTCTCTGAAATTGAGAGGTAGATCAAATTACAGCTGTGTACTTCATTGCAATATCCTTGGTGACGAATTTCAAAGACATTTCCCTAAATCACAGATATCAGGCTCGAGACCTGGAAATCAACTCCGCACAGATGAATGGACATATATGTATATAGATGATCACCGGATCTAAGATTCATTCTGCAGATCACTAAAGATCAAGAAGAGTTGAAGAATCTAATTCATGTGCAAAGCAGCTCATACAATGAAGAAGTCATTGCCAGGCACACCTTATGTACATACTCAGACTTAAAAGGCAAATGCTCTTAGTGTCAAAATTCTTCAAAACTATCTATGAATGAGAAGGGTGAGTAGATCAAGGCAAAAATGAGTAATCATGAATGATTTACTCTAAGTTTCAGAAATCACCCTTCAATCTGCGAAAAGAGGAAAAATTCATCTCAAAGAAAAGTTCACTCTCATAACCTTTGGCAGTAGGCTCTCCAACTTAAATGCATCAGAAGAAGCTCTAAGGTTGAAATGGTTGAAGATTTATCAGCTTGATTCTATGAAGAAGTCAGCTCTATGAAATGCTTAGCCGGAAGTCTTTTACTAAGCATACATCCTCACAAATCATTCTGGATGAAAATAATCCAAGCAGATCAACAAGAAGGAAACAATGCTGTAGCTTCAAGAGGAAAGCTCTACAATATGAAGAAGGTGGAGAAATTTTTTTTGAGATTCAAAGATGAATTTTGTAGTATGCCCTACTCAACTAATTTGCAGGATATCTCAAGGAAGTCAATCTATGATAGATTGAGTGAAGTCTAAATACTGATGCATGAAGAAGATTTGAATCTTAGGATTCTCTAGAAGAGAAAGAAGCTGGTCATAAAGGAGGCATCTATTAATCTTTACCTCACCTATTGATTTAGTGAATCTTGTTGGAATTGTTGTCACTAATATCATGGTAAGATAAAAGATCATTCAAGACAGAAGAAAGTTCATCTTGCAAAGAAAGATCGTGGAGTCTATCAGACGATCGCAGTATAAGGCTTGGCAAATTGAAGTGTCCTCTCCAAAGAACGTAGAATTGTCTCCTCGTCATAAAGCTCGATCTCAAGATCGTAGAGTCAACTCAGTCAGACACTCTACGACTCTCTACATCTAGTCTACAAAACCAGCAAAATCAAAGAGCGATATCTACATGAGAAATCAGAGTCTTGACAACGATCCTTACAAAGTCCATTCAGAAGGTTGTCCTTGAGCTGTCAAACAGGTTTAACAAAGATCTCTGAATTCATCTAAAGTCTCCAGCCTTAACAGAGATCGTAGAGCAGTTCAAATCATAACTCTACGATTGCACTTCAGGTAAGATCATAAAATGGCTAAGCCAAGTCGTAGAGTAAGAAAGCAAGCTCAGAAGTATAAAACTCATCAAAAGGCAATTTGGGATAATTATTGTCAACTCTACTTCTTCAGAAGGAAAGCAGAAGGTAAATCGGTTATTCGTTGGACTACCTTTCTCATTCCAGTCACAAAGTCCCAAAACAATGTGATTGATGAACCAAATGCACTTATCTCTTCGATCATAATCTCTAAATTCTATGACTGATAACCAAGCAAGCCATATCATCCCAAATCGTAGAGTCACCATGATCATCTTTCTGATCGTAGAACATTGAGTCTACGTTTGCATCTCATAACTATATCTTTCCCATAAACTCCTTCATAACCTTGTGCCAGCCTACAATTCACATCAGTTATCAAGGTCATCTATTGAAAGGATGATGGTTGAGTGTCTTGCAGCCAACTCTACGAACTAGTCAAGCTTACTACAGAGAAAGTGAACCTCACGCCCTTCAAACTCAAGTAGGTTAGAATACTTGATGTGGTTCAGTTATGGAAAATAAATAGGTTAAACCCACGTTCTTCAAATGAGTATCTGACACGTGTACTCTGCAAAAATAAGAGGGAACTAGCATAAGTCTTGTTTTTAAACTGACAATGGTCATTTTCCGTCAGTTGTCAATACACATTCTCCCAAAACTCATCAAAACCCTAGAAATCGAAAACTCTTCTGAAACCGATTTTGGTATCTCTCCCTGTGCTATTCCCAAATCAGTTTAATCACATGGCATCTCTTCAAGTCATTCTTGGAAATCTTGTTTGTTTTGAAAAATTCGGAGATGCAGAGCAGAAATTCAATGATATTCTTCATCTGGTCAAGAATGCTGGCTTCACCCAATGTTTGGAAACCAGCACCAGGATTTTCTCTACGCTTGTTAAAGAATTCTATTCAAACGCTGATTATCGAGGTAACACCCTCTTCTCAAGGGTTAAAGAAATAGCAGTGCAAATAGGAGTTTCTGAAATCAATCTCAGTCTAGGTATTCCAAGCGGAGGAATTACTTCTCTTGACAAGATTAACCTTGAAATTGGACTGGAATTGATGGGCTATGAAAAGAAGTCTCCTCTCAAAGGAATCAAGAAGAAAGATTTCCCTCAGCAGTATGAGTTTCTGGCTGACATTGTTGGAAAGAGTATTCTGTGCAAAGACACTGCATATGATACTATCAGTGAAGATCAACTGAGGCTGATGACTGCTATTGCTCAAAGAAAGAAAATCAACTTCGGAGCAGTTCTCTTAGGATGGATAAAGAGATGGATAGATGATTCAAAGACAAGAGCTGAAGTTGGAAAGCCAACTCCCAAGATGCCCTATGGGAGATTCATAAGCATCATTTTTAAGAAATTGCTAGCAAATGAAATTGGGGAAGATGAAGGAGAAGTTCTAAACTGCAATAAAAGAATTACTCCAAGGTTGCTTGAAGATTGGAAAAAGAGCCCTCATGCCAATAAGGGTAAGAAGTCACGAGGTTCTATGAGCTTCAGCAGTAAGATGGAGGTGAAATCGAAAGGAAAAGGAAAAAGGGAAATGGAAGAAATATCTGAGGAGATATTACAGGAGGAAAATGAACAATCAAGAAACAAAACTCTTGTGATCTATGATAGTCAGGAATTAGAGAAGAAAAGAAAATTCATTGAAATAGAGAAGGCTGAAGAAGAGAAAGATGTCTGTTCAGGGAAAGCTAAGAAGGAAAAGATGAATCCCAAAGTATCTGAAGTGAAGAAGAAGAAGAAGAAGACAGAAAAGAAAGTTCCTCACATTTCTCCAAGAAGAAGTTGGAGAATCAGAGAACAGTGGAGAAGCTCAATCATTACAGGACCACCTCAGGTGATAGAAATTGATGATGATGAAGCAAGTTCGGATTCTGAAGAAAGAACACCTGGCAGTTCAAAAGAGGAAACATCTACAGGCTCTTCAGAGGAAAGATCAGAATATCTTAAAAATAGCTTGTCTGAAAAGGAAATCTTTTTGGGTTCTGATTAGAAAATTAAACCAGTTGAAAAGGACTCAACACCTGAGTTCAACAAGGATGATGATGTAGCTGAAGAAGATGATGTACCAAGGGAACAATGCTCTGAAAATTCTGAAGCTGAAAAGACTGAATCAGATGAAAAAGGAGACTGTCAAGAAACTGTGGTGAAAGAAGATAAACTTCTTCAAGAAGAGACCAACACTCATGATTTGGAAGAATCAAAAGACGGGTCAAGAAGGTCAAGAAGAGGATTAAGTGGCTTTATGAAGAAAATGGGCAGGAGTTCAAAAATAAGTCATAAGGAGAGACAAATAAGGATGAAAGCTGAAAAGAAGCTGAAGAAAGTAAGACTGCTGAGTAAACTGGAAAAGCAGAAATTTGAAGCATATCGATTGAAGCAGATCAAAAGGAGACGTAGAGAAAGAAGGAAGCATGCCAGCCAGATGGAAAGATGCTCTATTACTTGGGATAATAATCATCTGTTGAGTTTCATTCCCATTTTACCACTTCTAAGGGCTATATTCATGAATGATCAAAGTTCTATTAGGTGGAGCTACTCAACTTTTCCAAATCTTTCATTAGTAGCTCAACATTTCACAAAGGCAATGACCCTTGCAACCACACTGATAAGCAGTGAACCCTTCTATTCTCACTACCAAAGTTGCCAGGAAATATCCATCTGGAATCTGTCCAGCTCTAAATCTTCTAGCTAGTCTGTGGAAAATCAAAATGCAGAAATCAGAAAGTCCTCGGCTGTGACTTACTAAACTCTTAATCACCCTGCACCACCTCCCTGTTCGTAAAGTCCCAAAACTTTGCAAACATTTCTCAAAATACCAATTCTCCAGTCATAGAGTCCCAACACTCTATGGACCATAAAAATGTACTCACTCTTAGTCTCGTAGAGTCTCAAAACTCTGTGTTAGACTTTAAAATATCCTTCTAAATCCGCAGTAACTCTGCAAGCTCCATACATATCATAGTTGATGATGTCAAAAAGGGGGAGAGAATACAGGGGGAGCTATGAAGAAGGAGAATCAACCAACTAAGGGGGAGACAGCTAAGGGGGAGCTATGAAAAAAGGGGAGCAACCAACTAAGAGGGAGCTACGAAGATCAGATTCAACCAGCCAAGAGGAAGACAGCAAGTAAAACTAAGTGGGAGAAAAGTTAAAACATGAAGAGCAGCTGTAAGTATGTAATAACCTTTTGTAAGAATGTTCATTTAATAAAATCATCCTTTTGCACTAGCCATATAGTATTTCACTGTATCGTAAGACATAATTTACCTGTCAAGTAGATGCATTATATGAATGTCTTATCAACAAGTCTATTAGTTTTGTCATCATCAAATAGGGGGAGATTGTTGAATGTTGTTTGATTTGATGATGATGACTGTTGTGCAAAAAGGACTGAGCTAAATGTGCTTATGTGGTTATTTGACAAAGTGATTTTATAATGTGCTTATATGGTTGATTGTCAATATGTATCTGACAAAGTGCATATGTGTTAATGTGCTTATGTGCTTAATTGATTATGTGCTTAGATACTCTGAAAGTGCATATGTGTTAATGTGCTTATGTGCTTACTTAATTATGTGCTTAGATGTTCTAAAAGTATTTATGTGGTTATTTGACAAAGTGATTATATGTTAATCTAATTGTGGGTTTACATTGTCACGTGTGCTTGATGTATATTACTCATTTCTAATACTGTGATTTGCACACTTGTTTAAACAAATATGATCTTATTGTAAACCATCTGCTGCTTATTAAAGAGAATGAAATTTATCTGATTAAAATGTTGTAAAGTCCTTTTTTTTAGATATATGTGTACAAAGGACTTAGATTTTAAAGATCAGAAATGTTAGGTTGATCTTTCAATAGAAGTCACTCTGCATAAAAGAGATATGATATAAGCAGAGTAGCGTAAGAATGGATCATTGCTGTATTTGTGTATGTTAGAGTCTGTAAAAGTCCTTTCAATATGTAATGATGTAATATTGTAAGAAAGGACTTAGTTAGAAAAGATCAAGTCTGTTAGGTTGATCAGTCTATACGATCGTAGAACGGACACTACGATTTCTTTCAAAGAAGACTCAACGTTTCTGTATAGATCGTAGAGTTAACTCTACGACTACTTACCAGGATAACTCTACGATCATCAAAGAGAGTCAGAAGTGCAAGAAGTCTACAGGATATACAGGTAAATATATATATATATATATATATATATATATATATATATATATATATATATATATTTACCTATGACTGTAAATTAGTTTACTTAATAAGTGACTTTCTTCAACTTAATCTTAAACTCAACGGAGAAGTTTTACAAAACTTTAAGGGGTGTTTTTCAAACTAATATTCCGTTGTGCAAACAAATCTTGATCCAATAAATTATTTGGTAATGAACTCTTAAAGTTTCCAAACGATCTATTTAACCCCCCCCTTAGATCATTTGTGTGCCTCTGGGAACTAACATGTATTATTATGACCAAAGGCTGAATACTGGTATGATCATGACCATTTATGTTATATTTGAATATCTTTGGTCCGTAGTACAAAAATAAATTGTTGACTTGCATGATTATGATCAGAAACTGTGAATTTATATTATCATGACCAGTGGTGTTTAAAATGATAAAAGTTAATGATATTTTTCTTAAAAAGAGAAGCTAGTGGATATCATAGTCTACATTATTCTTTTAATGGATTGCTCATTCTGCTGCTATTATTGATTTAAAATTTGTTGTTTATTGTATTCTATCAAAAACGCAACTGTTGAAGGTTAAGGATAATTTATTCATTGTTATCTTAGTCGTGATATTTTTTACTTGACTATTTGGGCTCACCCTTTCTTTTTTGTTCCATTGTTCTTCAAGTAATGAAAGAATAGCTAGGTCTAGCTGGAGAATGGAGTGAAGATCGAAGAGATAGCTGTAGTAGTCTTTACATGTTGTATATAATGTGACAATAATAGTAAATACTTAGTTGTGTATTATTGAGTTCTGTTTTTCTGTCCTATGTATATATGGTTTGTTTTAGTTACCGTGTATTTAATGGCGTCTCAAATTGAGCTATGTAGCCCAAATTTGGGGGCGTCACAAATAGCACATACATTCAATATGAAGTACGGGGTTTTACTTATTATAAAGTTATGATATTATTTGTGTTTTTATTGTGTTTCTCATAAATATCATACTATCTACATTTTAAATTATATGATAAATATTAATTTTTGAAATTTTAATTTTAAATATTTTAAAACTCAAAATTGGGATGAATTTATTTAGATTATGTCAATACAATTATAAATATCATGAACTACCTAAAACATATTACTAGTTATAAGTTTTATTATTTTCAAAATTTAAATGAATCATGTTAATTTTAAATTTAAAAATATCTCAAATTAACTTTTAAAAAATCAATAGTGATCTTATAATTCGAAACAGAGAGAATACTATATAGTGGATATAGTAATTAATTTTTATTTTTTGATTTAACGGTTGAATATATGGTTGATCAATGTATTATATTTATACTTATATCCTAATGATAACAAAAAGTTTAATATTAGGCAAAAAGATTCAAATAAAAAACTTGTTTCCTTTTAAAATTATATAATCTAAAATAATAATAAAACTCTATTATACTTGAAATTGTAGTTATTTAATTGTAGTAATTAAAAAATTGATGGTAAGATGATTTTCATAAGAAATTTATTGCCTTCTAAAACTATATTGTCTATATACTAATAATTTTTTACTTAAAATCTAACTATTGTGTATAATTTAATAATAGTAATATATTAGTTTTATGGTGATTCTCTGCACATTCTTTTTGTAAAGCTCAAATCTATTAAGAGTGCCTGCTAAATCTTGACAAGAATGTGAGTAATCTGAAAACCAATGTGGACAAAGCTAGGGAGGCACTCCATACTACTCAATTGAAATTGGTTGTTACTCCTACTGATCAAGATCTATTAAGTCTTTAGAGAGTTCAAGCTGGAGATCTTTATTCTACTTTGAATCTCGAAGAGAAACTTTTAATTCAAAAATTCAAAATTTAGTGGTTGAAGGACGGGGACCGAAACACTAGCTTCTTCAATAATCAAATCAAAAATATGTGGAATCAAAACAAGATTATTTCTATCCAAAACTCCAATGGTGAGCTTGTGTCGGGGAAAAATGTAATTAAAAATACTGATGTGGAACATTTTTAAAAATCTACTGTGAAAATCCTTCTAGACTGACTTGAACAGCTTGCACAATCTGACTTCCTTTTTCGACAAGACTATTTCTTCATAGGATGCCAAGCTTCTAGAAAGAGAGGTAAATGATGATGAGATTCTCACCACACTAAAATCTATGAAAAAGAACAAGGCGGATGGCTTTAACGTGAACTTTTTTCTACACTTTTGGGCCACTGTGGGACAGGACTTCACTCTAGCAATTAAAGCTTTCTTTCGGTAAGGTTGCTGCTTAGAGGAACAAATGGCACTGCAATTGCTTTGATTTCTAAGGTCCAAAATCCATCCTCCATGAATGACTATCGTCCTATATCTATTGCTGCGACACAACATATAAGTGTATATCTAAAATCATCACATCAAGACTGAAGGGGGTTATCTCTAGGATTATCTCACCATGTCAAGCTATCTTTGTTCCAGGTAGGAGAATTGGAGATAATATATTGGTTGCCCAGGAATAATCCATAAATTACTGTAGGAAAACTGGTACAGCTTGATGTGCTATGAAAATTGACTTGTAAAAAGCTTTTGATTATGTTTCTTGGGAATTCTTGTTGAGAGCTCTTGCCCTTTTTAAATTTTCCCCTAAATTCATATACTAGATCTGAGCCTACATTTCTACTGCTAAATTCTCAATAAAAGTTAATGGTGTCATTTGTTACTTCAATGGAGTGAAAGGGCTTAGGTAAAGGGATCCACTTTCCCATATATGTTTGTTATAGCTATGGAGGTTCTGTCCATCATCATCTCTTGAAATACAAAGACTCCATATTTCAAGCATCATTGGAAAACCATGCAACTTAACTTAACTCACTTGTGCTTTAATGATGATCTCATCGTTTTTTGCCATGGAGATAACAAGTCTGCAGGTATCCTTAAATTCTGTCTTGAGCAATTTTTCTCCATTTCTGGTTAGCATCTTAACGCCTCCAAAAGCATGTGCTACCTATGTAATGTTCATCTGAAATTTCTAGTTAGCATCTTAATCTCTGACTGACTGCCAACCTATTCTGGAGAGAATCAAGAACCAACTAGGCACCTGGACTAACAAATTTCTATCCTACGATGGTAGGTTATAACTTATCAAGACTGTAATCTTTACGATTTAGGCATATTGGTCAGCCTATTTCATTCTTTTAGCAGCTGTTCTAAAAGATATGCAAAGTATAATGACAAGATTTTTATGGAAAGGTTCTCGCTGCAGAAATTTGAGGCTAAGGTTAGTTGGACTAAAATCACGCTTCCTTTTGATGAAGAGGGATTGGTGATTAAACAGCTTCAAGAGTGGAATAAGTCCTTTCTACTTCTACATCTACTAAAAGTGATCAATCCTAGTGTTCCTTCTATGTGGGCTGCTTAGGTTCGTAAATTCCTACTGAAGGATAAGTCTTTCTGGTTCATCCCTACCCTAATGAATTGCTCGCAAACTTGGAGAAAGGTATTGAATTTAAGACCTCTTGCTCTGTAGCATATAAATTATAAGATTAGTAATGGTGAAGATACAAGCTTATGCTTTGATCCCTAAATGAACAAAAAACCTATTGTGCAAAATATTCATCATCCCTTATTTAGGAACTCTAGTTTGGGAGTTTCTACTAAGGTTAAAAGTGTAAGACCCCGACTTTTATGAAATACAAATTTAATTTTTTGTTATATATTTTTTTCTGAAATGGTAAATAAATAAATTAACAAAAGTGAAAATTAAGAAAATGTTTGTACAAATTTTATCTTGTCGGTGAATATTCATTTTATCAGAAAATATTCGTTCTGTCGGGGAATATTTGATTCGTATGACAGCGATAAAATAACTAAATATTGGTGGACCCCCCACAACAAAATATTATCGAATATAGAAAATGACATATGTAACATTTCTAAATAAAAATAGTCAATGATACTATCACTTTTAACTGTTAAAATACCTGGTAGTAAAGGAATAATAACATACGGTATATCATAGTTGTAACGCAACGAAATCCCTACGTTCCTTAATCCTATCCATTCAATTCTGGATTTCATAATCATTAATCTTAAAATCAAATTATATTATCTTCAATCATCTTAACGGCGATTTCATGTGTTAATACATAACATTTAACCTTTAAAATTATTATTTGGCCATAATGCGATACATAAATCTGTTTATTTATTTTACATTCCTTACATGTCTCAGGATCGTAACGTTCACTTACCCTTGATTAGAACTTAGGTCAACCATTTATTCATTGTGACCTAGTCTATTATAATTTCATAATCATATAATTTGTGATTCAACTTAACATCACATGTGAATATACTTTCATCATTAAACTATACATACATAACTCTGCTTGCTTAAGCCTGTTCCATCCTCGTTCCTGTTTACATACATCTGTACTATACATATGAGTTTATTATATATAAAACTCGACTACCAATAATATCTTTACTTTATCTTATTACAATATTTCTCAAAACAAATTACATTTACAACTATCATTATGAATTTATAAACCATTCATTCTTATTACAATTTGGCTTAATGTTTAAAACCAAAACCTTTCATCACTTGTATCTGTACAACTTTACATTTAACTGGCTTTCTTGCACATTGCATAAATTTCATATAACAAATTCACTTCTCGCTTATCCATACATTCACATTCCTTTACCTTAGCTTAATTGGAACATCCAGCCCTCTCGAACTCAGTAAGTCAATCAGACAACACCTTTCATGCTTGTAGTTTATATTTATGCGTCATGCATCCTCTGTTGTACTATGTTATGCTTAATGACACATATTTCACTTAACAATTAATACACATAGTTGTACGGATTACACATTTCAACTATCACATAGTTCATGTAGGACAATTAGTACACTTAAGTCTGAAAAACTTGCATGTTCTGCATTTATTTACTTGACCTTTACTGCCTCGCTTGGCTTTCTTATCGTTTCATAACCGTCTTGTCGGTATGCTACTTTGAGTGCTATCTGTAAACATTGCACTATATGTATCAATATAGGATCATAAAACTTAATATAACTTGTCAAACTTATCTCATAATTATACGACCATTCGTCTCTAATCATTTCACATTTGATATATTATACCTAATGTAGGTTAATAATACATTCTAACTCCTTACCGATATTTTTCATAACTCATATCATGATTTGGCTTAATTTTAGGCATGTTATATTATGCCATTTATTATTTCATTATACCCTGACACCCTTTATATTGGTCATTCTTTATCTATCTAGGGTTTACATAACCTATTTTTATTATTTTATAACAAAACGTCGTATTTTGGACACTTTTAATTTTTTTTATGAATAATACATTGTGCCCCGGCTGCTTCAGACTTCGTTGGCCGCAAAATCTTCTCGGCTGGGAACAATGTACTGCGCCTCGGCGCAATGTTCAGTGTAAAACACTGCACCCCGGCACAATCCCTCTGCATCAGACTTTTCTAATTTTTATTGCCACTTTGCTGATTTTTAACTCATTCACCATACATCCAATCAAGTCCAAATTTGGAATAGTACTAGGTCTTACTACGTAGTATTTTACAAATTTTTTACTTTCCTCATTTGGCTTCTCAAAATCAGTGAAACACTAGCCCGTAGGAGGGCGTTTAAATTCGTTTTCAACCTTAAAACTAAAATTTACCAACTTTGTATTTTTGCCCATTTATTTTAACACTTCATTCTAATACTTAAAAAAGTTCATATAACTTTATATGACATGTCCAAACTTTTAAAACCATAAAACTTCGCACGAGACGGGTTTTGTCCATAAAAATCCATCTCGAGTTGAAACGATCGATTTCGATCGTTCGAATCGCCATTTCATTCGAATTTCAATCTGTTGATTATCAAATCAACCTAAACACGTTTAATAACATAACACTAGGTTGTTTAACTTCATTGCACTTTTAATTTTTCAAAATTGCCAAAAATCACCTATGAGTTAGATTTTTATTAACTTTACAAACTTTTTCATGAAAACTTCATTTCAACTCTTATACTTCACTTGACCTCTTAAATTCCATACGCCACATAGGCTATCACATACACATTTAACGACTTTGTAAGTCTATATCACTTCTATATGCACATTCTAATGCACTTTACAGATTATAATTTGGTCTATACACAAAGTATAGCCTAATATTGTAACTTTTCCTTAACAAATCATACTCTTGGACCTTTAATGCATCTTCAATGCAATTTAACATGAAATTTTATATACTTTAAACATGTTTATCGTCTTCATCTAGGTTTATTTTTTATCAAAACCAACAATATTAAACACATAACCTTCATTAATTCATGATTTCTAACTTGAATACATACATAATAGTGCACCACCTTTACAAAATCAAACTTGAGTTTATGGTTTCATGACTTCTCAACCATTTAACACTTAAACTCATATACAAACTTACATCTAACCACTAATTCATGCATGGCTAGTCTTAAACTAACATTTAAACTTATAAATATCACATTTCATGGTTTGAACCTAAACATACCTTCTTATGGCTCTTCTTCTCCTTGCTACAAAGCTTGCTAGAGATAAATTCTCCACTTTGATGTCTAAGTATGCTCTTCTTCTACACTTTTTCTTGAAATCCTCCAAGGATTGGCAAACCCTAGACTTTCTCTTCTCTTTTCTTTCTCACTTGTAAATTTCGGATGATGAATAAAAATGAGCTAAGTTAACTTGATGCTTACTATATAAAAGTTGTATATAATCTCTAGCAACTAACTTACCATGGTTAGTTTAACTTTTGCATAGTTAAGGGCCATCATGTCATTTTCCATAACCAACTAAGGATAGCTTGGATAATACTCACAAAAAGGATACCATATTCATTCTTTATATTGTGAAGGGCATTTTGGACTTTTGCCAATTTCTCTAGACAATTTAATTTCCATGTAATTTCCTTAAAAATTATTTATTGCTTATTTTTAATCTAATTCAAGTCCTTTTTTATCTAGATTTATTTCACTAGGCTTGAATTTTATTCTAACGTCAAATATTACACAATTGGCTTGTCCCAAAACACTTATCGCACCTCAAAAATTGAATTTCATTAAGAACTTATAACAATTCACAACAAATTGTCAATTTGCATAATATTCATTCTTAATTATCTACGAACCCTTTTCAGTTTCACATTCAATCAATTCAAATTTTCGACATCTCAACATAGTCGAATGGCTCAACTTTTCCCATAAATCGCTTCCTCAAAAAGTGAACCTCGACCGAATTACCAAAATTCATCCCTTAAATCCTTATTCACCCATATAACCATTTTTATGACTTTTACATCCTTTTTCTTATTTACATAATACACATGTGTTAATTTGCACCATTCTTACATACCTCGTTCTTTCTACTCATTCTCGGGGTTATTACATTGTGTACATATACATTGTATAACTATAATTCATTTCATCAATTAATACAGATTTATTAATTCATTTCAAACATTAAACTTAATAACCATTATTATTTAATCAATTTATCATATACCAATTAGGTCAAACTGTTCCTTCCTCTCTACACATTCAACCACACATTATTGTACATTTTCGTAACCTAGCCTCTTGAGGCCTAATCACTATGCTCGCTATTAATATCTATAACAAAAGCTTATATCACATATTTTCTTCTCATTTCCTTTATTCTCAGCTTTAATTCCTTCCTTCTTTATCAAATCAATTACACACATATTCACATATTTAACTTATTATATACAGACACAACACAATATCTTACCTTAATTCCTGTCAAATTATCTTATTGTGGGCATTACAATTTCTCCTTCTCTTTAATCCATCACATTGCCATTCAACCATCAGAATTTATATTCATAATAATTTCATGATCTGTTACGTTGCTAATACACTTTAATAAATAGCTGATCCTCGTACAATCTATAGACCCTTGTTTACATCAAGAGTCCTTCCATATCATTTCAACCACATAGGTCACTGCAATCACATTGATTAAATAATGATTAAATTTAATCTTATAATAATACATCATATCCATCTAAACCAGGTTTTAATCATCTAACCTTTACTAAATTAATCAAAATTCTCATTTAAAAATCTTGTAAAAATCTGGGATGTCACAACAGTAGCATACGGTATTGTACAGTAACACACGGTATTGCACAGTGTTTCATATTATTGAATTGATAAAGTGGCTATTGTACTATATTGACTTTATTGAACCAATAATTGTCATATACACAATAATTTATATTATTAAACTGATAATTATCACAATAATATATACATAGTAATTCACCTTACTGAATTAATAATTGTCATTACACAGTAACGTGCTTTTTCTTTTACTTATTTTCTGCATTATTGTTATCTCTATTATGATGTTGATTAAACTGTTGTATTCCATTATTAGTTGATTTTTCTGCTTGTATTGTGAGTATCTAACTCAGAAACCAACTACACTGCATTTATAATAATTAATTATAATAATAAATAATTATGAATTATTGTTGAATAATTAAATTGATAAAATTATTTGTTTTTATTATAAAAAATTATATAAAGTTACTTATTTTTATTATAATAAATTATATAAAGTTATTTACTTTATATAAATTATGTAAAGTAAATTATTTTATTATGATATATTATATAAAGTTATTTATTTTTATATATAAAGTTAATTGATTTATATAAAGTTAGTTGTTTTATATATAAAGTTAATTGCTTTATAAAGTTGGTTGTTTTATATATAAAGTTAATTGAATGGTATAGATTAAAGAAAATTTAAAATGAATGGTATAGATTAAAGATAATGTAATAATTATATAATTTAAAATGAACGGTGTAGATTAAAGATGATTTTTAAATGAATGATTTAGATTAAGAAAATCTTAAAAGATGAAATGAGTGCTATGAATAAAACATTATCTTGAAATATACGGTTTGGAATAAATTAGAGAATCTTAGTTTATGATAAGATTTTTGGCTATAAATAGATACCTTAACTTAAGAATTTTTTATAAAACTTTCTTGCTTATTCTTTCTTTCACTCTCTACATATTACTTTGTATAAGTTCTTTTTGAGTGTGCTAAAGCCATCTTGAGTATTTGTGAAGATCTGTAAGTGTACGAGTATTGTTCATGTAAGTCTTTTTATAAAAGTTATATAAGCAACCAAACACATCACACGGTGTTTATAAATCTTCTTTTAGAAGATTTATTTTGAAAAGCTTCATTTGGAAGATTTATTTTGAAATATTATTTTTTTTCAAAAATTATATTGAAGTTATTCTACTTTATTTTTTCAAATCACTTTTGATGATTTTATACAAATTAGTATACACCATGAAATAATATGTGGTAGTTATTAATTAAATTATAAATATATAGGTTGATCAACTTTATTTAAATCAATATACAGTCACGCGTTAAGGTAAGAGGTATCATTCTTTTCATACTCGTAAAAGAATATCATTTTCTTTCTTACTTGTAAGGGGTATCATTCTTTTCATACTCTTAACTTACTATGGTAAGTATTTTTTGGTAAAGTTTCCTAAAATTATTATATGTTACTTAATAGTTTGCGCTTTATCTAATATCATTTCAATTAAACCCTCATATTTTTCTAAATCTTTCTATTGAACTTTAACCGTTATTCTGAACCGTGGATCTTGAATATCATTTTTGAATTTTAGTCCACGTCATGTTGACAATTTGCACATTATTTGAATCTGCACAAAGTAAAATCATAAACTTTCGATATTTATTGATCATCCTATTTCTTCTGTTCATCATTTATATCACTGTTGTTATTCTAATCATCAAGAATCATTTTGTTGAGAATATTTGTAACCTGGGACATGGATGATAGGATAAATGCGATATAATTATTGTGTCTTTTAGGGCATGTAGTGAATGTTCTCCATGTAGTGAATGTTCTCTTTGGCCTGAGGCAAAGAAGAACTGTTGTTTGGTATGATTATGACCAAAGGCTGAAGACTGGTATGATCATGACCGTTAATGTTATATTTGAATATCTTTTCCTCGTAGTACAAAGATGAACTGTTGACTTGCATGATTATGATCAGGAACTGTGAATTTATATTATCATGACCAGTGGTGTTTAATTAAGATGAGAAAAGTTGATAATATTTTTCTTAAAAAGAGAAGTTAGTGGACATCATAGTCTACATGATTCTTCTAATGGATTGCTCATTCCGCTACTGTTATTAATCTAAAACTTGTTGTTTATTATATTCAATCAAGAACTCAACTGTTGAAGGCTAAAGATAATTTATTCATTGTTATCTTAGTCATCATATTTCTTACTGGCTATTTGAGCTCACCCTTTCTTTTTTGTTCCATTGTTCTTCAGGTAATGAGAGAATAGTTGGGTCTAGCCGGGGAATGGAGTGAAGGTCTGAGAGATAGTTATAGTAGTCTTCACATATTGTATATAGTTGTTGGTTTGCAAAAATTATGGCATACATATAATCAAATTATATAAGCGCAACGGAAGCAATTAAAAATTAGATTTTAAAATTTTTGTACAACCAATAACCCGTATCTTTCTTATGCGACTATTATTAATTGAGGAAGGATAAAAGAATTTATACCTTTGTAGAACCAAGCTTCCACGGGTACAAGTTCATCTCCCTTTAATCCTTCACGTTCTTCTTCAAATTCACCGATTAGATTCCACGGATCAATGTTAGCTCCCCAAGTGTTGAGCCTCTAGAGGTGATCCACCAAGAGATCTATAGATTAAAGAAGTAGATCTTGGTTTCTCCAAACCATGGGTGGCTAGCCCTAATTCTCTCTCTCTCTAACTCTTAAATCTAGAGAATTATGGAGTACTCTCTCTAATCTAATGAAAGAGTGTGTAACCTTGATCTATGATAAGACTCCTCTTATTTATAGATCTAGTCAACCCTCCTAAACTATTTAGGATTAGGGCTTTAATTTAATTCCCAATTTAATTAGGAACTAAATTAATTAATTACAATTCCTAAACCATTTAGGAACTTAATTATTTAATAATGAGAGTACTTCTTATTAATTAATTACTAAACCATTTAGTAACTTAATTAATTATTATAATTATAATTCCTAAACTATTTAGGAACTTAATTATTTAATAATAATATTACTATTTATTAATTAATTACTAAACCATTTAGTAACTTAATTAATTATTATAATTATAATTCATAAACTATTTAGGAACTTAATTATTTAATAATAATATTACTACTTTTTAATTAATTCCTAAATCATTTAGGAACTAAATAATAATACTAGTAATAATAATAAGATTCCTCTTATTAATTTATAATTAGTATTTCTAAAATACT
The DNA here is from genome assembly GCA_947179155.2 of Hedera helix. NCBI lineage: Eukaryota > Viridiplantae > Streptophyta > Magnoliopsida > Apiales > Araliaceae > Hedera > Hedera helix. The sequence goes on from OX359266.1 coordinate 21,459,167, forward strand.
AAATTATAAATATTAAGCTATTTAATTTATTCTATCACCATAGTATAAATTAAATATACTTAATTTATTATTACGATTATGCCATCCACTTCTAAAATAAATATTACTCTTTTGCGGTGTTACCCTTTAGGTTCTCCATATTAAACCGGTTGTATAATAAATAAATTAGAACAATTCTAATTCATTTATTACAAATTAACTCTTTAATTCAGAATAAATAATTATTCCACAATAAGGGTAAGCCCCCTTAGCGATTAGTCGACTTTCTAGATAATATAGATTTCAACATTTAATCGTAAAAGAACCTTTCAGCAAATAGTTACCGTACAATTCAATCATTCTACCAGACAATGTCCCAATCAAATATAAGACACGAAATTTTTGTCAAGTCTTATTTATTTGATTATATGCATTTCAATTCACAAATACACAACTCTAGTTAATGTAAATTAGAAACTCCTTTCTAATTTCATTCAACCCTGGCCAGGGATTTCTGAATTGTCACTTATTGAATCGCATAGGACATTTTCTCCCTTTACTGGAAGTGGTAGATCATTTGTTGACCATTCATCTATCTCCATGTGTACCTTATTATACCCAAGCACATCCTTTGATATACCAATAGGTCTTAAGGAATATGTCAAAGTATAACTTAGTACACACAAAATACTAAGATGATCTCAAGTCTAAGGATCACTTGTACGACTATCACATAAGGAACTCCTATTGACAGACGAGTAAAACTCCATTAGGTGTTCCTTGAGCGAGTCACGTTCAGTGAACTTATTCTCTAATAAGCACCTACATACTTGCTTTAGTGTCTCTACACAAATGATTATGAGATCAATCATCCTCTTCATAAGAGCAAGCATAGTATGTACCAATCTATCCGGATCTACTAATTCCCTTTTTAGTGATCCAACGATTAGGAACAATTTTAGTTTTGAGCTATCTTGAATTTAGATCTCATTAGCATGATCTTCATCATGGTTCTAAAAGCATTGCTCGAAAACTATGGGTTTATCCATTTGATTAATTCAAGTAATTAATCATGAATAAAGAAATGCCTTGATACTTTTATTAATAAATAAACAAGATTACAAAGTATATGCTTATCACATCAAATGTGATTGGCTTGAGGGCATACTACTTTCAATAGTGTGGCAATAATAGTGAAGACTTAGTTGTATATTATTAAGTTATGTATTTCTGTCATATGTACTGTTTGTATTAGTTACCGTATATTTTATGGTGTCTCAAATTGGGCTATGTAGGCCCAAATTTGGGGGCGTCACATTTGGTATTCGAGCTTAGGAATATGATCTTTAATAGAGATCTGGGGTAGAAGTAAGAAGAGAGAGAAGTATAGATTATATCACCAGTGTGTCCTACATAAATTAAATTTTGTTATCTAATGAGTTGGCTTGAATGTGGGGATAAAAAGTGACGAGTCAGTTTGTTTAACTAACATTTATCTTATGACCACAATTTAGAATGACTTCTGAAAATCAAGGAATGGCCTATCTACTGTCCGAAGCAAATGTAGCTGAGAACCAAGAAGCTACAAACAATCATTCTACAACTTCATAAAATAATGATGGTGATCATGCAAATCAGGATGGTTTCTTTAGAAACTTCATGCAATTTATCCAAAATCAGGCAAGGGGAGGTCCTACTGGTGGAAACGCTGATAATTCAAGAATTGTCACCGTTAAGCAATTTCAAGAGTTAGAACCACTTGAATTTTTCGAGAAGCCTGACCCACTCAAAGCGGAAGCATGGTTGAAGTAGACGACAAAAATACAAGATGTCCTGCGATGTGCAGATGATTAGAAGGTGTTATTTGCTACCTTTATGTTACGAGGTGAGGCAGACCATTGATGGGAGGCAGTAAAACATATCCATCATTTGGTTCTCAAAATGTCTTCACTGGAATTTATAGAGTTGTTCAACAAAAAGTACTTTCCAGAAAGCACCCGTCATATGAAGGAGGTGGAGTTCATAAAGCTAGAGCAGAAAAATATGACAGTCTTATAATATGAAGCAAAGTTTGTCGAGTTATCTCGTTTTGCGACCCATCTAGTGGATGACGAAGCACGGATGAGTCAAATGTTCTTGCGAGATTTGAGAACCAAAATTCGTTAACAACTTAGCTATCATAAATTTTGTTTGTATTCAGATGTGGTGGATAGGGCTCAAAGGGTAGAACATGAAAATGAAATAGTGCAACCAAGAGTCAATGACCAGCATAGAGAGAGAAGTGACAACAACCACAGGAACGAGAATCATAGAGGAGGTAACCATTACTTCGGTGGTAATCCCACATCGAATAACAGAAGAGGAGAATCTAGTGGGAATAATTTCAAGAGGAAGAGATCCCATAATAATTATGGAAGGACACTAGCACCAGTACCAACACTGACACTAGTTTCAAGGGGAGGAGATCGACTACCGGTGAGATGCTACATGTGTGGTCAAAAGGGTCACATCAGCCCAAACTGTACGTAACAGTCCAAGTTGTGTTACAGTTACGGAAATGAAGGTCATATTGCTCAATTTTGTTCTGTTACAAAATCAAGTCCAGATGCAATGATGGTACCAAAAGCTAGCGCGCATAAAGGAAAATCTGTAGTTCAAGGGAGAAATTTTATTATGACATCCCAAATGGCACGAAACCCGAACGAGGTGATAACCGGTAAGCAATTCATAAATTCTCGTGAAGTCTATGCCCTGTTAGATACTAGTTCTATCCATTCTTTTATCTCACCTACGTGTGCTCAACGATTAAACTTAACTCTTGAAAATTTAGACTTTGACTTATCAGTTGAAATCTCATTATGAGCAATAGCCATTACATCTACTGTATATAAATCTTACTTAGTTCAAGTCAACAGCCTTATATTACCCATTGACCTTATCTTTTTAGAAATGCATGATTTTAATGTGATTTTAGGAATTGATTAGTTAGATCATGCTAAAATTGATTACTTTCAAAAGATCATTAGTTTTTATATTCTTAATCAACCTGTCATACAAATTCAAACAATCAAACCACTAAAATCTATAAATATTAGTTATAGCTATAAAGTCACTCGTTTATTGAAAAATGGATGTCAAGCCTTTTTAGCTCATGTTACTGACTTGAACAAAGATATGTTAAACTTGAATGATATTCCTGTTGTTAATGAGTTTTTTGATGTTTTTCTCGATGAACTTTCTGGCTTACCCCAAATCGAGAAATTGAATTATGTATTGATCTTGAACCCGGTACTAAACCTATTTCCAAATCCCCGTACCGAATGACACCTATTGAACTTCAAGAGCTAAAGGTCCAACTACAGGAATTGTTAGATACTGGTTTCATTCGTCCGAGTGCATCGCCTTGGGGTGCCCCTGTTCTTTTTGTCAAGAAGAAGGACGGGAGTATGAGATTATGCATTGACTACCAAGAGTTGAATCATGTCACCATCAAAAACAGGTACCCGTTATCTCGAATTAATGATATGTTTGATCAATTGCAGGGTCAAAGAAGAACTATTTTTTGGTATGATTATGACCAGAGGCTGAAGATTGGTATGATCATGACCATTGGTGTTATATTTGAATATCTTTGGCCCGTAGTGCAAAGATGAACTATTAACTTATATGATTATGATCAGGAACTGTGAATTTATATTATCATGACCAGTAGTGTTTAAGATGATAAAAATTGATGATATTTTTCTTAAAAAGAGAAACTAGTGGACATCATAGTCTACATGATTCTCCTAATGGATTGCTCATTCTACTGCTATTATTGATCTAAAACTTGTTGATTATTATATTCTATCAAGAACTTAACTGTTGAAGGTTAAGGATAATTTACTCATTGTTATCTTAGTCATGATATTTCTTACTGTGTTATTTGAGCTCACCCTTTATTTTTTGTTCCATTGTTCTTTAGGTAATGAGAAAATAGTTGGGTCTAGTTGGGGAATGGAGTGAAGGTCCGAGAGATAGCTGTAGTAGTCTTCACATGTTGTATATAGTGTGATAATAATAGTGAAGACTTAGTTATGTATTATTGAGTTCTGTATTTCTGTCTTATGTACTGTTTATTTTAGTTACTATGTATTTTATGGCGTCTTAAATTAGGCTATGTAGACCCAGATTTGGGGGCGTCACAAAAAGCCTTATATGTAATGCCGTCTGGAACCTGCCCACATCTAGACACTTGATTCATTTTCGGCATACATTTGATTATTCTACAAACTGTGATTATACAACTCAGGACCAAATTCTTTATGAGAATTGCAAGGTGAGTAATTGCAAGGCTACTTCCATCTGGAACTCTATTAGACAAAGAGCCCCCAATGTGAATTAGAGCATAATGGTCTTCTACAGTAATCTTCCACCCAAGTATTCTTTTATACTATGGCTTGCCTTCCACAATGGTATTCAAACTAAGGATAGACTTATCAACTATAGGTTTGTCCTTGATCCCACATGTAACTTCTGCCATGCTGCTACTAAAACCTTCAGTCATCTTTTCTTTAACTGCCCATGCTCTTTCCAAATTCTGGTCTCGGTGCTTCGTCATTGTGGTTGGAGGGGTATGCACAGAGTTTGGGATACAATTACTACCTTCATTAGCTCTTGCTCCAATCAGACAAGTAGATTTAAACTGCTGTGTCTTGGGTTTGCTACTGTTATATACACTGTTTGGCAGGAACAGAATGCAAGGTCACATGATAATGAATCTACACCTATCAGGACTATTGTGCAAAATATTTTTCATTTGATTAAGTGTAAACTTCATACTAATTCTAAGTTTCAAAAAGTCATTGCTATATATCGTCATTTAGCCCTTTAGTGATTGTATAGCATTGGAGGCTATTGTGATTGTATAGCATTAGTAGGTATAGTCTTATGTTTTGCTTTAGCTTTGGTATCATCTGGGCTTGTCATTAGATGTGGCTACTATAGCCACACGGGGTATGCCCCTGATTTTGTATTTCCTCTTTCTTTTTATAATATTTTTAATCAGCAAAAAAATAAATTAATATTAGGTCACGTGATTTTATTATTTCATTGTAAAGTTATATTATTAACTCATATTTTTTAGTTACTTAAACAAACAACGAATTAAAATTTTGAATCGACTCAGCTTAGAAACTCAGGTATTTATGACTTAGATTATATTACATTAATTAATAGATTACATTTTCTTTACTCGCTTTGTCTATTTATCCAAAATTTGGAAGAAGGTTCAAACAATTTCATCTCATATTTTGAAATGACCTATCAAGTATGCTTTGTACCCACTTTTCTTTTAAGACTTGATTTGAGGATACAGTACAAGTTGTTAGTTCCCAGAGGCACACAAGTGATCTAGAAGGGGGGGGGGGATTGAATAGATCTCTTAGAAACTTTTTGCTTAACTTCAAAAGTTTATTACCAATTAATTCATTTAATAAAGATTTGTTTGCACAGCAGAATATTAGTTTGAAAACTCCCCTTAAAGATTTGTAAAACTTCTCCATTGAGTTAAGACTGTATTGAAGATAGCCACTTGTCAAGTAAACCAATTTTAGCAGTTATATCTATATATGTGAAAGTAGTATGCCCTCAAGCCAATCACATTTGATGTGATAAGCATATACTTTGTAATCTTGTTCGTTTATTAATAAAAGAATCAAGGCATTTCTTTATTCATGATTAATTACTTGAATTAATCAAATGGATAAACCCATAGTTTTTTAGCAATGCTTTTAGAACCATGATGAGGATCATGCTAATGAGATCTAAATTCAAGATAGCTTAAAACTAAAATTGTTCCTAATCGTTGGATCACTAAAAGGGGGATTAGTAGATCCGGATAGATTGATACATACTATGCTTGCTCTTATAAAGAGGATGATTGATCTCATAATCATTTGTATAGAGGCACTAAAGCAAGTATGTAGGTGCTTATTAGAGAATAAGTTCACTGAACGTGACTCGCTCAAGGAACGCCTAATGGAGTCTTACTTGTCTGTCAATAGGAGTTCCTTTTGTGAGAGTAGTACAAGTGATCCTTAGACTTGAGATCATCATAGTATCTTGTGTATGATGAATTATATTTTGACATATTCCTTAAAACCTTTAGGGTGTAACAAAGATTGGATATAATAAGTCATACATGGAGATAGGTGAATGATCAACAAAGAATCTATCACTTCTAGTAAAAGAAGAGAATGTCCTATGCGATTCGATAAATGACAACTCAGTAGTCCTTGGCCAAGGCATAATGGAAATTAGAAAGTAGTTTCTAATTTACATTAATTAGAGTTATTCATTTAAGGATCGAAATGCATATAATCAAATAAAATAAGACTTGACAGTTATACCATGTCTTATATTTGATTGGGACGTTGTGAGGTAGAAGGATTGAATTGTACGGTAACTATTCGCTGAATAGGTTCTTTTGTGATTAAATGTTGAAATCTATATTATCTGGAAAGTCGTTGATCGCTAAGGGGGCTTACCCTTATTATGGAATAAATATTATTTATTTAAATAAATTAAATAGTTTAATTTATTTATATAAATAAGATTAGAATAGTTTTAATTAATTTATTCTATAACCGGTTTAATATGGAGAACCTAAAGGGTCACACCGCAAAAGAAAAATAATTATTTAAGAAGTAAATGACATAATTGTAATAATGAATTAAGTATATTTAATTTATACTATGTGGATAGAATAAATTAAATAGCTTAATATTTATTATTTAGTATTTTGGAAATACCAATTATAAATTAATAAGAGGAGTCTTATTATTATTATTATTACTATTATCATTATTATTTAGCTCATAAATGGTTTATGATTTAATTAATAAGAGTACTCTCATAATTAATAATTAAGTTCCTAAATAGTTTAGGAATTATAATTATTATATTAAATCAATTAAGTTCCTAATTAAATTAGGAGTTTAATTAAAAACCCTATTCCTAAAGGTGTTAGGAGGGTTTACTAAATCTATAAATAAGAGAAGTCTTATTATGGATTAAGGTTACACACATACACTTCCACAAGTTTTGGGAGAGTACTCATATATTCTCTAGAGAGAGAAAATAGGGTTTGCCATCACCCACTTCTTAAATTATTGTTATTCCTTGGTGGATCACCTCTTGAGGCCAAACACTTGGGTGGCTAACATTGATCATTGGAATCCAATCGGTGAAATTCAAGGAGATCGCGAAGGATTTGGAGGTGAACTTGTACCCGTTGATGTTTTGAGTTCTACAAGGGTATATCTCTAACTTCTTCTTTATTAATTAATAATTACGCATAAAGGTCGACCCTGGATTATGGTTTGTAAATTTTTAAATTTGATTTTACCATACTTTCGCTATTTTGTGCAATTTGATTGCGTATATGAATTTTACAAACCAACAATATGTATATATGACAGAATGTAAATGACACCAGAGAGTTTTAAGTGGTTCGGAGACTGAATAACTCCTACTCCACTCTTCTACTACAACGAGTAGGAAATCCACTAAGAATGGTTCATACAGAACCCTTCAAGCACATCAGGCCTGAAAACTCTGGTTCACTAAGAACCCTTCAAACCCAGCAGGTTTGGCTAGTTTAGTCACTAAGACAAGGACATAACTGCCCTCTTCAAGTCCAGCAGACTTGGCTCCTTTAGTCACTAAGACAAGGACATAATTGCCCTCTTCAAGTCCAACAGACTTGGCTCCTTGCTTGTTGATAGATGTTGGAGTTGCTACTAAGTTGTACTTTAAGTTCCATTGTCTTTAAATACTCAATAGCAGGATATGATCATTCTTGAAATGATATTGAGTTCGGCAATGATACTTGGCTTCTTTATATGCTCAATATCTTCTTGTGATCACCCATTGTACTGCTAAGCTTTGACAATTCAGCTCATTTGATATTTGATAACATCTCGAGATGAACTTTTGAGATGACTGTGAAGCTCCTTCCATTTGGTACTCAATTGTTCCTTCTTATCATAGACATTTTATTGCCTCTTGAGATGTGCTTCTGAGATGACTGTGAAGCTTCTCCTTTTTGGTACTCAGTAGCTAACATATCCGTATCAAGTTGGAATTTAGGCTTCTCTTTTTCACATACTTAGCACCTTTGAACACTTATCTTGCAATAGAATCATTTCTCTCTATATCTCTCTCAATTCAGTGTTAGTGTTCTGGTGGATCGTAGAGTGTTCTTCAGCATATTCATTTTTGTTTCGCTCTACGATCTGTTGTTGTCCACCATCCTCTTTTTTTTCTTCAACAACTTCTCTTCTCTGTGAGCATTTATCTTTTTATATATTTGAGCATATTTTACCGTTTGAAAAGATCCGTTGGGTTCCTTTGGCTTTGTGCAGATCCTTGATATCTTTGATGTTGACTTTTCTGTTGCTTGTGTCAGTGCTTTTTCCTTTTTCTGACATATGTACTGTCACATCAACCTGTAGCTTTGCTTTCTGCATTTTTAGCCGTTGCACTTCCAGAGTTGTATATCAAGGATTATTATGTATTTAACCTTCTGATCCATCATTAAATATCTTCCTTGACTTTAATAACCAGCTGCTCTATTGCTGTCAGAGATGTCCTGTTAGTTTGATTATTTTCACCAGCTTACTGAGTAGTAGGTCCTTACTTATAGTCGTCTGGTCACAAAATCCTTTGTGACTCTGACATGCATCTGTTCCTTAACAGCATTTAATCTTTCTCTAATCTGGAAGAGGAATATTCTCTCTTCTCTCGCACCATATTGCAATTATGTTCCTTTACTGCTTCTTATAGAGAATTCGTAGAGTGATTGTCTGTCCATTCAGACTCTACGAATTCAGCTCCACTCGTTACTTGAAGTATGTCGGGTAAAAGGTTGAGTTAGAGCGATCTTCTCTCTTACTCTGCGATCTTACTGTTTTGTTCAGATCGTAGAGTTTGTCTGCAGTGTTTTGCATTATGATTTCGTTCTACGAGCTTGTCCTTCTGTGCAAGTCGTGAAGTTGCTGACTGCAGTGCTTTTCAGTGAAATCGTTGAGTTGTTGTCTTAGTTGGCACATCCTTTATTTCTACTCAACGATTATTCCATGTGTAGAATAATTTTCTGCATTGTCTTGTCATCCTGTTTCACTCTATGATTTCTTCTAACTGTGCAAATTGTATAGTTCTCGTATGTGCTTGTTCTTCAAGTTTACTCTACGATCTTGCTAGATTGTGTATATCGTAGAGTACTTTTCTTCTCTGGTTCTGCGTTAACTGTAGGCTTGCTTAGCTGTTTGTTCGACGATCATAGAGTTCTGCTCTACGATTTGTACTTGATCAGTTCTTTAATTTAGCTTGTTTATTCTGTAGACCTCTTGCACATCTGTCTCTCTTTGATGATCGTAGAGTTATCCTGGTAAGGAGTCGTATGTTTCACTCTACGAATCATACTGAATCATTGAGTCTTTTTTGCTTGGAATCGTAGAGTCCATTCTTTTCTAACTAAGTCATTTCGTACATATTACATCATTATATTTATTGAAAAGACTTTACAGACTCTATCATACACAAATATAACAATGATTCATTCTTATGCTACTCTGTTTATATCATGCATCTTTTATGCAGAGTGACTCCTACAGAAAGATCAACTTAACATTTCTGATCTTTAAAATCTAAGTCATTTGTACACATATATCTTTTAAAAGGACTTTACAATATTTGAACCAGATAACTTTCATTCTCTTTTATAAGCATCAGATAGTTTTCAACAAGATCATATTTGTGTTATACAAGTGTGTAAATCACAGTATTTGAAATAGGTAATATATATCATACACACATGATCATGTAGGCACATAATTTGATTAACATATAATCACTTTGTCAATTAACCACATAAGCACTTTTAGAACATCTACGCACATAATCAAGTAAGCATATAAACACATTAACACATAAGCACTTTGTCAGATACACATTGACAATCAACCATGTAAGCACATTTACCACAATCATTTTTGCACAACAGTCACCATCATCAAATCAAACAACCTTCAACACAAGTGTAATAAATTTTCATAGTTGATTACATACTCTTCTAACCATCAATTTAACTCAGATCTTTCTCTTTTTTTATTTTTGAATTGAGAATTTATGCTATTATAATTCATTAATTCGGGATACATTTTAACTTTTAATCACAGAGACATAAAAAAAATTACTTAATGAAGAGGCCAATAGAGAACTAAAATAAAATCTAGATATTTGTTTATAAAAAAAATATTTGGGATTGAATTATTTGTATAAATTTAACACTATTTTGGACTATTTTATCTTATAATAAGGGATTATTAGTCCTTAAATATTGGACTATTAATCACATAAATCTATTTAATAGCTTAAAATGAGGAGGACTATTAATTCCAAATTCATCATGAGATTATATAATTCCTTATAAATAGTTTTAAGAATGATAAAAAATAGTCCATAGGACTATTTAAAGAATTATTAATCACTTATCATAGGATAAAATAGTCCGATTAATTAAAGCTATGTTTATTATAAGAAAAATATTTTTGTATTTTCAAGTGTTTGGTATAACTATGATAAAAGGTTAAATCACAAATTGCACCCTACAATTTAGATTCAAATTCAATTTTTATCCCAATCTTAATTTTCAATTAGAAACATCCTAAATTCTGAGTATTTAAACACTTCGCATCATCCGCATAAAAAAATTTTGCACCATAATTTTAGCGCCGTGGTCTACAAGTTTAGGATACTTTTAATTACAAATAAAATTCGGGGTGAAAACCGTTTTTACGCCTAAACTATAGCATTCAATTTGTGATTTAGTGATGGGAAAAAATAACTAAATGTCAATGCATGTTTAAGACTGATTCTTGGGAAAGAAACTTTATAATTTCAGCTCCCAAAGTCACTTTCAGGAAAATAATAGTAGAAAATTTTCTTTTAAACTTTCTCATAAAAATCACGGAGCCTAGCCACTTTGCAAAAGGGTCAAACCACTAATCATTGACTCTAACCCTTGATCTCTTATATGGATCGTATATATTTTTGATTGTTCTAGAATTAGATTTGTCACACTTTTATAAAGCTTAAACCTAAACCTGCAATTGAAAAAAAAAATATTAGTGTGTTTTGTTGGTCCAACTTTATACTTTCTCTGTTTTTTAAAAAAGAATTTATTTGCAATTTAGAGCTTGTTTGGGAAAGCTTTGTTTAAATTAAAGCCATTTTTTAATTAAAAATAAAAAAATATTCTGGAGTTTGGATTCAAAAACACTTTTAATTGCAACAAATTTATATTTTTGATTGAAGTACTTTTCACAAAAGCACAAAATAAAAAATTATTTTAAAAAAAAATAAATCTTACACGACACAATTACCTTAAATTTGGTATTAATCTTTGTAAACATACTTTTATAATTAGTAACGAAATACTATCTTAACTTTCTTATACAAACATTTTTGTCCAATAAAAATGATTTAAAAGTGTTTTATCTTATTTCTTCATACCGCACAACTCTGCCAAACTTATATATATTTTCACTTCATGTTTACCCTTGAAAAATTATGTGTTATTAGTTTAAATGTGGGGGGGAAATAATAAAATTTTGATATCAAATTAAAATTATATCGTCTTTTTATGCAACTAATGAAAAAGAAGAGTTTTTTTTTTTTCTACAAACAGATTAAAATCAATAAATAAAATTATTTTTGAAAAAAGCTTAGATTTGATACGGTGATAATAAATAATTAATTATACATGAGTAGGATTAAGATAATAACATGTCATTAAAATAAAATATAGTTTCATTAATAATGTCTTATAATTTGAAATTCCCGATCGTATATATACTAACAGCCTGGGAAACTTTTTACTTTTTGTGAAAGAGAATTGATATTTTTACAAGAAAAAATAATATTTTCACAAGACGTCACTCACATAGATAATAAGTGGAGTCTATCTTCATGTGAGTGATGTCTCGTAGAAATATCTAATTTTCTTGTGAAAATATCAATTCTCTTATGAAATGAAGTTGTATCATCGAATTATGTAGCATTTTCCTTCGAAATCGAAACATAAATAGCCTGCACGCGTTATTCCAAAACAGTTCATCAATCATGAATCACCGCCCCTTGGAATGATTAAGAAAACAAGGAGCTTTTAAGATTTTTAACGTTTAATTAACAGTTGAATTAAACCCAAAACCAGCTGCGTTTTGTTTGGTTTGAACACAAAATTGTTGGTGTTGAATATTTGTAGGACTACTTTCTTACTCACTTTTGTTTTCTCTCATGGGACCTCTTAAGTCTTCCCTTTCCACGCTACATACAGTCAGCACACACACACACACACATATATATATATGTGTGTGTGTGTGTGTTTGTTTGTTTGTGTGTGGTCATTGTAATTTATTTGTTCTATTTCTTAGGATGATCTTTTTTAATACTACTAAATTTTAAATTAGAGTTTGCAACTTCGCGGTAGCTAAAAATTCTCCAATCAAAAATTGATTAGAAGTCCAACTTTATAAGTCGTACTTGATACATACATAATTGTATTATTTTGGCACTTTATGCTATTATATATGTGTAAAGTATAAGCTTGTTAGCTACTTTTTTTTGTCAAGAATTGCTGAACTCCAATTTTTTCTTTAAATAAGTATGAAAAGTAATCGATATAAAAACACTTTGTCCGTTCCATAATAGTCATTTTGAAATTTATTTGAGATAGTTTTAATTTTAGAATTGATATGAATTTATTTAATTTTATTTAATACAATTATAAATATTATAAATTATTTAAAAATATTAATAATTACAACATTTATATTTTTAAATTAAAATGAGTTGTATTAATTTTAAATTTAAAAATATTTTAAATTAACTTAAAAATATCGTAATGACTTACATTTTGAATACCTAAGTTTGTTTACGACAAATTTTAATATTTAGAAACGAATGTTAAAAACAAAATGGGAGTTCATTAGTTCATTTTGCTTTACGTAGCTAGTAAATCAAAAGGGCAAGAATAAAGAATAACATAACCGAAACAATTGACCAAATAAAATAAAAAATAAACCAAAACAATGCCTAAACTTGCTGAAGGTTCGCAACAATCTTGCATTGAAACAAAATTAGAATCAGAATTCCTTTGTTATGGCCAGAATATTAAAAGGAGAAAAATCAAAAGCAAATATGGAACCTAATCAAGTGCATAATAACTAATTTTTCTTGAAGAATCAAATAATTTTAAACAAAACTAGAATAAAATCTCTTCCTAGCTTGAAATATAAAAATGTCCAAAGGGGGAAGAAATTAGACAAAGAACGTAATTAAATGAAAATCCCACTTTTAAATAAAAGACTAGAATCAGAATTTCTTAGCCCTCCGGAAGAATGTACGAAGGAATTAACGAAAACTTAATGGAATATTGAAAGAATGTTGGAAAGATTTAAAAATTATTTGATGGAATATATTGAACACTTTATTCAAATTAATGGCATGAATTACATTTCTTTCCTAGGAGTTAGGCTGGTGGAAATTACTTACCTTGAATTGCATATTAATTGAACAATGTCTATAAGATGGTCTGATAAATTTAGAAACTAGAGTTGATATTAACAGAATAAAAAGTATAAAAACAAAACAATTGATGTATTTAGACAAATGTACCCTTATAATTGAACATGAACTATTAAGGTATATTTGTTCTTACTTTTTGCCAATCGAAGGTATGGCCGGGGGTTTTTCAATATTTCTACTTATACTCTTGAGCTTCTTTTTTTTTTAATTTTACTCATAGTCCTATTAAAATTTATTGACATATTTTAGTATCTGTTCTAAACTATAAGATTAATTTTGATTTATTCTTATTAAATATAAGATGTTTTTAAATTTTTAACTTTTAATAACAATAAATGTTATAATTAGTAATATTTTTTAATTAGTTTACAATTTTTGTAATTATTTGTCTAAAATTAATTGAATTTATTTCAAATTTAAATTTGTAAATATATTAAATATACCTATGTTTTAAAATAGATGGAATTTTCAATAATAAATCTCTCTCTCTCTCTCTCTCTCTCTGTATAATATTTTTACTAAAAACATATTTTTCTATTTTGTTGTATATTTACAAACATAATTAATAATATATTTTTAATTTGGTACATATTTTGGCCCCTCCAGGCTCCAGGCATGAGTTGCTAGTTTCGCTCCTACTTTTTGTGCTATTAATATCACTTCCTATAAGAAACTTACCAACAAATTAAACTGATTAAGAAATTGATTCAGCTTGTTTTCCGGAACTCTTAGGCTATATTTATTTGTAAAAAATATATTTAAAATTACACTATTTATTTTAATTTAATATTATTTTGCACTATTTAATTCTTTGATGAGAGATTTCTTAATGTTAGATTATTAGTCTCATAAAGTCATTTAATAGTTTAAAATGAGAGGGATTATCAATCCCAATTTTTTTATGGAATTATATAATTTCATATAAATAGCCTTAAGAATGGTAAAAAAATAATCCATATGATTATTTAAAGGACTATTTATCCCCCTGTCATGGGATAAAATAATTCGAAATATTATTAAATTAATATAAATAGTTCAATTTCAAGTATATTTTTTGTAAACAAATATAGCGTTAGTCATTTAAGAAAGCATAAGATTCTTTTGTGGTTAGTCGATCATAACCTATAATTAATCACATGATTCAAGCCATTTTCAAAAAATAAATAAATCTACAAGCTAGGGATCTTTTTTCTAATTTCCTATTTTAAGTGTATCTACTAATTTGCTTGCCGTGGTAGAGTCAAAGCCGGTGGCCGTGAATGAAAAGTTATTCTATAGTTTTAAATTCTTGTTTAAGTGAAGATTGTCAAAAAGGAGCCAAGGTTAGGCAAATCAAAAAGGAATCTTGGCTAAAAGAATGAATCTTTGATTTTTGGGTTTGAAAAAATGGGATGGAATCCCTTTTTGGGTTTTCTCTGTCTATAAATAACTGGGAGAATCGAGGAATTAGGAGAGCCTGACTTGAATAAATAATCTTTTAAATACACGCTTCTTCCCAGTAGTTTACACATTCACACCTCTCTTCATTGAAGGAAAAGTAAAACATAGGGTCTCACGAGTCACTCCATGATGCAATTATTTGTGGGTGGCATAATAATATTCAATTTCAATATATTTATTATTTAGGTTAGATTTTTATTTATTTTTTTGTACTTGTTAGATGATAATACTTTTTATATTATTTATTACTTCTCCGTTCAAATTTATTTATTCTAATTTAAAAATACACTCTTGGTAAGAAAAAAATTATGTATGAATTACTCATCTTAACACACCCTATTACCATATTTTTTGTTTTAATTAATCTCTCAACTCTTTCTTGAAATAATAAAATAAACAAAGGAGAGAAAAAAAATATCGTGATTGTGTTTTCAATGTCAAAGTTATTAGTGTTATTTTTTTCAATTTATGTAATGCAATTTTCAATAAAAAATTTATAAAGTTAAATGAGGATAGCATTGAAAAATAAGATAAAAAATAGTATTAAAATAAAAAAAAGGACAAATAGATTTAAACAAATAATAAAAATAAATAAATAAACTTGAACCAAAGGAGTTTACATTTAAAATAAAAAAGAGAGCCATATAGAGAACTCGAACCCGAACCCGAAGCCTGACGAACTAGAGAGTTGCTTTAATTTTTAAAATTATGAGATTGTTTGAGGGGAGGCATAGTTTGCAAAACCCAACCTACCCAATTGCCATCCTCTGTGAGGCCCTAGAATTATTATTCCTTATTGAATACAATTGTGAGAGAAAATTATAATGGTATAAAGAAATAAATAAAAGCACAAAGAAAATGAAAGACAAAATCCTCATTAATTCTTGTAGGAGATCATTTTCGTTCTCTAATCTTCATTCTTAGAGGAAAATGTTATTGCCAAAATAGTAATTATTTGATTTTATCAATTAAAGTATGAAAAATAACAAGAAAAACTTCTCCTCATATGAAAATATAAAAAATAATACTTCACTCGTTTTAAATTATAAAATCATTATTGACTTTTTAAGTCAATTTAAAATATTTTTAAATCTAAAATGACATGATTAATTTAAAATTTTAAAAAAATAAATCTTATAATAGTAGTATTTTTTAAGTAGTTTATGATATTTATAATTGTATTGACATAAACTAAATAAATTTACCTCAATTTTAATTTTAAAAATATTTGAAATTGACTTTTTAAAAGTTTTATAATTTGGAACAGATGCAATATTTAAAAAACCTCAAAAAATGATTTTATATAACTTTTATGTAGATTAAAATTTATGTGGTGACTTTTTATTAATTTTGTAATTTAATTTTTATATAATTAGTCATTAACTTTATTTAGTCATGTTTGAGTCCATCCTAAATAAAAAAATTGTATCCGCAGCTCGAGGAGGGATGGAATAGGAGAGAGAAAGGAGAGAATGTGTTAAGTTTGAACTCCCTAGACCTAACTCCTAAGGAAGTGTAGAGGAAGCCAGGAGAGACGACTGCGTATGTTTGTTTAGTACGACCCTGCTCGCCTCCCGTACGACTTTATAGGAATCTTTTTATAAAAATAATAAAGCTTCTTAAGACTATAAGAGTGGGATTTATTATTTTCTTTTTAAACTAATTTCGTTTGGTTTCGACTTTTGTCATAAAACATGAAGGTACGTATGTGTAAGCTGTTGCGGTAAATTAGGATCGTAAACGATCCGAATTGAGCCAAATTTTAAAGAAGTTAAACTAAATTTAAATATTAATAGTTGAACTCGAACATATTCATATAATATAATTGAACTAGAACATTTATACGATTTTCATTCATTAAGTGTTCACAAACATACTCAAGTTCGCAAACAACTCGCGAATATACTCGAACTCGATGATATTCGCGAATAGTTTCAAACTCAATCAAGTTTGTGAACATGCATATGTTCACAAAGACATTTAAATCACAAAGTTAATCACGAACATGCTAAGTAATCACGAACATATTTAAATCACAAATATAATACATTCAAGAACATAAAAAGTACTAATCTTATTAAGATAAAATACCACAACATTTAAAATTAACTCGATTAAAAAATATGTAAGAAATAATCACTCTACACGCTTTAAATTTTAAGAAATCCGACACTCAATATGTCAATATTTACACGGTGATAGGTATGATGATTATGTGACAACTACAATGGTTTTATATATATATATATATATATATATATATATATATATATATATATATATATATATATATGTATGTGTGTGTGTGTGTGTGTGTGTGTGTGTGTAGAAAGACTATCAGTGAAAGTATAGGTATATTGTTAATACTAATCTAGTACTCTCTATCTTGATTTGAAGATTTCAATAACTTATGTAAGTAATTGTATCCTCCTTTATTAAATATCATATTATTGTTATACGTATCTTAAAAACAATTACTATTGTAACATTATATAAGTCACAAAATGATTATATTATTATAATATTAAATTATTATGTAGTTGTTCAACATTTTTATTACTTTTTATAGTTAAAATACAACTTGAAATTATAAATTTAAAATTTTTGCTCATGAGCTCAAAATAATGAATTATTTTCTTAATAAACATGTTAAATTCGGGGTGGTGAAATGTATTTTTTATTTATTAATATAGATTTTTATCATAATCACTTGTGCTTATGCATTTATGTTTAAACCCTACTGATAGATTTAATGATGATATGATGATATGAGCTTAATGTATACGTGTATAAAGAAAAACAAGTAATATTTTAAAGTCATTAAGAAGACAATCATTGTACAAGGACTTAGAAATTAAAGCTGTATCATTTTGTAAAGTCCTTTTATAGTCTTTCAATGTACAAGAACATAGGGACCAAACTTGTTAGGTTGATCCAAAATAGTATAGTCTAAAACTTGTAAAGACTGAGAGTCTAAGTTCACAAGGCTGAAGACTTAGTTCACTGAGATTGAATAATGAATTAAGTATATCTAAAAGAGTCGTCGAGCTGAAATAAAGATATCAATATCGTAGAGTGACTAAAGGAAACTCCAATATCGTAGAACGATGTCAATAACATGAGCATAATGCAGAATCTACAAAGTAACGGTAACTTTCCAAGCGACCATTTCTTAGAGAAAAATCTATATATAGATTTCATCTTTAAACTTCAAAGCTATCGACTGATCAAGCAAAATCGTGAGATAAAGATTACAAGTCTAAACGCTTAAAACATCCCTATAATCCAAAGGCCACTCTATGCCTTAGAGAGAAATCGACCACATTGCTAAGCCATTCAGAAGACGAGGTTAAACGCAACTTAACAACACCCCAAACTCAACCACATGGACATAGAGAAGTCGAGACAAAGATCGCACCTGATCCTAAGTGGGTCAGCTGTAGTGGGAGGTTGAAAAGTTGAGACAGAGATCTTGTCTGATTCCGATGGGATCAGCTCTAGTGGGAAGTTGAAAAGTCAAAACAGATATCTCACCTAAATTTGAGGGGATTAGCTCTAGCGGGAGACTGTGTAAGTCGAGATAAAGTGCTCGTTTGATTATGAGGGAATCAGTTCTTTAGTGGGAGATTGTAATTGGTTCAGTGGAACCTTATCCTATAGTGGATAAATCCTTCTTGGTGGAGTGGAAGAGAGGACTAGGAGTAGTTTAGGCTCCGAACCTCTTAAAAATCTTTGTGTCATTTTTTTCTTTTATACAACTGATATACAACTAACATATCAACTATTTTAGTGC
The DNA here is from genome assembly GCA_947179155.2 of Hedera helix. Classification (NCBI taxonomy): domain Eukaryota; kingdom Viridiplantae; phylum Streptophyta; class Magnoliopsida; order Apiales; family Araliaceae; genus Hedera; species Hedera helix. Next base: position 21,478,008 of record OX359266.1, read on the forward strand.
ATGTATATTGATCTCTGTAATCTGGATTTGATGATGACTTAATCAAAGTATTTACATTGGTAATTAATAATATAACTATTAAATTATATGTGATAAAATTAATAAGTTATATCTGTTATGTGACGACCCCAAATTTGGGGCCACACAGCCTAAACTTGAGTTGTTAAAATACACAATAACTATTACAATACAGTAAATCGTAGAATAATACACAACTAAGTCTTTACTATTATTGTCACACTATTTTATAATATGGGAAAGACTACTATAATGACTATCTCAGACCATCACTTCATTCCTCTCTTTTCCTCGCTAGTCCCAGCTACCTTCTCATTTCCTGAACAATTGAACAAAAAAGAAAAGGGTGAGCTCAAATAGCCCAGTAAAAAATATCATGACTAAGATAATGACGAATATATTATTGTTAGCCTTCAATAGTTGAGTTCTTGATAGAATAATTTAAACAACAAGTTTTAATTCAACAACTGTAGTTAAATTCTTAAACAAAGTTCAGATCAACAACTGTAGCAGAATAACAATCATTAGAAAAATCATATGGACCATGATGTCCACTCGCTTATCTCTTTCACAAAAATATCATCAACTTTTACAATCTAAAACACCACTAGTTATGATAATACAAATTCACAGTTCTTGGTCATAATCATGCAAGTCAACAATTCATCTTTGCACTACATGCCAAAAATAACATTCACCACGTGCCCTAAAAGATATACCATCAAATATATCTCCTTTAACATATCACCTTTATCCAATCTGTGCCCCAGACTACAGATATTAACAATAACTTAAATTTTGATGATTAGAATAACAACAGAAATATAAATAATAAACAAAAGAAACAAGATAAACAATAAATATTGAAAGTTTATAATTTTACTTTGTGCGGATTCAAATAATGTTCAAATTGTCAACATGATATGGAGTGAAATTCTAAAATGATATTCAAAATCCATAGTTCAGAATAACGATTACAGTTCAATAAAAAGGTTCAGAAAAATAGGAAGGTTCAATTGAAGTGATATTAAATGAAATACAAACTATTAAGAAAATTATAATCATTTCATAAGTTTTACTGAACAATACTTACCATAGTAAGTTTAAGAGTATAAAAAAAATAATATCTCTCACTATAGTAAGTTTGAATGATTGAAGATGAAAAATATAATATCCCTTACCTTAACACGTGAAAAGAGACTGCTTTAAATGTAGTTGATCAACCTATATATTTAAAATATAATTAGTAATTACCACATATAAATTTTATGGTGTATGACAACTCGTATATTATGTTTTATTAAAAAGTATTTATATAATATAAATTTTTGTAATGTAAAGTATAAAATATAATAACTTTAAAAATTATTTTTGAAATAATATTTCAAATAAATTATCCAAATGAAACCTTTCAAAATAAATCTTCTCTAAGAAAAGTCTTCTAAAGGAAGATTTATAAATACCGTGTGAAATAGGTATTTGTGCAATTGCTACTCTTTAAATAAAATACTTACTTGAGAAATTTCTGCACTCCTTTTGACTTATTAACTTTTAAGATAACCTTACTATTCTTAGGAAAAATACTCACAAAATACTTGCAGAATTTTTTTATGCTTTAGGTGTGATTTTTCTATTCAGCTGAGTAATCTATTTATAGGAGAAGGGAAAGCACTATGCGCGGTAGGTGAGCAACTGACTTGCTGCACGCCAGCCTAACTTTTCCAAATTGGCAGCACCGCCAGGCTGCCAAACTTCTCTAGCAAAACCCATTTCAAATTCCATTCCTCATGTGGCCCTCACAGTGGGTCCATATGTTTTCTTACTATTCATATAAAATAGTCATTAATAATACAATAATTAAGGTAATGTTACAACATTATAGCAATAATTCAACAATAATGTAAGAAACACGTTACTGATAATTATTAATTTAATAATATAATTTACTGTGTATTTGCTATTGTGACAATTATTTGGTTCAATAATTTTAAAATACAGTGCAATAGAAATTATTGGCTCAATGATATAAAATACAGTGTAATGATACTTATTGAATCAATAATGCAAAATACTATGTATTATCAATTATTAATGAATACAGTGAAATAACCACGTTATCAGGTCAATAATATGAGACACTATACAATACCGTGTGCTACTACGTAATATCGTGTGATATTGTAGAATATCGTGTGCTACAGTAAAGTATTATAAAATACCGTATGTTACTATTCTTTTATCACCGATATTTTAACAGTTAAAAGTGATAACACTGTTGACGATTTTTATTTTAAAAGGTTACTTCTGTTATTTTCTATATTCGACAATATCTCGTTGTGGGGTTCACTAATGATTGGTTATTTCGGCGCCGTCGTACGAATCAAATATTTCCCGACAAAATGAATATTCCCCGACAAAACGAATATTGTCCAACATAATAAAATTTGTACATAACATTCTTAACTTTTAACTTTGTCAATTTAACCACTTACTCTTTCAGAAAAAATATATATGAAGAAAAATTAAACTTTGTATTTCATAAAATTCGGGGCCTTAAGTGTAATGATAATTATTGAATTAATAATGTAAAATACTATGTATTATCAATTATTGATGAATATAGTGCAATAACCACGTTATCAGATCAATAATACGAGACATTATGCAATACTGTGTGCTACTATGTAATATCGTGTGCTACTGTAGAATACCGTGTGCTACAGTAAAGTATTATAAAATACTATATGTTACTATTCTTTTATCACCGATATTTTAACAGTTAAAAGTGATAACACCGTTGACGATTTTTATTTTAAAAGGTTACTTCTGTCATTTTCTATATTCGACAATATTCCGTTGTGGGGTTCACTAATGATTGGTTATTTCGGCGCCATCGTACGACTCAAATATTTTCCGACAAAATGAATATTCCCCGATAAAACGAATATTATCCAACATAATAAAATTTGCACCATCCTTAACTTTTAACTTTGTCAATTTAACCACTTACAATTTCAGAAAAAATATATATGAAGAAATATTAAACTTCGTATTTCATAAAATTCGGGGCCTTATGTGTTAATGATTGATTTCACTGTTGGTTAAGTTAAATGATTTAACAAAGAGTTTAATGTATAAGTGTAAAAGAAAAATAAATAATATTATAAAGTCCATAAAAGAATAATCATCGTACAATGACTTAGGGATCAAATTTGTTAGGTTGATCTGGATTACAATGATAGACTAGTTAATGATCAAATTTGTTAAGTTGATCAGAATTACAAAGGAAGACTAGTTAGGGATCAAATTTATTAGGTTGATCCATTTTTGAAATAGACTAGGTTGAAGATCAGCAGAGCTGAACAAGAACATAGCAGCAGAGTCAAGCGGAGTAGAAAGTAAAAGACTGGGTGTTCGTAGAGTGAACAACAAAACAACCAAAATCATAGAGTAAGTCAGGATCGTAGAGTGCATAACATAGTAGGATTATGGAGTTGAGCCGAGTAGAGCAAGATCATCGGGTAGAGCATAATAGAGCAGAGCAGAATAGTCAAACAAAGTAGAGCATATCATCGAACAAAATAGAGCTGATGCACCATGAAAAGAAGATCAGAAGAGATCCTGAACTGAGCATTAAACCATTAAAGAAAAATGCTAAAGTACAGAACAGAAGAAATTCAACTCACTTCAAAGCAGGAGAATAAGTAGAAAAAAGATTGAATGTCATCCTACAAGATCAACACAAACATGAAGAGTTCGTAGAGCTCAGTCAAACAACTCAATACCATAAAGTAAAGTCAAAATGGCTCAAGACGTAGAGTGAAAACAAAAAGCTCACGATTGTAAAGTAAGTCAAAATGTTCAGGATTGTAGAATGGAACAATATTGAAGATTTTCATATCGTTGAGCTACTTCAGGACACAGAGTCACATCATGATTGTTGAGCTGTATCATTCCTACATAACAGAATACAGAACATACAAAACGTCAAATAGTGCTGAATGACATAATGGTAGAGTTGCTTTCATCATAGGAAGATGAAACAGAGAAGATGATTCACTAACCTAGGATATATGATTAGGATATCCTTATCAAACATTCTCCAGTAAGAAGGAGTCAAGAATAAACTAGTCGAAGGAGACAAGGATTAAAGCATTATTTAGTAACAACTAATTTATCAAGTAAGGACGTCATGTGACATCCATTACAACAAAAGAAGTACACTGAATAGAGACAAACAAAGTGGAATCCACAACCCTACAAACAACAAGTGTCCTTATGAGGAAGATGATCCAAGCAGAGGAGTGAGAACTTGAAATAGACAAGGTTCAAGTTATTAGACCTAAAGTCTTAGTTCTCTGGGAGTGCAAAGTGAACTAAGCACGTCTGGCAAAGTCCTAGAGCAGAATGCAAGATATGACTGATCGTAGAGTGACTCGAGGAGACTCCAAGATAATTGAATGATTACAGACAAAGAAGGAGAGTCACAGAGCCAAAATGACTAAATGACACTTCAAGATCCTAAGCAACAAATACAGAGTAAGAACGAAGAGTTACTAATTTCACATAACTTCTAAGGAATGATTTTGTAGAGTGGAACTCCTAACACCAATAAGTAGCCATTTTGACAAGAACCTTCTCCAATACACCTTCACCTTGAAGATCTTTTAAAGTGTATTGGAAGAAAGAAAATTATCTAATTAGTCGCATTTGAAGCAGCTTTATCTTGGAAACCTAAGTCTGCCATACACTTCAGACTGACACAGTTGATAACTTGGGTGGCTACAATAGACTGTCTGACACTAACATAGTGCATATTACTTTTAAGGAAGAAACTAGATGTGCAACGGTAACTTCCAAACTAGATTTTTTCATAAGGAAATCTATAAATAAATTTCAGATCCAAATGATTAAAAAGAAGGTTTCAAGAAGAAAAGGATCGAAGAGGTCGGTCGATCTACAAAAGACCAAAGAGATGATTGATCAAGAAAAAGATAACATTATTAATCCAAAGCCACCATACGGTTTAGAGGATTGATTAATAAATGATTTCAGTTATATAAGAGCCAGAGCAAAATAGAGAGAAACATGCTGAGACTCACGGAAAGAAAAGATTAACGAAATCGTTTGCTGCTAAGTTCTTTAGAAGATAGCTTAATGCCCACTTAGCAGCACCTCAAACACTATCATCAACAATAGCAAGAAAGACAAGTTTTGATGACTGGCCTGATTCGGAGGAATTAGACCTTGTGTGGGAATGACTTAGTGTCCTATGAAGAAAGACAAGTTTTGGTGGCTCGCCTGATTCGGAAGAATTAGACCATGTGGGGGAAAGACTTAGTGTCCAATGAAAAAGACAAGTTTCGGTGGCTTGCCTGATTTGGAAGAATCAAACCCTATGTGGGAAGGACTTAGTGTCCTATGAAGAAAGACAAATTTTGTGGCTCGCCTTGTTAAGAATAATCAAACCCTGTGTGGGAAGGACTTACTGTCCTATTGTAAGGTTCAAAGGAACTATTTAGCCTTTAGTGGAATATCCATGATCAGTGGAGTGGAAGAGAGGATTATGAGTAATTTAGGCTCTGAATCTCCTAAAAATCCATGTGTCTCATTATCTCTTTGATGCTTTCATTATCTTTCTTGTATTTGCCATAATTATTGTAACTGCCTTACTTATTGCAAGATTACTTATTGCAATATCTTTCCATTAACAAACTTAAAACAAAACAATGTGTTTATCTTTTAAAGATCAGAAAGGAGTTTTACCAAATAACTAATTTTGATGTGCTAATCAATTGCATAAATATTTGGTAAAACGTGCTTAAAAGAAAATAAAATACAATAATGTATAATGATCTATTTATCCATCCTTCTATATCACATTTGTACCTCTGGGAATAACAAACTGTTATATAGCTATAATATCATCTGGCTGGCTCTTACATTTCCATTTAATTAAAGTCAAAGATCTTGAATCAATTTTAAAAAAGGTTTTATAAAACACAAGATTCTGATGTGCTTAATTAAAATAGATTAATTAATTATTGGGTAAATAATTTTAATTTGAAATTTTGATAAGATCTATTTAACCCCCCTTCTAGATATTATTGTATCACCTGGGAATAACAATTGGTATTAGAACAACATTCTCATTGGACAACTTAACTATTTTAGTTGATCTAATAGTACACAATAAAGCCAATTCTGAGCTTAGTGGTGGAAGTAAACCACCATTGTGTACTAAAGATAAATTTAGTAACTGAAAATATTGTATATAGGCATACATGGATATCATAGATGAGGATCTCTTCAATGTTGTGCTTAATGGTCCATACATACCCACGAAGTTAGCACCAACCCCTGAAGATCCAAAAAAGTCATTGTCAAGCAAAAATATTAATGGACAAACAATGAGAAAAAACTGGTGGCTCTCGACAATAAGGCTAAGAACATCTTGTTCATGGCTCTTGAAGATGATCTATTTAAAAATGTGGTCAACTGCATAACTGTCAATGAGGTGTAGGAAGCTCTCCTTGTTATGCATAAAAGGATAGAAGAAGTTCGAGAAAATAAGTAATCTCTCATCACTCAACAGTATGAGATGTTTTCATATATTACTAGTGAATTTATCACTGCTACATATGAGAGTTTTAACATCATTCTCAATGCTTTAAAGGCCTTTAACGAGGTCTACCCAAAGAAAGATGTCAACATCAAGTTCATACGGGCTCTACCTACCAAATGGGATGTCAAGACCACTATCATCAGAGAGTCAAAGAACCTCTATGAGATGACTCTGTTGCAGCTTTATGAAAATCTGCTCACTTATGAGCTTGAGCTGAGTCAAAGGACTGAGACAACATTAACTACTGAAGTGAAAAAAACAAAAAAAATCGTTGCTCTCAAAGTTGTAGAAAGTCCTTCCATAACCTCATTGGAAAAAAAAGTGGTTCTGAAGATGAATAAGAAGATATTGTTGTCTTGACTAAATGAATAAGAAGATTCATGAAGAAAGGCAGGAGCAGCACCATAAATTTCTTCAAAAACTACAACAGTAATAATGACTATATCAAAGACTTGTCATTATTATAACAAATTGCAAGAAGTCGGGATACTTTATTACTGATTATAACAAACTTGTCAAAAAAGAGCAAAGGACAAACGAGAAGAAAAAATATGTCCAGAAGGAGAAAAAGACATATATGAAGAAATTTCACAAGAAAGATAGAACTTGTTGGGTATTTTCTATATGAAGATATGCGTGCAAGTATACACGGTCAACAAGTAATAAAGTGATAAAGTAGAGTGTCGAACCCACATGAAATTAAATAATAATAATTATAAACACTAATTTGATATCAAATTAATTCTATTTAAACAATCTCAATTTAATTATAAAATACACTAATCAAAATTACTAACTAAATTAAATTAATAAAAATGATTAAATCAAATTAAAATATTTAAGATCACAATTTTCCCCAATACTTCATTTAAATCTCTTTATTCTCTTTTTAATTAATTAACTATATAGAATTGTTAACTGAGAATGTCTAACTATTTATTAACCTTTTTCAAGAATTAATAAAAAGATTTATTCCAATTAAGTTACTATATTGCTATGCAAAATAATTTAAAATAAACTCATTAAGATCCTACTCTCAACAAAGTTACATGTGGCATATAGGTATCTTCATCGTATACACTATTATGCTACTTTTCCTAGAAAGAATCAACAAATTCATATGTTATCGTATTCGGATCTAATCCTAGAATTTCTTTTACAATTCCTTCTAAGATATCACAATTAATTATTGCGCAAATAATTTTACATGAATGCATAAAATATGATAAACAACTCATATATAATCATTAATAATTAAAAAGAAAACAAATTAAATTAAACTACACATTGGATTCAAATGCAATCTCAATATAAAATTAGATCATAATTAAATAATAAATTAATAACAAATAATTCAACATCTCAAAATTACAAAAAATGAAAGAGAAATAAAAGAAATCAAATCTGTGTTGATATTCGTCTATCACTCGGATCACAACCTCCAATTTTGGAGATCCGCCTTTAATTCTTGAATTCTTCGCGTTGAATATTTTCTTCTAAAACTACTCCTAAATTAATCTAATATAATATATTCTGCTCTAACCTCATATATTCTATTGAAAATAAAAGTTATATAGTATATTTATAGGAGTACAATAATAATCTTAAGCTAATGTGGAAAAGAAATCCAATTTGAAATCAAAAGGGCTGAAAATCCCAAAAATCTGGTAAACTGCGTAGCCAAATGCGGCGTTGACCAAGTCAACGCATGCATGCAGCGGGAACAAACTGCACGCATGACACCTGATGAATCCTTCCAGCTCTAGAAATGTTGTCGTTCCGTGCACGTACTGATCAAAAGGCTTTCGCGCATTGCGTGGATGCTGTGTATGCCTGGACAGGCCAAACGGCGCCGCTGTGCTCCGTGACTGCCTCTCCTTCAACCGCGCATGGCGCGACAACAAGTTCTGGTTATTTACAATAATGCCACTGTGCAGCTTAGTTACCATTTTGCCACTTACAGAATATTATGAAATTGCCATTAGCTTTTAATTCCTACAAAATAAAGTATAAAATGAATTAAAATAAATAAAAATAATAATAAAACATAAAATCAAATAAAACACCTCAATTGCTAAAAATACTTAAAAATTCACAAATAATTAAGCCTAAAAATATTAAATAAATAGACATAAAATTTAATTATCAAATACCCACAAACTTAACTCTTTGCTTGCCCTTAGGCGAAATAAAAATTAAACTAAAATTCTACAAACTCAACAACCCAAGCAATGAATCAATAAGAATTTTAACTTTAGCCTCAAATATTTTTAAATGATAACTTAAAGAAAATTTTAAAATTATGCAAAGCCTAAAATTTTAACATATTTATTAACCTTACTCTACTCAAGATCCCTCATGTGTGTATGAATCCAAATGTATCAAACTAGCGAAAAAAACTTAGATCTGCTCACATAATTAAATGTCTCATAAAATATATCAAAAAAATATGTACAACAAAACTCTATACTTTTATTTTTCACATCACTCAAAGTTAATATATGCAAATATAACTTAAGGGATCAAAAAATATTTAATCTTTTAAGCACCACTAGGATTATTAATTTCTTTTAAGCTCTATTTTCTTCAATTAAATGGGTGCATTTTATATTCCATCCCATTTTTTTCTTTTCTCTTTTTTTTTTCCAACCTCGATGAGTGCATTTTATGCTCCATCTCACCATCGAGTGCGTTTTACGCTCCATCTCGCTTTTCTTCACATAACTCTCTTAACTCTTTTTTTTCATAAGATAAATTAATTTTAATAATCCCAAAATTTTTACTTAAATCATCTCTCCTAAATTATATTTTACCACAATTTGGCCTCAAGTTACGATCAAATAAAAATATATAATTCAAAAATATCTATCATGAGCATTTAACTAAATAAACTTCACTTAAGTTAAAACTAGCTCAAACAAATGAACATGTGCATAAAAATTAAAGGATTTCAAATAAAATAATAAACAACAAATAGCCAAAATTCAAACTATGCAAAAATTTATCAATTTTTTCAAGAGTTATTAAATAAAAACAAAATTTTTTATCATTGACCAAATATTTAATTCAACTAATTCATTGCCCAAGTGACTCTATCTAATATTAAGTTACCCTATTTTCGTAGGAAACACGATTGCACTTAGCATGTGCAATAAGCCTTTAAACCCCAAGGTTACCCCAAGTGGACGAGTTGTGTCTCGTGAGGGTTTGTAGTGAATACACCCACAAAATTCCAAAATAAAAACCTAATTTTTTTTTCAAATTCTTTCAAATTTACCCACACCCCCAAGCTTAAAACAGATATTGTCCTCAATGTATAAAATGAAGAAAATTAAGAACAAATGACTCCCCTGAATATGTAGTTTTTTCTCCTCCTCATCTGCTAAGCTTGGATTGCGTTGAATAAACCTGAAACAAAACAAAATTTTAAATATAATATTAAAACAAATAACTAAATAACTAAAATTAAATTTTACTAGAAAAAATCTACTAAAAAAAAATAAAATTAAATAAAATTAAATTAAAACTACAAACTAAAACTAAAACTAAAACTAAAACTTGAGTTTCCTCCTAATAAGCGCTTGTTTTAAAGTTTCAGCCTGACTACTCCTTTTTCTCAACCAGGCTCAATCGCAAAAATTATCTTTTCATGTCTCATTTTTGTCTTTTCTTTGATCTCCATGACATCCTTGAAATATTGCAAACCACCCCCAAACTTGAATTCATCCAAGTTATGAAAGTCTTTAACAAAGTCAACTCGATAGTACTCCTCAAAATTCTGAATTTGTTGCACGAAAGGCACAATCGGATTTTTCTTAATACCATTCAAATTCAAGACTTGATCATCCTCATCTTTCTCTTCATCTTCCCAAACCTTGCTATTTTTGTTTTCAACCTCATCATCATATTCTTCATCCAAACGAGACCTCTTAAGATTAATTATTTTAACTTCTTGAAACTCCTTGTCATTTTCTAATATAACTGTCTCACACTGCTCTTTACCTTCATCATAAATATTTATCACTGTATTGCTAGGTAACATATTATGAATGCAACTGTTGACCAGAGTTACAAGTTGTTCCCTTCGAATTTCATCCTCTTTCATTTGAATCTCCCACTCTCGCATTGATTCTTCATTACGTTTAATACTCATCTCGATATAATCTGTAATCCTCGCAAGAATTTTCTCACAAGTTGATATTTTCTCTTGCTGCGGTGGAGGTTGTTGATACAAGAATTCGTAAAATTGAGGTGGATACGAAAATTCTAGCGGATATGATTGTTCTGGAGAAAAATATTGGGTTTGATCATTATTATTCCATGAATGATTCGTATAATCCTGCCAACCTGGATGATAGCAATTTGGGGTGTAACTAGGTTACTGATTATAAGTATTCTGAATGGACTGCCTCGCAAGCGTGTCAATCTGCCTTTTAAGCACCGAAAGTTGATTAACCAATGGCTCAAGTATTGCCACCCTTGATGGATCCATACTATCAAAATACCATTGATAATTAATTTCAGCCATTGTATCTGAAAAGAAAAATAAAATCAAATAAATAAAAATGTATAAGTTTAAATTAAAATTAATTTGACTAAAAATAATATTGGCAAAATTATTAAATTAGTTCCCCAGCAACGACGCCAAAAACTTGTTGGGTATTTTCTATATGAATATATGCGTGCAAGTATACATGGTCAACAAGTAATAAAGTGATAAAGTAGAGTGTCGAACCCACATGGAATTAAATAATAATTACCAAACACTAATTTAATATCAAATTAATTCTATTTAAATAATCTCAATTTGATTATAAAATACACTAATCAAAATTACTAACTAAATTAAACTAATAAAAATAATTAAATCAAATTAAAATAGTTAAGATCATAATTTCCCCCAATATTTCATTTAAATCTCTTTATTTTCTTTTTAATTAATTAACTATATAGAATTGTTAACTGAGAATGCCTAACTATTTATTAACATTTTTCAAGAATTAATAAAAAGATTTATTCCAATTAAATTACTATATTGCTATGCAAAATAATTTGAAATAAACTCATTAAGATCCAACTCCCAACAAAGTTACATGTGACATATAAGTATCTTCATCCTATACACTATTATGCTACTCTTCCTAGAAAGAATCAACAAATTCACATGTTATCATATTCGGATCTAATCCTAGAATTCATTTTACAATTCCTTCTAAGATATCATAATTAATTATTGCGCAAATAATTTTACATGAACGCATAAAATATGATAAACAACTCATATATAATCATTAATAATTAAAAAGAAAAATAAATAAATTAAACTACACATTTGGTTCAATTGCAATCTAAATATAAAATTAGATCATAATTAAATAATAAATTAACCACAAATAATTCAACATCTCAAAATTATAAAAATAAAAGAGAAAGAAAAGAAATTAAATCTATGTTGATATCCGTTTGTCACTCGGATCACAGTCTCCAATTTTCGAGCTCCGCCTTTAATTCTTAAATCATTCGCGTTGAATATTTGCTTCTAAAACTACTCCTAAATTACTTTAATATAATATATTCTACTCTAACCTCATATATTCTGCTGAAAATAAAAGTTATATAGTATATTTATAGGAATACAATAATAATTTTAAGCTAATGTGGAAAAGAAATCCAATTTGAAATCAAAAAGGCTGAAAATCCTGAAAATCTGGTAAACTGAGTAGCCAAACGCAGCGTTGACCAAGTCAACGCACGCATGTAGCCGGAACAAACCGCGCGCATGGCGCCTGATGAATCCTTCTAGCTCCAGAAACGCCGTCGTTCTGTGCATGTACTGATCCAAAGGCTTCCGCGTATTGCGCGGATGCTGTGTATGCCTGGATAGGCCAAACGACGTCTCTGTGCTCCGCGACTGCCTCTCCCTCAACCGCGCATAGCGTGATAACAAGTTTTGGTTATTTACAATAATGCCACCGTGCAGCTTAATTACCATTTTGCCACTTGCAGAGTATTACGAAATTGCCATTAGCTTTTAATTCCTACAAAATAAAATATAAAATGAATTAAAATAAATAAAAATAATAATAAAACATAAAATCAAATAAAACACCTCAATTACTAAAAATACTTAAAAAACTCACAAATAATTAAGCCTAAAAATATTAAATAAATAGACATAAAATCTAATTATCAATAGAGGGCTAGTTACTGATGGTTCCTGGAGAAAATTTGAAAAAATGACACAGAATCTGGGTGAAGTGAAAATGAAGGACCACATAAAGCCAACCTATGCCTCATGGCTGTTGAGACTACAAAGGAGATCACCGCTGCCATTTAAGATTTTGATATTAGTGAGGTATTTGACTTTAACTCTCCTAATGTTAATATACATTACTTAAGAATTGCTTTATGTGGCATAATTTTTAATTTACATAAATATATGAAGTGGTTCAGGGTACTCTCAAGAGACCATTCTTTACTTTAAGTAGAAAAGGAAAAAGTACAACTTGAGTTATAAACAATTCAAAGAACTACTACTTCCTTGTCTAAACTTGAGGCTGAAAATAACATCTTGAGATTTACTATTGAATGATCTGTACTTAGAGAGTCTACTATAGTCTCCAAGATTCAAGTGCTAGAGAAAATCATCTCCAATTGGAACAAGTCTTTATTTTCCATGGACTCCCTGATCACAAGTCATAGACAGAGCTCTGACAGATTAGTTTTAAGATTTGAGGAGTCTCTCTCAAATCTTTGTGAGGTCACATGCACTAAAATTAATAATCACACTGCTCTTACTTCCTATCGGAACATTGTGTTTGTTAAATCTAAAAATAACACTGAACCAATTACTCAAAGCTCTACTATTTTTGTTGTTCTCATTGTAGTCCCTGAAAATAATAGATCACATACTGGTCTTATTTTTGAGAAACCTTAAAGTGAAGTTAATCCTAAGACCAAACCATGAAGGTTTGTAGAGCCAGCAAAAACTCACTCTATGAACCGACCTGGAAATAATCGTAAAGTTACCTCTTACTCTACGAACTTTAAAAATCATAGAACAGTATAGAAGTAGAAACAGTTTAAGCCTAAAAGAAAGGCTAAAGATTTTTGTGCCCCACACTTATCTCAAAAGGAAAGGATTCATTTCACACACAGAAACATTCAATATGTAATGTGCTATAACTATCATATCAATGGTATGGGTACCAAAATGAAGTTTGATATGTTCTTATAGGAAAAGAACTATATTGATACAACATTTTATCTAGACAATAGATGTTCGAGGCACATGACAAGAAACCAAGCTCTCCTATCAAGCTTCATAGAAAATGATAGTCTAACTGTTACCATTGGAGATAACAACTCAAGTAAGACCAGAGGATATGACACCATAGGGAATGATGTTGTTTCTTTTAGGAAAGTTGCTCATATTGAAGGATTAAAGTATAACCTGCTAAACATCTGCCAATTATGCGACAAGAGACACTAAGTAGTTTTCCTCAACAACTAATTTGAAGTTAAAGATCTAGAAACAAATTCTGTAAAGCTAATTGGGATAAAAAAAAATAATGTTTAAGTGGTGGATTTGGCAAAGTTGAGCTCATCTTCAACAAATTGCTTATTTGCCAAAACGTTAGATGATGTAAACTGGTTATGGTATAGAAGGCTCTCCGACCTCAACTTTAAGAGCATGCCCAAGTTAGTCACCAAAGATCTAGTCTTTGGACTGCTTAAGCTGACCTTCATCAAAGAGAAGCCATTCAAAGCTTGTTAGCTAGGGAAGCAAACATGAGTCTTATTTAAGAACAAGACAGTAAATTCCAATGATAGGCCTTGCAACTTTTACATATGAATCCTTTTGGGCCTATATCTACTGTTAGTCTTGGAAGAAAAAAATACACTTTAGTTATAGTAGATGACTATAGCAAATTTGCATGGGTATTCTTTCTGGTATCTAAGGATGAAACCAACTCCAACTTAATTAAATTCTTTAAGCTGGTTGAGAATGAGAAGGGTGAGAAGATTAAGGAAATAATGAGTGATCATGTAAGAGAATTCAATGTCTATGAGCTAAACTAGTTTTGTGAAGAAAATAGAATACATCATATCTTTTTTACACCAAGAACACTACAACAAAATGGTGTAACTATAAGAAAGAACAGAACTATCATTGAAGTAGGAAGGACATTTCTGACAGCTGCAAGGATGCCAGAATATTTCTGGGCTGAAGCAGTCGACATTGCCTACTATACTCAAAATCGATATTTGATTCACTCTACACTCAAGAAGACACCCTACGAACTCTAGAAAGGGAGAAAACCTAATCTTGGCTACCTACACATCTTTGGTTGTACCTGCTACATCCTCAACAATAGTAAGAGTTATCTGACTAAGTTCCAACCTAAGTCAGACGAAAGTATCTTTCTTGGCTATTAAGATACTAGCAAAGCTTACCGTAAAATATTGTTAACTATTGAAGTTTCAATTCATATAACTTTTGATAAAACTAACAATTTGGAGTCAAGTAAGACTACCATTATTGATGAACACATAGACTAGGTAAACACTACAGACAATCAACTTGTGGTTGTATTGTCTAAAGATGTAAACGAAGAACTGGTGGATCCTACAATTGTCAACCTAACAATTGTAGAGCTAAATGAAGAAATCATAGAACCAATTGCTTCAGACATAGGTACTCTATGAACTAAAGATCCATCAACCTCAGGACCAACAGGATTAAATATTGAAGAACTCATAAAAGAAAGCACAATGGCAGAGGTTCCACCAGGAAGATGATGGGCAAATGATCACACAGAATACCTTATCATAGGTGATCCAACAACAAGAGTCCACACACGATCTACAACTTAAAATGAATGTTTCTATTTGAGTTTCCTTTCTCAAATGAAACCTAAAAAGATTGATGAGGCTCTTCAAGATTCAAACTAGATAGAAGCAATGTAAGATGAATTAAACCATTAAAAAAAGAAGAAGCAAAGTCTAGAGACTAATCCATGGGCTAAGGGATCATCCAGTGATTGGCACCAAATGGGTCTTTAGAAATAAAATGGATGAAGATGGTGTAATCACAAGGAACAAGGCTAAACTGGTGACAAAAGGCTACTCTCAAGAAGAATGGATTAATTATGATGAAACCTTTTGGGAAGCTGACGCAAGCAACCAAAAATAAAATCTTACTTTGAAAAAAATATTAATGTAGTAGTGAAAGTAAGAGTCGAACCCACAGAGAGTGAATTGTTTTAATAAATCTAATGTTTTCAAAACTATCTAATTAAATGGGGGGTTTTGAAATTAATTATTAACTAATTAAAATTCAAATAAACAAATAAAACTGAATAATAAATAAATATGAGAAAAATCAATTGAAACAAACTTCAGTTCCTTAGTTCAGTATTCCATTCTTTTTATTAACAAATTAATCAAGTTATTATTATCTTTTCCTTCAATTGAGATTAATAATCCTAGATAACCGACAATCGCCAAGCTACCCGAAATCCTCCTTAAATTATAAATCTAATGCAGCAATCGCTCACAAAAGACCCTAACTATCATACAACCTAGAACTATCAGTCTAGATTTAATATAACAGTTACATTAAAAATTAGAGAATTAGATTATTCCAAGCAACAATCTCAACATCGCGGACCATTTAACTTGTCATCTTGATAATCATAATAATATTCAAAAGTTTGTCCACAATCAAATATTATTAACTGCTACTTATGATCAGATAAAATATCGTTTGCTTAATATCAAATCTTAATCTAGCATATGACAAAAACTTAATTAATTCAACTAGCCAAATCAAATTAATCAAATAAATATCATCTAATCAATTAAAACAGATCATCAAGAATAAATCTCATGCATGAAGGAATAAATAATAAAACTTAATTAAAACATTAATTAAAAATAAGGTTCAACATCCCTTTGGAACTGAAAAATAAAAACTAGCCAAATATAATAAAAATAATACATATTAGTTGAAAAGCTCTCTCCAAGAAATTAGGAGAAAGAACTCCCAAAAGCTTACAATGAATAATGAGAGATCTTGACCCTCTATTTATAGGCCTCTAATTTGTCCAAACCCTAATAGGATTTACAATTAAAAATAAAAGAAAAAGAAAAATAATTATTATCCTAACCCTAATTGGAATTAAAATCCAATTTGGAATCAAAAAGTAGCAAAAATCCCGAAATCTGGTAATAACGCTCAAGCCAAACGCGGCGTTGACTTAGTCAACGCGCGTTTTTTTTATTTTTTTTCTTTTTCTGAACCCCCGCGCATTGCGCGAACTGTTCACTGCCGCGTCCCTTGAAACGACGCCGTTTCACGCCTGTTTCATCTATTACCGCGCCATGCACGAACGCCAGCAGTTTCGGATTGAAACGGCGTCGTTTGATCTCCGGTCTTTTGCCTCTACGCGCCATGCGCGAATGTCCCAATTTACGAAAATTACAATTTTGCCCCAGCCGCTGCGTATTTACCCTTTTAGCCCTCAGAGTTGCTGTTAATTTCAGATTTGCCACCAGACTTTTGCAAGATTTACAGATTTGCCCCCAAGCTTTATTTTTCCTATAAAATAAAATATAAAAATAAATAAAAATAATATAAAAATACTAAAAATCCTAAAAAGACATAATAATAAATAAAACACCTAAAATACTAAAAATAAATAAAAACACATAAATAAAAAGAAATATAAAAATACTATAAAATTACCTAAATTAACATAAATTAACTAAAATCCTATAAAACCTATTAAAACCAAAAAATGCTAAATAATTAAACATTTAAGCACACAATAAATATAAAAACTAAGTATTAGGGCATAAAAATATCGTATAATTTAGTCCCATCACCTTTACACCTGTAGCAAGACTAAAAGTAATTAGGATGTTCCTTGCCTTTACAGCCTACATGAAGTTCAGAGTCTTTCATATGGATGTCAAGACTACTTTCCTAAATCTTAAACATCAAGAAGAGGATCAAGTTTAGAGCATGATATGGGACTTTAACTAATTTTTTAATAGAAATTTTTTTTACTGGAGGTAGAGTATACACAACATTATTCCTTATAAAGCATAAGGGCAAAACATTGTTAGTGCAAATTTATGTAGATGATATAATATTTGGTTCTGCTGACAAAAAACTATGTGAAAGATTTGCCAAGCTTATGTAGAGTAAGTTTGAAATTAGCATAATGGATGAGCTGAACTTCTTCTTTAGACTACAAGTGAAGCAAATTGATGAGGGATATTCATTAACCAAGTCGTGTACTTAAAAAACTCTTAAAGAAGTATGGTTTGGGATCAGCCACTCCCATAAAAACTCCCATGGCTTCTGCTACTAAGCTAGACAAAGATGAAAATGGTAAAAGTATTGATATTGCTCAATATAGATGTATGATTGGCTCTCTCCTATATCTGATTGCTAGTAGGCTTGACGTTATCTTTGTAACATGTATTTGTGCTAGATTTCATGATAATCCTAAGGAATCTTATTTTATCTCTGTCAAAATAATATTTAGATATCTAAAAGGTACTCCTGATTTCGATTTGTGGTATCCCAATGAGTCTTCCTTTAATCTAATTGGATATTTAGATTTTGACTTTGCAGGTTATAGAATTAATAAGAAAAACACTAGTGGGACTTGATAACTACTGGGGAATAGACTTGTCTCATGGTTTAGCAAGAAGCAGAATTCAGTGTCAACTTCTACTGCAAAAGCTGAGTACATTGCTGCTAGACGCTGTTGTGCACAAATCTTATGGATGAAAAATCAGCTAGCTGACTATGAGTTTGAGTTGAAGTTTATTTTTATTTATTGTGATAATACTAGCACAATTTCTATAATTAATAATCAGGTCTTGAGTTCTAGGACTAAACATATAAACACATGACATTACTTCATTAGGGATCATGTTTTAAATGATAATATCACTTTACATTTTATCCCTATAGATGATCAATTTGCTTATGTGTTTATAAAATCTTTGGATGAATCTAGATGTAATAAGTTAATTAGTGAATGAGGTTGAACTTAAGTTAATTATATATATTCAGCCTTGTTAGTCTAACCATGTGGGTGAAGATCATAAAGTGTGAATGCTTTATGATGGATCATGGAGCCAAGTGAATTGCAGAGTGCAAACTCAGCGAAGGACTACTATACAAAAGCTAAAGACTTATATTCCACTTTACGTATTCGAGTTAGATATTAGTAGTGTACAAGTCAAAGGTCAAATCAAAGAGTGGTGTACACGTCTGAAAAAAAAATGAGTAGAGGTCAAACGGATGTGCTAGAATAACTGTCATAAGTAACCCACATAAGTAAACTGATAGACGTATTTGCTATAGCTGACTCCGTCACCTGAGAAACGAGTACAAACTCAACATATGTCCCACTTCACTGAATTTAAAGGGGATATTCAATTTTCAAATGTTTCTGACTCCTCAAATACCCCAGATCATTATTACTCTCTAAATTGTCTCTTCACATATCTTTCATATTTCTCTTTCATTTGAAACCCTAACCTTTAAGAAAGTTAAGAACCCTATATTGATTTCTCTAAGTTTCATTCCAAATGCTTGTCGACGCCGGGATTTTCGTCGTCTCGTTTTTTAATATTAAAATGTCCCTTTCCAATTTTAGCCTTTTGAATTAAATGTGATTTTGAAAAGGGTCGGCTTAGTGTCGGCTTAGTGTCGATGGGGTTTTGAAATGTCGAATTTTTATGAGCCAATTGACCAGAGTCGCCAGTTGGTATATTTGAAATGGATGTACCAACTCATCCGAATTTTGTTTTCGTAATCGTGATGGCTCATATGTGACTCCGATTCAATTGGTCCGCAAACTGAGATTCATAGAGTTCGGGGGCTTGCTTAAGCGAGGGGAAGGTGTTAGGCACCCCCCGATTTCCGTGAAATACGGTTACCGCAATCTCGATGTTTTCCTATCCTTTTGAATCTTAAAATGTGTGTATGCGCGCGTGTGTGTATGTGTGCCTAAATGGAGGTTGTGGTGTCCTTTTGCGTAAAGTGGCTTTGATTTTATATGTCAAAATGTATTTTGTCGAGAAAAGCGTTTTAGACGTCTTTTGACCCAAATGACGAGGCTTCGCTTGTTATAAGAAAGATTAATTTTAATTTCGAAAACGATGAGGTTTTCATTAGATGTCATTTTAGAAAACAATAGTTTTTTAAACTTTTGTCAAATAGGAATCGAGACTATACATTGCCTTCTAACAGTAAATATAAATAAAATG
Source organism: Hedera helix (assembly GCA_947179155.2). Taxonomy (NCBI): domain Eukaryota; kingdom Viridiplantae; phylum Streptophyta; class Magnoliopsida; order Apiales; family Araliaceae; genus Hedera; species Hedera helix. The sequence continues at coordinate 21,497,947 of OX359266.1, forward strand.
AAGGCAACTGCTAGAACTCTTTAACCCTATGCACAAAGTTTAACGAAAATATTTATTTATTTTACGAAATCATTTTCATGACATTTTAAAACCAAATAAAGCCCTTCTCATCAATCATGGATTAAAGTTTGCCCAAACCCTTGATTTTAAACCTCGTGAATCTAGCATCCTAGTTTGATTCTTTTTAGAAGATCTTTATTATTTGCTTTATTTTGGAAAATCATTTTTTTGCGTTGTAAATCAAAATAAGCATTCAAAACGTGTCGGAGCTATCCATGGGCATGTGAGCCATCCAGACAACCCCAAACACCCACAATCACATATTTTATTATTATTACGGGGCCCTAACCCGAACACGACTTGTTATCGTTTTAAGGCCCGATATTACAAAATACACATCCATGGATTCTATACAAGGATTACATATGCCAAAACGTCCATCATCGGGATTCGATCACGAGGATCTCCTCCCTAGGCTCACAGCCACCCAAATCGCTACACAACCAATACTAAGCCAAATCTAACAGTATTAAACATTGCTATCATATTACAGAGCTCAAATATCACAACTCAATCACTACAAACTATCCATTACCACAACGAACGATATATCACCGTACGGATGTCATCGGGACGTTAGGAGGAGTTACTTTTCGATGGAAACCTCGCTAACAACCCCTAATCCACGGATCCTTTATCAACGTATAACAATAAACTACATCACATACCAATCATAACATTATGCTATCAATACAACAAAATAAAACTCAAGAACACACTCCTTTCACCTTGCAAAATGCCGATTCAAGCTTCTTATATCACAAAATGGATTACACCACAAGATCACCTAACTAATTAACACAACAAACGGAATTTGTTGCTTGAATCTAGCAAAACCCGATCTCTCTCTCCTCCCGCGCGGTCTATCTCTCTCTATTTTTCTTTCTTTTTCTTCTTTTTCTCTTCTCGGGTGGAAAAATGGCGATCTATACTGGTTCAGCAGGCAGCCGCAGATGCATCTGCGGCTGCCTGCTGTGGCCGTCCGGGCCGAATCCTCGGCTGCCGTGTGCCGCCCTCGAGCCGCGCAAAAAGTCCTTTTGTCGGCGGCCGCGATTGCATCCGCGGCTGTCCGGCTCATTTTTCTCGAATTTCGTGCCACGTGGTCTTAATTCGCCAATTTCTGCGGTATTATTTCGGAAGGCTGTATTTTTGCAATCCGAAAATCCCTGGGAAACGTGCCATATTGTTCTGGGAGGCTAGTTCGGAGGGCCGCGACTTGATATGGAATTTGATAATTCTGCTTGGCTTTCAGGGGGCGCTGCCTCCTTTCCACCCCAGCCAGCTCACCGGCGAGCTGGGCAGCCGCTCGCTCACCGGGGAGCGAGACCCCCGAACATCGTAAGCGTAGTGGCCATTAGTCGTCTTTTGTGATCAAATCAGGTTCTTCTGGATCAACTGTTTGTCTTGCCTCAAGTAACCTGATGCTCGTTGTTCGTTATGGCGGCCTTGACCGTAAGTCGTCAGGGTGGCTTCGTGTTGGGGTCCACCTTCCTTTTCGCATGTCGGGTCAAGTGACGACTTTGCCCTCCTGCCAGGGTTAGTAGAGACATGCAAAATTTGGGTGTCTACTATGCTATTAAAAAATTAAATGGGCTTCAATTAGAGTGTTGATAAGGCTTACATTAACAGAGTCCTCTCCCTTGAACACCAATCAAGCCTTGTACTATTCAGATCTGAAGAAATTTTGATCTTCTCAAGGCTTGAAGAAGAGATTCATCTCAACGGAAAGATGAATAATGAAGAAAAATAATCAAAGGCAAAAAGAAAGGTTCTTTTCATTATGACTCTGACTTATTGATCAACCAAAAAGTATCCAAGGTCGTTCTTAAGGATATTGGACATAAGATGCAAAGTTGTCCATTAGTTCCTAAAGAATGAGTATTTTTTCATGACAATACATCTAGACTACCGTGGATATCTTCCATAATACCCCTCTTGCTAGAGGAGAAAGAGAAGCCGGTGGTATTAAAAAGGCTTGATGTGTACAACAGACATTCATTATTTGATGAAATGATGAGTACTAAGGCTTCATTACTATGATAATGAAGGATGTCTAAGATGCATACAACCAATAACGAGAAGTTGATTCAGTTAATGAGGGGGATGAAGAAGGTACTGAATAGAGATATCCACATTGAGATGCTCTTGGCCAAGCTGGATCAAAAAAGGATATAAAAGAGGTAAGATGTTAAGCCTCGTCTAATTAAGCCCCAGATCTCCATAGAAGCTGAAAAGCATAAATAGTGACTCGAAGTGTGAAAGAGACTTTTGAATGACGCTGACAAAAAAAGGGGAGAAAAGAAGTGATCATGACCCATAAGTTAAAAAGATAGAAATTTGATCACAGGTCATTATCAGATGAGGAAAATGTTAGTTTGCAAAAATATGGAATATATATAATCAAATTATATAAGCGCAACAGAAGCAAGCAAAATCATATTTTAAAATTTTTCTATAAACCAATAACCAAGATCTTTCTTATATAACTATTATTAATTGAGGAATGATAACAGATTTATACTTTTGTAGAACCAAGCTTCCATTGTAATATCCCAGATATTTCATAAGATTTTTAAATAAGGTTTTGATGATAAAATAAAGGTTAAAGTTAAAATCTAGATTTGGAGAAGTAAAAGGTGTAGAAAATGAGTAAACATTTTACCCTAATCTTTGTATTAGTATTTAAATGTGAATGAATGTATGTTTTTAAATTTTAAAACTTAGAATTTGATTATTATGTGTATACTTGGAGGTATGTTAATAATAAAGTAATATAATACATTTAAAGCTCGATGAATTTATTTGACTTAAAGAGTTTATGAAAGAATTTTTTAATATGATGTATGTGAAAATTTATTAAGGAAATAAATTTCAATTATTGAGATATTTTTTAAGTTAGCATGAAGGTGTATATGTATAGATATGTATATACTTGGAGGTGCGCTAATTATATTTTTTAGCCGAGCGTGACAAATGATTAACTAAATTAATCATCAAGAATAATGTAAAGCTTGATATATTAATTAAACAAGCCTTTGAAAATTTAAACATTGAATGGTAAATTAAGATAACCCAAATTTGTAAGTTGGGAAGAGACAAGCTAGGTATTATGGTAGAAATTAAGTTTAAACCCAACCTAGTAATCAAGTGTTATAAATTAAATAATAGTCCAACATGGATTAAAGTTATGGCGAGTCAAATTAATATGTGGCAAGTCAAATTAATATGTGGCAATCTATATGGATATAGTGAATAAGCCTACACAGTTAATAATTGTAAGACTTGTATGTATGGCCAAGTTATTAATGTGACAGTCTAAAATTAAGGATGAACCATATGTAGTTGTAATTTTTTTGTGGGATAGCGGTGTGAGGAGAATGAGATAATGTATACTTGATATCATGAGTATCCTTAAATATGTGATGACAATGTAACAAAGTGAAATGTTAAGACATGATCAAAGTGATTAAATAGTCAAGGTTAAAGGAAAGAGAAGAATGTCAAGGAAATCCCAATTTAGAGTTCGGAAGAGAATTTGGAGACGCACACTGCACCGTTGAGTTCAGAACGTCGAATTTAGCAAAGAGAGATAATAAACACAATTAGGTGTCGGGGTTGACTTTTTGGTCAAAGTCAATCGTTTGACTTGTAAAGTTGAAAAGTTAAAGTTTATGTTTAGAGAAGAATTTTGAGAATCGGACTTCACCGTTGTGACGGGAACGTTAAATTTAGTAAGTATGGACTGTAAACACGATATGAGTTTTGGTTGACTTTTTTGTCAAAGTTGACCATTTGACTTTTTTGAAAAAAAATGTCAAACTTAAAGTTCAGGAGTGAATTTGAAGAAACGGATATTACCATGATGTTGGGAACGTCCAAATTAGTTGGAATTGACTGTAATATTGAAAATTTAGTTTTTCAGGTCAGACAATCAAAGAGCGGGTCAAATAATTAAAAGTGGGACCCAAAAGATAAACTTAATTTACAAATTTTAGTAGGGCTAGCTGGGTTTTTCAAATTTTTAGTAGTGGAATTATTATGAGCCACTCATTTATTATCTTATCCTAATGAAATTCACTTCCAACTAATCACATTTAATTCTCTTATCTTTTATCTTTGCTACATCATATAATTGACTAAACAATCTTATTAAGAGCAATAGAAATTAACATATAGAGTAAGAGAGAGAGAGACTCATGGGTAGAAAAAGAAGAGAAGAAGAGGAAGCTTAAGAAAAGAAATGGAAGAAAGAAGAAAGCCATGAAGGTAAACCTTGCTAAACCATTGATTTATCTTTGATTTTCTTGGGTAGATATTGGTTTTTATTGAAATTAATGGTTATAAATTATATTTAATTTGTGTGTAATGGTCTAACCATAGATTTATATGAATCTAGTAGATGATTCACAAGTTTAATTAATATAAAGTCGAAAATAAAATTCGCAGAAAATTGGTGTCATGTTGCTGTGAATATAGAAATTCGTATAAAATCGAGTTTTTGGAGTTAGAAAGTGGACTATATATCAAATTAAAGGTATGGAAGTAAGCTTTACATAGAAATTTTAAGCACATGAAAATTCCTTGTGGTTTGTTCATAGTGGCTGTTTGTAGCAGGCTGGGTCGGACCAAAAATCATCTGCCCAGAGTCTACTGCAAATTTTGACATTGTAAAAATCATATAAAATCATTTGTTTGGAATTTGAGGTTAGTGTAAACTTCAAAGTTGTAGATATGGAAGTTACCTAGAAGTACCCATGAGATTTAACCATTTTATGGAGCATAACATTTTTGAAAGAATTAATTTTGTGTGACTGTCCAGCAAATAAACTATCTGGATAGGTTGTGGAAAATATTTAGATATGTGTTGTTTGGTTAATGGGATGAAGCCAAGGCCTAGATAAGATTAAAGTAGACTTAATAAGCTTTAAATTGATATAAGGATAAACAAAAACGGGTTTGTAACGAAGAAGTTATGATGCAATAACGATATTGATATATTTGCTAACCAAATATATCAATATTGGAACGAATATATCAATATAGTGTAATAACGATAAATTGGTGTATTTTGATATATTGTCAAGCAACTTGTATCAATATTAGAACAAATATATCAAGATGCTGTAATGACAAAATTGATATATTTTCAAGCCAAATATATCAATATTGGAGCAAATATATCAAGATAATATAAAAAAATGATATATTGATGTAGTTTGATATATTGTCAAGTCAAATATATCAATATATTATAGAAACGATATATTGATATATTCTGATATATAATCAAGTCAAATATATCAATATAATACAAAAACGATATAATTGATATATTTTGACATATTGTCAAGTCAAATATATCAATATTAGATCAAATGTATCAATGTGATGTAACAAGGATAAATTGGCATTAAATAATAATAATAAATGATTAAAATATTATTAAATGGTTAATAATATTTGAATGAAGTTGTATATTATCAAAGGTAGATAATATTGTGAGGTATTTGGTACATATTAAATCTCCAAATCATTAAGTTATGTAAAGAAAAAAGTTTAATTGAATTAAACTAGTGTAAGTAGTCCGTTCTGGCTAATTTAGACAACTTATTAAAAGTGGGTCATGAGAAGAACGCGTAGTGAAGAAGTAAGTTGGTTAAGCGTACCCGATATGTCTGAACTATATTTTGAGCTAAGGTTTATGTCCGAATCTTAAGGGTTCGTTCGTTGGACATATTAAGAGTTATTAATTTGAAGTTAAGTCTTATATAAAGACTAAGTAATGGTTATTATAACTAATGATGATGTCAATTTTATATATAAATTATAGGTTGAACAAAACATGTAAAATAAGCGTAAATGGTATAAGCGAACCAGACAAGTTTTTTATGATTTGTTGCTATGTGCATTGTTATGCTACCATATAATATTTAACTGTTAATATGAAGCTATATCTATGTTATTTATTTACGTGAAATCATTGAAGTACGATTATATGTAGAGTATGTGCAAAGCATGAAATACAGTTACATGTGAAGTATGTACAAATATAAAACATGATTTGATATAAATTTATAAAGCATGATTCTAATGCTATTTGAAGCATGTATGGAATGTGACATATTTGCTATGCGATAACTGTTAAACTTGTTGAGTCGTCGTGCTCATCCTTGCTTTAAATTAATATTTTCAGTGAAGTAAATGAATAAATTCTTGAAGGCACTGGATTATGAAAGATGGATATTTTGACATTGTTAAAATGCCATTCAATGTAATTGTCTTGGTATTTAAACTTATTGTAGTTAAGTTAGTAAAGCTTTTAATTATGATAATAAATTTGTAAATGTTACGAGTTCTGAACGAACAAAATAAGAATGTATTAAAGATAGTCATAAAGTTGAATCGTGAGCTACAATTACTCATATTGTTTTAAAGAAAATGAATTAAGTTGAAATAAGCTTTGAGAAAATGAATAAAATATATTCATTATAAAAATAAGTTGTATACTTTACATTTTATCAATTTAAGCTTATACAAATGAAATACTACAAAGTAAATTAGCATATGTCAAGATTACGGTATGCTGAAATAATGAATTCTAGATGTTGTATTGGGGTTATGACATGTTGAATTGGAAGTGTAGAAGGCTATATTGGATATATGGTATGTTAAATAGGAAATTTAGAATGCTGGAAATGGGAAAACAATTTGTTGTATTGGTATTTAATTTACTATTTTAGTAGTTCAGCTTGCTGAACTGGTATTCCAGCTTGCTGTTTTGGTAATCTAGTTTGCTGAATTATGTATGCAACTTACCGAATTATAAAGAAAAACTTATATAAGTAAAGATTAACTATGGAATCATAATGTATATGATCTAGAGTTGTAAAAGAGCAATTTAAAGTTTACGATTATGGAATAGAAAGAGATGTTGTAAAATTATAAATAAATGATTATATATCAATTTTAATATTGTTATAAGTTATGATTGAAAGCTATGAAGGTTGTACTCGTGTTGAACTGGATCTGAGGTTCAAGGGACCCGGATTCGGGGTCGTCACATCCACAGGTATAAGTTCAACTCCCTTTAATCTTTTGCGTTCTTTTTCAAATTCGCGGATTAGATTCTATGGATCAATGTTAGCTCCCCAAGTGTGAAGTCTCGAGAGGTGATCCACCAAGAGATCTATGAATTAAAGAAGTGAATTTTGATTTCTACAAATAATGGGTGACTAGACCTAATTCTCTCATTCTCTCTAACTCCTTAGATGTAGAGAATTATGAAGTACTCTCTCAATTCTTGTGAAAAAGTGTGTAACCTTAATCCACAATAAGAATGCTCTTATTTATAAATATAGACAACCCTCCTAAACTATTTAGGATTAGGGTTTTAATTTAATTCTTAAGCTTATTAGGAACTAAATTATTTAATTACAATTCTTACACCATTTAAGAACTTAATTATTTAATAATGAGAGTACTTCTTATTAATTAATTACTAAATCATTTAGTAACTTAATTAATTATTATAATTATAATTCCTAAACCATTTAGGAACTTAATTATTTAATAATAATATTACTATTTATTAATTAATTCCTAAATTATTTATAAACTAAAAAATAATTACAATAGTAGTAATAATAATACTAGTAATAATAATAATAACACTCCTCTTATTAATTTATAATTAGTATTTTTAAAGTACTAAATTATAAATATTAAGCTATTTAATGTATTCTATCACCATAGTATAAATTAAATATTCTTAATTTATTATTACGATTATGCCATCCATTTCTAAAATAAATATTACTCTTTTGCGATGCGACCCTTTAGGTTATCCATATTAAACCACTTGTAGAATAAATTAAATAGAACCATTCTAATCTTATTTATATAAATAAATTAAACCATTTAATTTATTAATAAATAATATTCATTCTTATAATAATGGTAAGCCCCTTAGCGATCAACGACTTTCTAAATAATATAGATTTCAACATTTAATCACAAAAGAACTTATTCCGCGAATATTTACTGTATAATTCAATTCTTTTACCACTCAATGTCCCAATAAAATATAAGACATGAAATTACTGTAAAGTCTTATTTTATTTGATCATATGTATTTCAATTCACAAATGCACAACTCTAATATAAATTAAAAGCTCATTTCTAATTTTTATTCCACTTTAGCCAAGGATTTTTGAGTTGCCATTTATCGAATTACATAGGACATCCTCTTTCTTTATTGGAAGTGGTAGATCCTTTGTTGACTATTCATTTACCTCCATGTACAACTTATGATACTCGATCATACCCTTTGATATACCCTAAAGGTCTTAAGAAATATGCCAAAGTGTAACTCATCATAAACAAGGTACTATGATGATCTTAAGTCCAATGATCACTTGTATTACTATCACAAAAGAAAATTCTATAGACAGGTAAGTAAAATTGTAATGATATGTGTTTTCGTAAACGTTGTAAATATTATAAATAAATAATAAAGTTAAATTTTGGAAATGTGACATATGTTTTGAGACAAGCAATTTATATATTATTTGATTAGAGAACAAAATTCAAGTCTAGTGAAACAAATTAGGATCAAAGAAGACTTGTATGAGCCAATTTGAAGCAAAAATAACTTAAGAGTGATTTATAAAATGTTTAAAATGTCTAGAGAAAAAGGAAAATGTCCATAATAGCCTTGCCAAATTAGAAAGTGACATTGGAGTCCTAATTGTTGTGAATTGTCCATTTTGCCATTAATTGTTGGAGGGAATTGTCTTGAATATCCCTAACTATGCTCGATTAAGCTAACCTAAGTGGAGTTAAGTGTATGCTATATGCTTACAAATTATATATGCATAGATTTAATAAGATTAGCTAGGTATTACTCACTTATTCTTCTTCATTTCCATCTTACTTTGGCTAAGTGTTGAGAGAAAGAGTAAGAAAAGCATGAGAGAACTTGAAAGATTGTTAAATAAGTGTTCTAGAGATCAAAGCTAGCATCAAAAATGGATTATCCATCATTAAGGAGGTTCTTAGCAAGAAGGAGAAGATCTTTAAGAAGGTTTAAAAGTTTCTTTGCCTTAAACCTTTAAATTATGCATGTGTATGTGTGTATCTAGGTGTTTTAATGGTTATAAATGTTAATGTTTTGAGTTTATATGTTATGTGGTTGATACTTGATGAAACCCTAAGTGATAGAGTAGTATTATAAAGGTGGTAGGCGTATTTTCATGCTAGGTGGTATGCTAGACGCTTAGATATGTAGAAAACATGATTTTGTTTGGTTAAAAACCTTAAGTGGTATTTTGAATGCATGGAAATCAAATATAGATGATTTCATGGGGTATTAAAATCACATATGTGTTTTATAAACCTATAATGTTGGAAAATGGACATGTTATAATGTATAAAGTATGTATAGGTTATGAACTTAAAGTTAGATAATATAGAAATTTTAGGTTAAGAGTACAAATTCCTATCAAAGGGTGATTTTTGACTATTTTAAGTAATTAAAGGTAAAATGGAGCTAAATAACTAAGTTTTATGTAAATACACGTGTCCAAATAGATTTGGTGGTCATGTGATGTATATGGCGATAAAGGTGGATATTAGACGTTTGAAAACATTTGTCGGAGCCTAAAATGGAAAATTGGAAAAATAATATCGTTTGGAAACTTAATCGATTTTTGAAAACCTAGACAAGTCATATATATGTTATATATGTTAAATCATGTGTTGGAATAAAGAGATGCAATGTATGGCCAAAAATAACAAGAGAAAGGTTTGGAAAAAAATTGGATTTCTGGTTTCAATCAACTTCCCAGACGACAAAGTGTTTTGTACTAAACACTTTGTCGGGGCACAGTTAACTGAGAGCATCTCACTGGGGGCGAGATGTTCCCAACTAGGGCGAGATGTCCTGGTTTTTGATTTTTTTTTTATTTTAATACGAAATGAAGTGTTTTCATCTTATATGATAGAGATATATATTGTAAACTATAAATGGTTAAAAATGATCTATGTGCTAGGTATTAAAGTATAAATTAATGACGTGTTATATGCTAATATACATGTAAAGGTAAATGATAACTTGTATGTCAAGATAAAGCATGTACACGTATATAACTAATGTATGAAGCAACATCATGGTTATGTAAGTTGTAAATGTGGTAAGGTAGTAATAGTTAGAGTAAGCGAGGACATAGGCAAATATTCTTTCCAAACTCTCTTTTGTAGTTCATTGACAGTTATGCATGCTATGTATTCTTGTAAGCCAATTGCGAGGTTCATTCATTGTTGAAATGATTTAAAAAGGGTCGATGCCATTTATATCCAGCTAGACATATAGTGTCATTTATGTTGACTTCAGATGTTTATTGTATGTCCTCCAATCCATATTGTTGTGGTGCGGAATCTATGAAAATGTTGTAATAGAAAAACCCTGATAAAAAGGGGAATAAAAGTAAAGAGGGATGGCTATGTTGCGCACAATATAGGGTACGATAGGCTGATCACCTAGAGTACACATCTAAAAGGAAAGATTATCTTATGACATTATCAGTCTTTGTGATTAGAATTGTTCTACACGAGTTATTAGTCTAGTTACTGTATAACAGATAATGATAATGTTTCAAATCAAATGCGAAAGTGTTTTATATTATGCTTTCTAGTTTTTTCACAGTAGTATTGAATTGCTAAAGCTAATCGAAAAAAGTTTCTTCTATTCTTTCTGAGATATCATGCTATTATGTGTTTATGTACTTGCTGAGCTAGTTTAAGCTCATTCTTCCTTTAACATGATATTTCAACTACGTCCAAACAAGCAGAAGGTTCAAGAACAAACAAAGGGAAGGAAAAAACGAGCAAATAATAGTTTTTTAGTTATAAAATTCTTGTAAATGTAATATTTTTGTAATATGTAAGGTAAATTATGTTTTGTACCTTGTAAAGGTCTGTAAACCTGGGATAATTATATAAGTTTGTAAATTAAGTTATTGTATTCTTAAATGAATAGTTGTGATTGAATGGTAGAATAGTATCATGAGCACTGAACCCAAGGTTCAAGGAACCTAAATTTGGGGGCATCACAAGTTGGTATTAGAGCTGATAGGTTATAAACCTTAGGTGGGGAAAACCTTAGTAATATGACCGTAAAGAACATAATAAAACTCATTTAGAGTTATATAGGGCGAATCAAGGAGATTTGTCAATGATATAAATTTTTCACAATATGTGTTATGTGTAATAGAGATAAGAAAAATTACATTGAACTGAATAATTGTTCTTGTGATTTTATAGTATGCCAGAGATTGGAGAATCCTATTGGGTAATAGAGGAAGAATGCCAGGACATTCAAGTGGATGTAGTGACTGGTGTACCAGTTACGACAATAGTACCAGCTGATGATAGTGGGTATGAGGAAGATCCAGAGGAATTGGAAGGAGATTATGATGGGGCATTGCCTGAGAATGCGTCATCTGAGCAAATGAAGGCTGACCAAGAATGGGTAACTAATATGTTACAACAAGATAAGTGAATTTGTAGACAAAATCCTAGAGTTAGAAACTCAGGCAACAGAATGTCAAACAACTATTGATCAGAATGAAGTGGCGATGCAGGTGATGACCACACGGAATGTAGAATTGGGGGATAAACTGAGACAAGAAGAACAAAAATTCCAAGAACTGAAGAATGAAAAGGAAGCCTTGGAGGCTAAACTAAGGGAGGCAACTGCAAAGATCGCCAGGTATGAAAATGTCGGGGCTAAAGCAGTAAGTATAGTGAACTTAGTGAAGGAGGAAGTGAGGGCCATGAAAGTCAAAATAGATAATACGAGTGTGAGAATGGATGATATGAGCTATGCTTTTCGCATAACTTTTGGAAGGGCACATTATAGGGTGTACTACTATCCTATAGAATATGATTAGACTAGTAATACCTTGAGTCAGTGGAAGATGATTGCTATCATGCACTACAAGAAAATGGTCTATCAGCGACCGCTTATTAGCGACTGAATTCCGTCGCTAATGGACATCAGTGACCGCATGCGGTAGCTGATATCCGTCGCCTATAGTTTGGTCGCTAACGTGCATACCAGTGACGGACAATAGCGACCGAATTTTCAGCGACCGCAAATGACGACCGACTCGGTCTCTAAGCTGAGTCATCACACATGAAAACATTCACCACGTGTAGCGACCGAAAAAATAGCGACCGATATCAGCGACCAATAAGATGATTATTAGCAACCGGAATTTTGAGACGAAAAGCGACCGGGTAGTAGTGACAGGTTATTAGCGACCGAATTCGGTCGCTGATTATTCTTTTCAAATTTTTTTTTTGTTTTTTTCGATTCCCAAAAATTTCTTTACCTCTCAAACACATCCCAACACAGCACAATAGATATATAAATGATCTAATTGAGATCTCCAACCAAATATCAAATTCTAACCAAATAAAATAACATACATTTCAAATAAATATAAAACCAACATCTAATCAAATCTTAGTACATAAATATATACAATATGATAAAAATCCAACCGTGCATGTGTAACACAATAGAATCAATAAAATAAAAAACCTAAGAATGATATGTAGCTCGCCAAGCTTCATAGATCTAGCTAACTGTCACGTTCCTGTAACAAAAAAAGAAACACGTTCAAGATAGTATTATTAACTGATTAATTTTGATGCATTAAGTAATAATATTACCTTGTCTTGCTCAGTCTCCTCCTCCTGGTCCGGCTAACTTGATGCTGTCGCCACTGCATCCGCTAATGAATCAGGGCTCAACGTTTTCAAATGATCTTACAGCTGACGCAGAAGTGCAGGATCTCTGCATATGGCTCTAACATAGTCCACAGCGTTATGTGGCATCTGATTGTATGATGCTTGGGTAGACTGACTCCCAGAGCTGTAAGAGGCAGTAATACTCGGTCGTCTTCACTGCCCTTGGCCCTTAACAAAGTTTTTCTTGACAACTGACGCCATTTCCCATAACTCTTGATCAATTGGCGGGCGACCACTACCAGGGGGATACCGCTCATCTATTAGTTGGTTGTAAGTGTCCTATAATTAAGTAATACATTGAATAGTTAAATGTAACGTAAAAATTAATGTATAAACATGTAACATTAAAAAAACTTAATTACCCGTATCTGTATAGCATCAGGCAGACCATCATGAGTGGCCACGTACATATCCAACCAATTGATAGTCTGACCTCTGGACCTACTAGATGACTACAAATATAACAAGTGTATAAATATATTAGTCATGCAAATAAATACTAAATAAATTATCGTAAATATGAATAAAGTAAATTTGATGAACTCTGTACCTCCCTATCCATGAAATGTTGCGCCTGCGATATACTACCTCCTTTGTATGTACCCTTTGCCTTTTCCCCTTCAGCTACACCTGCGGATCTGTTTCTGGCGGCAATCCTCCCTTTCTTCGCCCATTTGTCACTCTGCCACTGCTGGCACATTTCACAACCCTAACATCTGCAAAATCTCTGAAATATAGAATAATTTACATTAGTATATACAATAATATTATTGTTGAGTTTAATATTACTATATGGTTAATAACTTACGTGTTGGTAGGATCAGGGCGAATCTGTAATACAATACGCTCGTCTGGATTATTTGGGGCCTTCGGTATTTGATTTGGACCTCGGCCTAAACCGCGTTTCCTTCCTACTGCTGAAGATGCCATCTATTCAAAAAAATGACATATTAATGTGACTTACATAATAATGATTACAGAAATCAAATGTACAACAAGTCAATAATATTTAGTAAACATTTATCTATAACTTTAAAGAATACAAATTAAAGTAAGCATACATTTTAATGAAACTCGCTGTCAGATTCCGAATCCTCTTCAACAATATGTGGAGATTCATAACCATCTCCTACTTCAGAATCGGTGTCGTCACTTAATAACTCTTCCTCCCCAGTATCACTGTCATCTAAGTGTTGTACTGAATCGGGATCCAATTCATCACCCTCACCTCCACCCTCTAAATTGTTGAGTTGATTGTTGTCATCGAGATTTATTATAGAAGGGTTATGTAACGTCTCCTCTTGGTAGACTTCTTCCTCTACTAATTGGACACGAATGCGCGCAGGAGTATGAATGACAACTTGCCAATCTGTAGGCATTCTATCCCTTTTCCGAATAGGAGTACGAGTATAATATACTTGCTGTGTTTGAGTTGGCAACACAAATGGTGCATTCATATATGTCCTTTTGTTGAGGTCAATATCTATAATTCCATGTCGATCGACACGTATCCCTTTTTCTGAATCAAACCAACGACATTTAAACAGATTAATCTGACCTCCGTATGTACCCTTGTACGACAACTCAATAATTTCTTCCAACTCCCCATAAAAGGCACGACCAACCTCATTGTAGCAATCTCCTTGAACAAACACTCTAGTATTGGTTGTTCTTTTATCGATGACGTATATCTTTGTATGAAAATCATAGCCATTTACTTTATAACCATTACGAGTGAGTTGGTCCCTATCTGGGCCTATGGTTAAGACTTGTAAATTTGAAGTAATTGTATCGTCATTAAGAGCCTACAATTGTTTAATACATTGTGAATAAGTGTTTCATAAATTAAATAAAATGACTTAATTAAGTTAAATAACTTGCTTTGTCCTTTATCCATTTTGCAAAGTTTTGATCCCGATTTAGTTCAATATCTTTATCAGTTATGCCATGTTGATTTGTTTTTAACTCAGCATCGAATGATCTACATATATATTATATATATGAAATAATATATATGAGATTACAGTGTACATCAATGAGATTAAGATAAATATGACGTTTACATGCATACCTCACCAATCCCTCAATCTCCTCGCAATTGAGAAGAATGTAAGTATGTGCAGCATGTAATTCTGCTTCAGAGAGGAAAATGCATTTTTCTTTTCCATAAGCGCGACCCGGTAGACCAAATGTAGAAAGTCGGCCGTTTAGTTCAACGTTCCCCCTATCATCATGTCTCGGAACTCGATTGACATTTATCAAAACTTCATCGGGAAAATAGTCTGATACAAACGTAGATATCTTATCAAAACTGTATGCTTCACATATTGACCCCTCGACATAAGCTCTATTTTTAACTTTCCTTTTCAGGTTTCCCATCACCCTCTCGAAAGGATACATCCATCTGTATTGAACTGGACCACCAACACGAGCTTCATAGGGTAGATGAATTTGCAAATGCTCCATGGAGTCAAAAAACCCTGGTGGAAATATGATTTCAAGCTTACACATGATCTCAATGATGCTCTTCTCAAGTATTTCCATGTCATTTTCATTTAACATTTTTGAACATATGCTTTTGAAGAAACGACTAAGCTCAATCAAAACATCCCATATTAGTTTATCAAGCAACTCTCGAAATGCTATTGGCAAGAGTCTCTCCATGAACACGTGACAATCATGACTCTTCATCCCTTGTCTTTTGTCACCTGTAACACACCTTGCAATGTTTGACGCATATCCATCTGGTAGTTTCAGAGACTTGATCCATGCACACACATCTTCAACCTGCTTCTTGGACAATTTGTATTTTGCATGCAGTTTGACAATCTTTCCATTAGGTGATTCATAAAGCTCTAAACCAGGACACTTACAAATATCTTTCATATCCAACCGTGCTTTATCATTATCTTTAGTCTTGCCCTTAACAACCATCACGATATTAAATACATTGTCAAACACATTCTTCTCAATATGCATTACATCTAGATTGTGACGAATCAAGTTTGTAGACCAATAAGATAGTCCCAAAATATACTTTTTCGAACCCAATTGTGAGACTCACCAAACTAATTGAATGTTGTTGAGGCATCACTTTTACCAAATGG
This sequence comes from Hedera helix, assembly GCA_947179155.2. Classification (NCBI taxonomy): domain Eukaryota; kingdom Viridiplantae; phylum Streptophyta; class Magnoliopsida; order Apiales; family Araliaceae; genus Hedera; species Hedera helix. The sequence goes on from OX359266.1 coordinate 21,513,927, forward strand.
GATTACTGGCAATCTCATCACACGGTCACGCACATCCGTCCCAGACAATCGTCCTACCGACATATCTTTCTCCACTTTTCCTTTTTTAAAATTTTCTCTATTTCTTCGAAAAGGGTGATCTATCGGCAAGAAACGACGATGACAATCAAACCAGCAGGGCTTTCGACCATGTGGTAGATTTAAAGACTTTGTATGCTCTGTATGTGTGGATCCAAATTTTCAGAATTATTTAATAAGATTAAATAAGAATTTAATTAATACAATTTTCAAGGTTCTGTAAAGAAATTATTATTTTATGTGAATTAAGGTATATGATGAGATTTAATTAGTAAATTAAATCTGTACAGAGATCACGATAAAGTATGTTGAATTAAAATAATTGAAAAGTAAATAAGTTGTTTAAAAATAATTTATGAAGGATAAGAAAAATGTTAGATAAAGGTACAATAAATTATACAATTAAATTGTTATGAAAATGCAGAAATTATGATTTAATTGAGGTTATGTGATAATGTGAGATATAGAAATTTTATATTTGTATATATATATATATATATATATATATATATATATATAAATATGCATGGCTAATTGATAATTTTAAATTCCATTAATTATGGAAATAAAGGGATTAATAATTAAATTAATCTAATTTAAAATAATAAAATAAAATAAAATAATAATATTGAGGGAGTTAGTAAAATTGTATGTGTTGATTTTTGATTTTATCAAGAATTTTGGAGGAAGTTTAGAAATTAATTGAGAAGAAAAAGTAATTATATAATAATAAATTATATAATTTATATAAGGAAATTTGAATAAGGTATGAAGAAAATAATAATTATATAAATTATATAAGAATAATTATGTAATTTATATAAGGTGATTAAATGGAATAAGGTTGGAAGAAATTATTTAAGAAAGGAGAATGTAAATATATAAATTATATAATATTAAGTTATATATAATTTATATATATAAAGAAATTAATATGAAATGTAAAGAAATGAAAAAAAAAAAAAGGAATGTTTTAATTCGTTAAAAATTATATTTATGCATAATGAAATTATTACAACTTTTATGAAGAATAATATTTTAGAAACGAGAACATGTTAGTGTAATATGTTGTCCAAGTAACGAAGTGAAAAATTATGAAAAATAATTTTTATATGGTATATGAATTATTTTATGATTTTTAGAGGTAAAAATTACTTTATATAATTACACGCATGTCATTATGCGTGTACAAAATTTGTCAAAAAAAAATACCGAAAAATGTATTAATATTGCTTATAAATCATGTTATGATTTTTGATGCATTAAAATAAATATTTTATATACATTATATAAAATATTTATTACACGTAATAATTACGTAATGTATTAAATTAAATAATTTTTGCATGTGAAAATCTGGAAAAAACCGAAAGTTTACGTTGGTGGGTTAAGTCGATGGAGTAATTTAGCAAAACGGGGATTATAAATATATGTGTGCATGTGGAAGAGAAAAAAGAAATAGAAAAAGAATAAAGGAAGTAAAAAAGAAAGAAAACAAAGAAACACAAACTCTCTCTCTCTCATTTCTGTCCCACCAACACCCTCCACCGCCCAACACCATAGCCACCACCAGGAAAGAGGATTTTTGGGAAATCAAAGTGTATACCAAGCTTCAAGGAAGGAGTTTCAAGTTATGGAAGGTATAAAAATGTATTTATTTGATTTATTTTAATATTTTGGTGTTAAAATAATTTTGTGGAAAAATAAGAAATAATTAGAATAATTATTTCAAATAATTTTTGGATGTATAGTTATGGATTATATGATTTTTGGAACAATTTTTTGTTGGAAATTTTGGAGCAAAAATGGAGAAAATTTGATAAGTGGTGCACTGTTGCGAAGGTAAAGTAATCTGGGACTGTCCGCGCATTGCGCGGTAGTTCAGAAAGCCAGTCCAAAAACGCCGTCGTTTTTGGACGCGGGAGGGGAAGGCCGCGCCATGCACGACAACAAATCGTCGCCACGCCACACGACGTCGTTTGGCGTGGGCGGAGCTGTGACGACCACAAATCCGGGTTCTTTAACCTCGGGTTTGGTTTTCACTGTACAATACTAAACAATAATGAAATACATAAATTGTATTCAAACTTCGCAGAATAATGCAAAAGGTTCCTTAATCAAAAGGCTACACTTCCCAAGGTCTATTACCTTAATCTTAAACATTACATATCTTAAGGGAAATACAAAAGATTTACAACAGTAATTACATAACAGTAAACTAAACTAGCATGTAACTACTAAAATTAAACATTCGCTTTCCCCTTGCCTTTATCCGATTTAGAGCTTTCGGGATTGGCTGAAATAAAGTCATGATATAGCAAGAATGAGCAACTAAATGGCTCAGCAAGTTTATAAAAAAACAATTATACGATATATCATGATGAAGGGAAATAACTTCAAGGTTTCAACAATAACAATTGTGAAAGATAACAAGAATCAATGTTCAATAAAAGAAGAAATTGACTCTTTACTGCTGAGTGGTCCTTAATGACCATGAACTGCTACTAAGGTAAAACAGACATACAATGTCTGAGTCCTTGTTAAAAATAACGGGACACTTGAGGGGATCAGTCCTCTCATGTCCTATGTATATGCATCACATTTAGTTTTCTTGCGCGCTGTCGGTTCTCCGACAAATAAAAATCCCCTTTAACTAGGGTTGTTCTTTCTCAGTCTTACTGTAAGAATCCGCACCAGCCAATGGTTTGGATAAGCTCTTATAACATTCAATTAAATGAATTTAACATGCATTTGTCTAGCCGAAACGATTAGCTTAGACATTCTTAAACAGTTGCAAAAGCACTATGTGCGAATACAATAATCAATAACGATGTGAAGTAATTTTTGATAATTAATTCACTCAAAGGTCTGTTAAGTAACTACGAGTGTAGAATACTTGCTCAACAATAATTGAAATGTAAATATGGTTGAATAATAATTGCAACAATAAGTACAAGTTAAGGGTAGAAAACTTGCCTCGTGCGTCGTCTACGGCTAACCAACTTAATTTAACAATCCTTGAACGAACCTAACAATTAAATCAGTTTGATCTTAAATTAGTATCATATACTTGTAAGTATGATGACCTTTATAACTCTTACGAACCACATAATTGAATAATTATGGGTATTTAAACACTTAGAAAATATTATCACTACTTGATAATATTTTAAACACAAAGAACCTATATTAACTATTTAATATAGTTCAAACAATTATCTAATATTATTAACAATTTAATAATATTTTATTAGCATTGTAGTATTATTCATCATTTAATAATACCTTATAAATCTTCTAAGATTAATTAATATTATTAATCATTTAATAATATTTTATTCATTATCTAATATTATTAACTATTTAATAATATTTTATTAAGTATTTAATATTATTAATCGTTTAATAATATTTTAATCATTATCTAATATTATTAATCATTTAATAATATTTTATTAAGTATCTAACATTATTAAACATTTAATACTATTTTATTAATTATCTAATATTATTAACTATTTAATAATATTTTATTCATTATCTAATATTATTAATCATTTAATAATATTTTATTAATCATCTAATATTATTAATCATTTAATAATATTTTATTAGACTTCTAATATTATTAGTCATTTTAATAATATTTTATTAGTTGTCTAATATTATTAATCATTTAATAATATTTTATTTATTATATAATATTATTAATCATTTAATAATATTTTATTAATTATCTAATATTATTAATCATTTTAATAATATTTTATTAGTTGTCTAATATTATTAATCATTTAATAATATTTTATTTATTATCTAATATTATTAATCATTTAATAATATTTTATTAATTATCCAATATTATTAATTATTTAATAATATTTTATTAATTATCTAATATTATTAATCATTTAATAATATTTTATTCATTATCTAATATTATTAACTATTTAATAATATTTTATTAATTGCATTACCCTTTATTTATTACTTAATAAATAATTAGTTATTATCTCTTTTAATTTTAATTATTATTTAATATTAATTAAATAGTAATTAATCACCTTCATGACTCTTAATTATTATTTAATATCCACATAATAAATAATTATATATTTTCTTTTTATTGGGTCCCAAATTAATTATATTAATTTTAAAATATTTTTACCCATTTTTGGTAATAATTGATTTGAACCGACCCGTTTAAAACGAACCGACCCGACCCGAAATTCAAAAAAATCTGTCGGTGAACAGTAACTAGGGCCCCGACCCTCTAATTAACAAAGGGAAGAGGGCCCCGGCCCTTGAGTGACAGAATCTGCCAAAATGTCATTTTCAGATTTTTCAACTTTGACTCATTTAATTAAAACTTGAATAAAATGAAATCTACAAATTCAAATTACCCGAAATTGGTATCGATGGATTCGTATTTTCTTAAACTACAATATTCCATCATTGAATTGAATTTTTGGAAAAGTTTTGGTTATGAAAAATAGTCACAAAGTGGGATGTTTGTGCATTAGGTCCTTAAAATGACATGTTTAGCGGTAAAAGCTATAACTTCTTTGTTATTCGATATTTTTGAAAGGTTCCAAAAGGGTTTTTCTTTAACACTCATAGATCTAACTTTCTAGACATAGAAATCATTTTTCCAACTTGTACATTTCAAACTACAACATTAAACATTTCACGCTTCGTTAGGGTTTTACCGGTAAAACGTGTTATGAACTTTTCTACAACTTTTATGCATTTCTCACATACCAAATCATGTTATAAACACATAGATCTATGAATATACATATATTACATAGATAAATACATCTAGACCATCAAAACAAGTTTTGATCGGTTAAAAATATATTTTAACCGATTAAAACACATGTATGCTATAAAAATGAAATAAGAAATGGTTGGAGCACTTTTAAACCTTTGGGATTTGAATGCTCTCTTCCTCTTGGCTATGAACTTAGATAGTGACTCCACCTTGGCTCCTAGATGTGCACTCCTAGTATATTCCTTCTCAAACTCTCACTTGTTCTCTATTTTTCTCTCTTAAATGCTCTAGAAAATGTTCAACCAACATAACACATAAGAGAAGCACTCTATTTATAGCCAAGAGTTATCATCCAAATTGTATACATATACACTCGAGATCTCTATTAATTCACCAAGCTAATCTTATCTTTTATCTTCACTTAGCTAGATTTTAGGGATTTTCCTTACAAAAAGGACTTGGGTTGGTAGGAGTTGTTCACCAACTAGGGTACTCCTTCAACACATACTCAAGCACATTGCAAGCAAGTCATTCATTGTGGTCCCTCAAAAATCTCAGCAAAATGGGGTTTAAATCCCCCATTTTTGATTTAATTTTAATGCTAAAATATACATATATACATCTATATATATATATACTTAAATATATCTATATTGACCAAAGTTTTGACCTCATTTGGACTCCACAATGGACTTGGGAATAAATTATATTGGGCTCATTCAATTAAATTGTTTGGGCTCAATTTATATAACACATTGGGCTAGCATTTAAATAACTATGCTACCTTTAATTAAAATAAGCATTGGGCTTGTTAAATTAATTACATGGGTTAGTAATTAAATTAACTACATGGGCTACTAGGTTAATACATTTGACTTAGTTTAACAACTCATTTGGATTTAAAATATAATCCAATTAGATTTGTTTTAATTAATTTTACACATTGTTTTAATTCTTTAAATAAATATACGCATACACAAGTACATTTATTTAATTATCTAAAGTACAATTAATTAGTACAAAAAGTTTAAATTCATTGCTAAATATTTATTAAGTATATTTACAATGCTAATGAAATTCGTGGTCATTATAGAAATAAATCTTTAAAAATTATAGAAAAATACTAAAAATATAGAAATAATGTTTGGGCATTAAATTTAATATTTTTGTAAAAATATTAAATATTGTGGATTAATATTTAAATATTTTAAATATTAATCTAATGAATTTAAAGGTTAGAAAATAATTAAATAAAATTTTTGGGATAATCAGATATGTTAAAATTTGTCCGATAAGCCGGGTTGTCCGAAGTAAAGGAGTTGATATTAAGTTATATTAATATTTAAGGAACGAGGTTGATATAATTAACCATATAAATTAATAATTAGGCCATAGATGATATTAATTAAGTAAATTAATATCATAAAGAGATAAATAATTATTATTTGATTATTTTATGATCATAGGTTGATCGAGTTAAGGGTTTGAGCTATCAATTTATTAATTGGACATACAGGCAAGTTCTTTAGTCCTTTTATGTTAAATGTTTAATTGTTATAATATGTTAAAGCTTGTCAAATGCATAGGAATTATGTGTTATGTGATACGTGGATAATATGACAACTATGTGTACTTTGTGCAATAATATGAGATATATTGCTAGAATAGAAGCACAAACACGTGATGCATGACACACACCGAGCATATTAAGGTACGTGCTACGTGACGCATAAACTGTTGAACTTGCTGAGTCGTTGTGCTCATTACTTGCTTAAATTAAACTTTTGCAGGTTAAGAAATGAATTTCAGAAATATCGGATTTTATTAGAGATGGATCAACCAAGAAAGTTGTAAATGAAATAGTTATATCCAATATGGTAAATTGCAAAGTTTATTTTAACGTTTTGTATATTCATATACGTTGAATCCGTATAGGATGAATAGAGTTAAATTGTGAACCGTGAATGTTTAAATTAATTGTTACGATATAAATTATTATACGTTTGATTATGAACAAAACAATAAAGAAATATATTTCGAAGCCTACTTTCCTCCAGTTACGCAGGATATGGTGGAAGTGAAATTCCTAGAGTTGAAACAGGAAAATATGACCGTGGCTAAGTATGTGGCTAAATTTAATGAGCTAACAAGGTTTGCTCCACATCAGGTGGACACTGAATAGAGAAAAGCAAAACGTTTCGAGCAAGGATTGAAGGCTTGGATTTATAACAAGGTTTCAATATTTGAAATCAGAACTTTTACTAGAGTATTAGAAAAGACAATTCTAGCAGAATGAGGCAGCGAGGCCTTGACAAAGTATAATCAAGACAAGTGTTGGAAGAAAAGTGATGGAACTACCAAAGTAGGGAGCAGTGGAGGTAGTAACTTCAACAAGCAAAAATGGAACAGTAACAAGAACACTAGTAACAAACAAGGAGAGTAGAAGAAGAAAGTAGAGGCGTGCGTCATTTGTGGAAAGGGTCACCTTGGAGTATGCCTAAAAGGTCATTATGTGAAAGATTGATTATGTGACTATATGTTGAACTTAATTAAAGGAAAGTCTAATTTATGAAATTATTAAAATTAATGGAGTAACCTAAGAAATTTAACATTAAAGGATTAATAAGTTATTAAGCCCAAGTAAATAGTCAATCAATTTTGAATATAAAAAACTTAATTAGATTATGTTATTTAATTAATGTGAATATAAAATGTGTGACAATGTGTTAGATTTATGTGAATGAATTAATAGTCCTAGTTAGTAATTGAATTACTAGTGGATTAGCCCATTAATTTAATTAAACAAGTCTTGAGCATTTAGGTATGTAATGGACTTGTAAGCTATGATAATTGATTCACGTGATGTAATTTAATCTAGCCCAATACTTGAATTAATTGCAAGACATGCTAGTAGAATTTTAAAGTCCAATAATTTAATCAATTGAGCCTAAGTAGAATGTATTTAGTGGCCCCAACAATAGCCCAATCGGGTACATTAAGTAAAAGTTAAATTTGGGGTCAATGATGCTATTAAATGTAATAAGAATAAAATAAAATTTGGAGGATAAAGAGGAGGGTGGTCGGTTGAACAAGGGGGGCCCACATAGGTCCCATGCAATCCCAAAATGAAGCTCTCTCATTGGTTGTTAAGTACAAGAATCCCAAAAATTTAGCTTGGATAAGAATTTCTTAGATAAGCTTGATGACAAGTTAATACATATAAGAGTTATATGTATATTTATTGGTAGATGAGATTGTCTTAGTGAATACATCTTTGACCAACTTAGACTACATTTTCTAGTAAGAGTTAGTGAGAGAAGATCTTAAGAGAAAACAAGAGAGACTTAGAAATATAAAGCTAAGAAAAACCCTATAACACCATTAAATCTCCAAGTGTTGGTGGTTAGAGAATATTAAAGTCATCAAGGAGAGGAGCTTTGAATGTCATTAACCTTCATCAATGATAGGACTAAATTATACGATATGTCTATGCCCTAATACTTAGTTTTTATATTAATTGAGTGCTTAAATGTTTAATTATTTAGCTTATTTTGGTTTTAATAGGTTTTATAGGATTTTAGTTAATTTATGTTAATTTAGGTAATTTTATGGTAATTTTATATTTCTTTTTATTTATGTGTTTTTATGTATTTTTAGTATTTTAGGAGTTTTATTTATTATTATGTGTTTTTAGGATTTTTAGTTATTTTATATTATTTTTATTTATTTTTATATTTTATTTTGTAGGAAAAATAAAACTTGGGGGCAAATCTGTAAATCTGGCAAAAGTCTGATGGCGATTTCGTAATTAACCAGCACCGGTGGCAGTATCGTAAATAAGTCCTTCGGATTTCCGCGCAATGCGTGCATGGAAGAGAACTTGCTGCAATCCAAAACGGCGCCGTTTTGGCGTGAACGGAACAGGGTCCGCGCAATGCGCGGTAGGCTTCAGCGCGTTAAAGAAACGACGTCGTTTTGTTGAAGGTTCCGGAAAAAAATAAAAGCCCGCGCAATGCGCGGGCGAGTTGTGACGTCAGCAAAACGCGTGTCCGCGTTGACCGGTCAACTGTGGCGGCTAAGGGCGCGTTTGGTTGCACGGAAAAGCTGGAAAACGGAATTATTTCCGATTTTTGCTACTTTTTGATTCCAAATTGGATTTTAATTCCAACTAGGGTTAGGATAATAATTATTTTTCTTTTTCTTTTATTTTTAATTGTAAATCCTATTAGGGTTTGGACAAATTAGAGGCCTATAAATAGAGGGTCAAGCTCTCTCATTATTCATTGTAAGCTTTTGGGAGTTTTTCTTCTAATTTCTTGGAGAGAGCTTTTCAACTATTGAAGATTATTTTGAAGAATGTCAGGCTAAGTTTTTATTTTCAGTTCTAAAGGGATGTTGAACCTTATTTTTAATTAATGTTTTAATTGAGTTTTATTATTTATTTCTTCATGCATGAGATTTATTCTTGATAATCTGTTTTAATTGTTTTATGATATTTGCTTGATTAATTTGATAATGGCCTGTTAGATTAATCAATAATTTATCATATGCTAGATTAAGATTTGATATTAAGCAAACGATATTTTATCTGATCATAAGTAGCAATTAATAATATTTGATTGTGGACAAACTTTTGAATATTATTATGATTATCAAGATGGCAAGTTAAATGGTCCGCGATGTTGAGATTGTTGCTTGGAATAATCTAATTCTCTAATTTTTAATGCAACTGTTATATTAAATCTAGACTGATAGTTCTAGGTTGTATGATAGTTAGGGTCTTTTGTGAGCGATTGTTGCATTAGATTTATAATTTAAGGAGGATTTCGGGTAGCTTGGCGATTGTCGGTTATCTAGGATTATTAATTTCAATTGAAGGAAAAGATAATAATAACTTGATTAATTTGTTGATTAAAAGAAGGGGATACTGAACTAAGGAACTGAAGTTTGTTTTTAATTGATTTTTCTCATCTTTATTATTTATTATTTAGTTTTATTTTAATTAGTTAATTAATAATTCAAAACCCCCCATTTAATTAGATATTTTTGAAAATATTAGATTTATTAAAACAATTCACTCTCTGTGGGTTCGACTCTTACTTTCACTACTACATTAATATTTTTAAAAGTAAGATTTTATTTTTGGTTGCTTGCGACAGCTTCCCAAATTTTGGCGCCGTTGCCGGGGAGTGTTTTGCTTTAATTTATTCTTTGTTTTCTTTGTAGTTTAATTTTTTTAGTTAATTTATTTATTTTATTTTTGTTTTTCATAGTTTAATTGAGTGTGCAGGTGAAGAAGAAAATCATGGCTTGGAACCAAAACGATGATTATTTTAATGCGGTAAAAATTTCTTCTCTTCAACAACAAGTTGATGAACTAACTTCTGTTATCTATGCCTGGGCTGCAGGTAGAGAACAACCAATGAAGGCTTGTAGGATTTATTCCATAGTAGGACATCCAACGGAGTTGTGTCCAATGTTTCGAGAGGAGTCCTATGGACAAGTAAATGATGCCAATGGTTTCTTTGGACCACAAGGGAACTATGATCCCTATTCAAACACGTACTACTCAGAATGGTGGGATCATCCAAACTTCAGCTATGGGAATCCACAAGTGCACCAACCTACAAGTCAACATTGGCCAGATTACCAGCAGTTCAATCAGACATATCCCAACGATCAAGAACAGGACCAATCTTCTAATTCCAATTTGTCTTTAGAAAATATGTCTAAACATTTTATGACTGCTGCTTTGCAATTTCAACAGGAAACAAATGAGAATATTCGGCGTATAAGTATTCAAGTGGAACAACTGAAAATTGCAGTCAGTCAATTGGAGGTGCAAAGTGTTGAAGAATTACCATCTCACAGAATGGTAGATTACGAGGAGGATGAAAATGAAATTGTGTTGAGCAGTGGTAAAGATGAGGAAACTCCAGAAACGAAAGACAATGAAAAGGAATATCTGGAAGAGGCCATTACGCATAGCTTGGGATTGATAAAAGAAGAGGAAGAAATTGAGCCAAAACAAGATTTGAAGAGGGCTACAGATTCATTAAATTCTTTGTCATTGATTTTAAATAAATTTGCAGAACTTTTCATTCCATTACCTGTTACTCAAAATAAATTTCTACTTTTTATTTTGTAGGATTTCATTCCGGAACAATCATATCATGCAAAGACGAGATGTAATCTACCTATGAGGAATGTTGTGATGGATGGAGTACGCAACATACATGAAATTGGAGTGACGTAGTGGTTTGGCTTGTTGTCGAGCCAATGACAATAAACAAAGGCGCTGCTTGGGAGCCAATAAATCAGATTTACATTTCTTTTCCCTTTTTCTTTTTATATTTATTTGTGCCTATTTCTTTGCATTATAGTTTACATTGGGGACAATGTAAATTTTAAGTGTGGGGGAAGGGATTTAGGATATTTGTTTTATTTTTAGGAAATTTGTTTTATTTATTTATTTATATTTAAAAAAAAATATTTGGAATTTTTTTTTTTTTGTTAAAAAAAAAATGTTAGATTTTTGAATTTTGTGGGTATATTCACTGTAAACCCTCACGAGACAAAACTCGTCCACTTGGGGTAACCTTGGGGTTTAAAGGCTTGTTGCACGTGCTAAGTGTAACCGTGTTTCCTACGAAAATGGGGTATTTATTTTATTTTATTTTTAGGATGTGTCATTTGAGTAATGAATTAATTGAATTTTAATTTTTAGCCAATGATAAAATTTTGATTTAATTTAATAACTCTTGGAAAAAGGATAAATTTTTGCTTAGTTTGAATTTTAACTTTTTATTGATTATTACTTTGTTTGAGATCTTTAAAATTTTTATGCACTTATATCCATTTGTTTGAGCTAGTTTTAATAAAGAGAAAGTTTAAATGGTTAAATGCTTATGAAAGATATTTTTGAACTCTATGTCTTATTTGATCATTATTTGAAGTGAAATATAAGACAAAATATAATTTGGAGGAGATGATTTAGGTAATTTTTCTAGGATTATTATTGAAAAAAAATATGTGGTGGGTTGAGATGGAGCGTAAAACGCACTCACTCATAAACACATAAAAAAGCGAGATGAAGCATAAAACGCACTCGCTGGTGAGATGGAGCATAAAATGCACTCATCGTGAAAAAGAAAAAAGAAAAAATGGGATGGAGCATAAAATGCATCCATTAAAAGAAAAAAAAAATGAAAAAATATATGAAAAAAATGCATATTAATCCTAGTGTATATAATTGTTTGAAACCTTTTGATCTTCTGATTTATATTTGTCTATATTAACAAAGAGTTATGTGAAAAATAAATATATTGAGTTTTGTTGTATGTCTTTTATAAGGTAATTAATAACCTAAACTTATCCGAGTTTTGATTAGTTTGATACATTTGGATTCACACACGCACACAAAAGATCTTGAGTAGAGTAATATTAATAAATATGTTAAAGTTCTAGATTTTGCATTATTTTGAAACTTTCTATGAGTTATCATTTAAAAAATCTTTGAGGTTGATGTGAAGTTCATATTAATTTATTGCTCATGTAAAAAGTCGAGTTAGTTGAGTCGCTTTAGTCTGTTGGGCTAGTTAGATTTATTTTATTTTTGTTTATTTTTATTTTTGTTTTGCCCGAGGACGAGCAAAAGCTAAGTGTGGGGGTATTTGATAGGACTAAATTATACGATATGTGTATGCCCTAATACTTAGTTTTTATATTAATTGAGTGCTTAAATGTTTAATTATTTAGCTTATTTTGGTTTTAATAGGTTTTATAGGATTTTAGTTAATTTATGTTAATTTAGGTAATTTTATGGTAATTTTATATTTCTTTTTATTTATGTGTTTTTATGTATTTTTAGTATTTTAGGAGTTTTATTTATTATTATGTGTTTTTTGGATTTTTACTAATTTTATATTATTTTTATTTATTTTTATATTTTATTTTGTAGGAAAAATAAAACTTGGGGGCAAATCTGTAAATCTGGCAAAAGTCTGATGGCGATTTCGTAATTAACCAGCACCGGTGGCAGTATCGTAAATAAGTCCTTCGGATTTCCGCGCAATGTGTGCATGGAAGAGAACCTGCTGCAATCCAAAACGGCGCCGTTTTGGCGTGAACGGAACAGGGTCCGCGCAATGCGCAGTAGGCTTCAGCGCATTAAAGAAACGACGTCGTTTTATTGAAGGTTCCGGAAAAAAATAAAAGCCCGCGCAATGCGCGGGCGAGTTGTGACGTCAGCAAAACGCGTGTCCGCGTTGACCGGTCAACTGTGGCGGCTAAGGGCGCGTTTGGTTGCACGGAAAAGCTGGAAAACGGAATTATTTCCGATTTTTGCTACTTTTTGATTCCAAATTGGATTTTAATTCCAACTAGGGTTAGGATAATAATTATTTTTCTTTTTCTTTTATTTTTAATTGTAAATCCTATTAGGGTTTGGACAAATTAGAGGCCTATAAATAGAGGGTCAAGCTCTCTCATTATTCATTGTAAGCTTTTGGGAGTTTTTCTTCTAATTTCTTGGAGAGAGCTTTTCAACTATTGAAGATTATTTTGAAGAATGTCAGGCTAAGTTTTTATTTTCAGTTCTAAAGGGATGTTGAACCTTATTTTTAATTAATGTTTTAATTGAGTTTTATTATTTATTTCTTCATGCATGAGATTTATTCTTGATAATCTGTTTTAATTGTTTTATGATATTTGCTTGATTAATTTGATAATGGCCTGTTAGATTAATCAATAATTTATCATATGCTAGATTAAGATTTGATATTAAGCAAACGATATTTTATCTGATCATAAGTAGCAATTAATAATATTTGATTGTGGACAAACTTTTGAATATTATTATGATTATCAAGATGGCAAGTTAAATGGTCCGCGATGTTGAGATTGTTGCTTGGAATAATCTAATTCTCTAATTTTTAATGCAACTGTTATATTAAATCTAGACTGATAGTTCTAGGTTGTATGATAGTTAGGGTCTTTTGTGAGCGATTGTTGCATTAGATTTATAATTTAAGGAGGATTTCGGGTAGCTTGGCGATTGTCGGTTATCTAGGATTATTAATTTCAATTGAAGGAAAAGATAATAATAACTTGATTAATTTGTTGATTAAAAGAAGGGGATACTGAACTAAGGAACTGAAGTTTGTTTTTAATTGATTTTTCTCATCTTTATTATTTATTATTTAGTTTTATTTTAATTAGTTAATTAATAATTCAAAACCCCCCATTTAATTAGATATTTTTGAAAACATTAGATTTATTAAAACAATTCACTCTCTGTGGGTTCGACTCTTACTTTCACTACTACATTAATATTTTTAAAAGTAAGATTTTATTTTTGGTTGCTTGCGACAACTTCCCAAATTTTGGCGCCGTTGCCGGGGAGTGTTTTGCTTTAATTTATTCTTTGTTTTCTTTGTAGTTTATTTTTTTTAGTTAATTTATTTATTTTATTTTTGTTTTTCATAGTTTAATTGAGTGTGCAGGTGAAGAAGAAAATCATGGCTTGGAACCAAAACGATGATTATTTTAATGCGGTAAAAATTTCTTCTCTTCAACAACAAGTTGATGAACTAACTTCTGTTATCTATGCCTGGGCTGCAGGTAGAGAACAACCAATGAAGGCTTGTAGGATTTATTCCATAGTAGGACATCCAACGGAGTTGTGTCCAATGTTTCGAGAGGAGTCCTATGGACAAGTAAATGATGCCAATGGTTTCTTTGGACCACAAGGGAACTATGATCCCTATTCAAACACGTACTACTCAGAATGGTGGGATCATCCAAACTTCAGCTATGGGAATCCACAAGTGCACCAACCTACAAGTCAACATTGGCCAGATTACCAGCAGTTCAATCAGACATATCCCAACGATCAAGAACAGGACCAATCTTCTAATTCCAATTTGTCTTTAGAAAATAGGTCTAAACATTTTATGACTGCTGCTTTGCAATTTCAACAGGAAACAAATGAGAATATTCGGCGTATAAGTATTCAAGTGGAACAACTGAAAATTGCAGTCAGTCAATTGGAGGTGCAAAGTGTTGAAGAATTACCATCTCACACAATGGTAGATTACGAGGAGGATGAAAATGAAATTGTGTTGAGCAGTGGTAAAGATGAGGAAACTCCAGAAACGAAAGACAATGAAAAGGAATATCTGGAAGAGGCCATTACGCATAACTTGGGATTGATAAAAGAAGAGGAAGAAATTGAGCCAAAACAAGATTTAAAGAGGGCTACAGATTCATTAAATTCTTTGTCATTGATTTTAAATAAATTTGCAGAACTTTTCATTCCATTACCTGTTACTCAAAATAAATTTCTACTTTTTATTTTGCAGGATTTCATTCCGGAACAATCATATCATGCAAAGACGAGATGTAATCTACCTATGAGGAATGTTGTGATGGATGGAGTACGCAACATACATGAAATTGGAGTGACGTAGTGGTTTGGCTTGTTGTCGAGCCAATGACAATAAACAAAGGCGCTGTTTGGGAGCCAATAAATCAGATTTACATTTCTTTTCCCTTTTTCTTTTTATATTTATTTGTGCCTATTTCTTTGCATTATAGTTTACATTGGGGACAATGTAAATTTTAAGTGTGGGGGAAGGGATTTAGGATATTTGTTTTATTTTTAGGAAATTTGTTTTATTTATTTATTTATATTTAAAAAAAAATATTTGGAATTTTTTTTTTTTTTTTGTTAAAAAAAAAATGTTAGATTTTTGAATTTTGTGGGTATATTCACTGTAAACCCTCACGAGACAAAACTCGTCCACTTGGGGTAACCTTGGGGTTTAAAGGCTTGTTGCACGTGCTAAGTGTAACCGTGTTTCCTACGAAAATGGGGTATTTATTTTATTTTATTTTTAGGATGTGTCATTTGAGTAATGAATTAATTGAATTTTAATTTTTAGCCAATGATAAAATTTTGATTTAATTTAATAACTCTTGGAAAAAGGATAAATTTTTGCTTAGTTTGAATTTTAACTTTTTATTGATTATTACTTTGTTTGAGATCTTTAAAATTTTTATGCACTTATATCCATTTGTTTGAGCTAGTTTTAATAAAGAGAAAGTTTAAATGGTTAAATGCTTATGAAAGATATTTTTGAACTCTATGTCTTATTTGATCATTATTTGAAGTGAAATATAAGACAAAATATAATTTGGAGGAGATGATTTAGGTAATTTTTCTAGGATTATTATTGAAAAAAAATATGTGGTGGGTTGAGATGGAGCGTAAAACGCACTCACTCATAAACACATAAAAAAGCGAGATGAAGCATAAAACGCACTCGCTGGTGAGATGGAGCATAAAATGCACTCATCGTGAAAAAGAAAAAAAAAAAAATGGGATGGAGCATAAAATGCATCCATTAAAAGAAAAAAAAATGAAAAAATATATGAAAAAAATGCATATTAATCCTAGTGTATATAATTGTTTGAAACCTTTTGATCTTCTGATTTATATTTGTCTATATTAACAAAGAGTTATGTGAAAAATAAATATATTGAGTTTTGTTGTATGTCTTTTATAAGGTAATTAATAACCTAAACTTATCCGAGTTATGATTAGTTTGATACATTTGGATTCACACACGCACACAAAAGATCTTGAGTAGAGTAATATTAATAAATATGTTAAAGTTCTAGATTTTGCATTATTTTGAAACTTTCTATGAGTTATCATTTAAAAAATCTTTGAGGTTGATGTGAAGTTCATATTAATTTATTGCTCATGTAAAAAGTCGAGTTAGTTGAGTCGCTTTAGTCTGTTGGGCTAGTTAGATTTATTTTATTTTTGTTTATTTTTATTTTTATTTTGCCCGAGGACGAGCAAAAGCTAAGTGTGGGGGTATTTGATAGGACTAAATTATACAATATTTCTATGCCCTAATAATTAGTTTTTATATTAATTGAGTGCTTAAATGTTTAATTATTTAGCTTATTTTGGTTTTAATAGGTTTTATAGGATTTTAGTTAATTTATGTTAATTTAGGTAATTTTATGGTAATTTTATATTTCTTTTTATTTAGGTGTTTTTATGTATTTTTAGTATTTTAGGAGTTTTATTTATTATTATGTGTTTTTTGGATTTTTACTAATTTTATATTATTTTTATTTATTTTTATATTTTATTTTGTAGGAAAAATAAAACTTGGGGGCAAATCTGTAAATCTGGCAAAAGTCTGATGGCGATTTCGTAATTAACCAGCACCGGTGGCAGTATCGTAAATAAGTCCTTCGGATTTCCGCGCAATGTGTGCATGGAAGAGAACCTGCTGCAATCCAAAACGGCGCCGTTTTGGCGTGAACGGAACAGGGTCCGCGCAATGCGCAGTAGGCTTCAGCGCATTAAAGTAACGACGTCGTTTTATTGAAGGTTCCGGAAAAAAATAAAAGCCCGCGCAATGCGCGGGCGAGTTGTGACGTCAGCAAAACGCGTGTCCGCGTTGACCGGTCAACTGTGGCGGCTAAGGGCGCGTTTGGTTGCACGGAAAAGCTGGAAAACGGAATTATTTCCGATTTTTGCTACTTTTTGATTCCAAATTGGATTTTAATTCCAACTAGGGTTAGGATAATAATTATTTTTCTTTTTCTTTTATTTTTAATTGTAAATCCTATTAGGGTTTGGACAAATTAGAGGCCTATAAATAGAGGGTCAAGCTCTCTCATTATTCATTGTAAGCTTTTGGGAGTTTTTCTTCTAATTTCTTGGAGAGAGCTTTTCAACTATTGAAGATTATTTTGAAGAATGTCAGGCTAAGTTTTTATTTTCAGTTCTAAAGGGATGTTGAACCTTATTTTTAATTAATGTTTAATTGAGTTTTATTATTTATTTCTTCATGCATGAGATTTATTCTTGATAATCTGTTTTAATTGTTTTATGATATTTGCTTGATTAATTTGATAATGGCCTGTTAGATTAATCAATAATTTATCATATGCTAGATTAAGATTTGATATTAAGCAAACGATATTTTATCTGATCATAAGTAGCAATTAATAATATTTGATTGTGGACAAACTTTTGAATATTATTATGATTATCAAGATGGCAAGTTAAATGGTCCGCGATGTTGAGATTGTTGCTTGGAATAATCTAATTCTCTAATTTTTAATGCAACTGTTATATTAAATCTAGACTGATAGTTCTAGGTTGTATGATAGTTAGGGTCTTTTGTGAGCGATTGCTGCATTAGATTTATAATTTAAGGAGGATTTCGGGTAGCTTGGCGATTGTCGGTTATCTAGGATTATTAATTTCAATTGAAGGAAAAGATAATAATAACTTGATTAATTTGTTGATTAAAAGAAGGGGATACTGAACTAAGGAACTGAAGTTTGTTTTTAATTGATTTTTCTCATCTTTATTATTTATTATTTAGTTTTATTTTAATTAGTTAATTAATAATTCAAAACCCCCCATTTAATTAGATATTTTTGAAAACATTAGATTTATTAAAACAATTCACTCTCTGTGGGTTCGACTCTTACTTTCACTACTACATTAATATTTTTAAAAGTAAGATTTTATTTTTGGTTGCTTGCGACAGCTTCCCAATCACTTTGGAAGGCAAAAGAAGAGAGCTAGCAAATCTTTATGATTTAAAAGTAACTCTAACCTTTAGACTTAAATTTTAGGCTTTGTAAGTGTTTAATATATGTTTTGCATGATTGGTTATGGGAGTTTTGGTTGTAATGGAACCATGTAGGGTTCGAAGTTATAAAAAAGGAAGATTTGATGGAGATCTATGTGTATTTATGTGTATATATGTAGATCTATATATGAAATTGATCTATATATATATATATATATATATATATATATATATATATATATATGTTGGTTATATGATTTATGGGGGTTAAATGCTAGATTTATGAGTTCTGAACATGATGAAACTTGAATCATTGGAAACTAAGTTAAAATGAAGGAGATATGAAGTTTGTATTAAAACATGTCATTTTTAAAACCCTAATTGGTAGATCTAAAGTCTTTAGTGTCACATAATGTCTTAAAACTACTTGAACCATGAATTTTGAAGATTATCAAGTTATAAACATAACAAAACTGATTTGGAGGCATTTGAACTTGTATTGACGATTTTATGCAAGTTGGAACCAAAGTAATCAAAGTTGAAAAAATAAAATTTTAGAAAGTGAAAATTTTGAACTTGTTAGAGTTCATGGCCTAGAGGCCAATTATTTAATGTAACTTCTTAAAATTTTTGATATTATATTTGATTGAGTAAATGAATTATTTTATTATGATTTTATTTACTGCGTTATATAAATGTTAGCATAATAAAAGTCCTTAGAATATTGATACGAATTATATAGCTTCAAATATGTGACTTGAACATGAAATTATATAATTACAATTAGTATCATTGCTCTTAAATGTCCCTAGTTGAGTATCATTGTTAATGGGACAACAATGATGCAATAAGACTAGTATGTGGATTGACTGATGGCTAAATCTCATTGGTCATAAATATATGAGATATTGAGTTAATGCATAGGTACATGTTAGAGAATAATGTATTGGACTAACCCACCATGAGAATTCTACGTAGAGCATTATGCAAAGTGTCATAAGAAATTCTCATAGTGACAATGATGTAATGATCCTCCGACCTGAAATTACTATATTATGACACGATAATTTATGTACTTTGATATCATCAAAGGTCACCTTTAATAGGGTGGACAATAAAGGTGATTATTGGGTACATCATGAATCGTGTGAGGAATATGAGTGATCTAGATGAAATTTAACCCTCCTATATATTAGGGGCGATATCCATAGGCCTCTTGATTGAGTAGGACTATGAAATGCATGGTCATGCTCAAATAATGATTTGTTTCATATAGTTTACTCATTGATCAAGAAAACTCAGATTAAATTATGAAGAGTATGACACATTCTATATCTTGAGTTTAATCTAGGATGTCAAGGTTAAAAGAATTAAATTACATTGAAACATTGGTCACGAAAAGGTTGCATCGAATCATCGATCTTATTATTATTTGGGTAGCAGTGATGCATTACTAGATGCCGCTCATTGTTTATAATTTTGTAATATGATTTTAAAATTATTACCAACATAATAATAACCTATAGGGTCACACACTTAGAACGTATTTAAAAGGGAATTAATTTAAATTGTAAGTATTTAAATATGTCAATATGATTGATAGTATTTAAATTACGAATTTAAATTAATAAGATAATTTGTATATATAAATTCGGATTCTATTTTTCTATTTATTTTAGATTTTGGTTAATTCCTATTAACTGTTATATATACGTGATATATCAGTAGTTTTTAGTACGTAAGAAAAAACTAAAAACCCTAGCCGCTTTCAGAAAGAGGCTAGAGAGAAAAATAGTTTAGAAATCCTAATCTCGGTGGCTAGTGTAAGACCCCGAATTTTATGAAATACAAAATTTAATTTTTCTTCATATAGATATTTTTTTTAAACAGTAAGTGGTTAAATCGATAAAGTTAAAAGTTAAGGATGTTATGTGCAAATTTTATTTTGTCGGACAATATTCGCTTTGTCGGGGAATATTCGTTTGGTCGGGGAATATTCGTTTGGTCCGACGGCGCCGAAATAACAAATTATTGGTGGACCCCACAACGGAATATTTGTCGGATATAGAAAACGACAGAAATAACCTTTTTAAATAAAAATAGTCAACGGAACTGTTAAAATACCGGTGATAAAAGAATAGTAGCATACGGTAATTATTGGTATTTTCTGTAGCACTCGGTACTCTACAGTAACACACGGTATTGCATAGTGTCTCATATTTTTGGTCTGATAATTGACACCGTAACTGTTACGCATCATTTCATCGATAATTGTCACTGCATAATATTTTATATTATCAATTCAATAATTGTTGTTACACAGTATTTTGCATTATTGATTTAATAATTGTCATTACACTGTATTTTATATCATTGAGTCAATAATTGTTGTTGCACTGTTTTTAAAATTATTGAACCTAATAATTGTCACAATAACATATGCACAGTAATTCACATTATTGAATCAATAATTGTCATTACACAGTAACGTATGCTTTATTTTACATTATTGTTATCTCTATTATGATGTTATTTAAACAGTTGTATTTCATTAATTTGTTGACTTGATATCTAAGAGCTAACTATACTGTATTTATAACAATTAGTCATAATAATTGAATTGATAAAGTTATTTGTTTATAATATAAAGTTAGGTGATTATTAGGTGATATGAAATGAATGGTGTAGATTAAAGTGTGAATTATTGTTGAATAATTGAATTGATTTGTTTATAATATAAAGTTAGGTGATTATTAGGTGATATGAAATGAATGGTGTAGATTAAAGTGTGAATTATTGTTGAATAATTAAATTGATTTGTTTATAATATAAAGTTAGGTGATTATTAGGTGATATGAAATGAATGGTGTAGATTAAAGATAATATAATATTTGAAATGGATGGTGTAGATTAAAAGATGATCTTTAAATGAATGGTTTAGATTAAATGAATGATAAGATTTTTGGCTATAAATAGAAGCCTTAACTTAAGGATTTTTCATAAACTTCCTTACTTGTTCTTTCTTTCTCTCTCTAAATACTTCTTGTGAAAGTTCTCTCTAAGTGTGCTTAAGTCATCTTGAGTATTTGTGAAGATCTATAAGTATACGTGTACTGTTCAAGTTAATCAACCTCATTTAAATCAATATCCAGTCACGTGTTGAGGTAAGGGATACCATCTTTTTCATCTTCCATTATTCAAACGTACTATGGTAAGGGATTATCATTATTTGATTCTCGATAATAATATTGTTTCTTCCTTACTCATAAGACGTGCCTTTTATTTCCATGTATTAAATTGTGGGAATAACCTTACGGAGCGGATTGCCGCCTGTTGGTGAATAACCTTTCGTATTCATTCATTATTAATCTCTGAGAATAACCTTACGGAGCGGATTGCCGCCTGTTTGGTGAATAACTCTTTGTACTCAAATTCTATTAAATTGTGGGAATAACCTTACGGAGCGGATTGCCGCCTGTTGGTGAATAACCCTTTGTATTAATTTCCTTCACCTTTTGTTAATCAAACCTGCTACGGTAAGGGATATTATTTTCTTTCATACTCCTAAATCGAAATTTATTATGGAACTATTGCTTCTATAATTCCTGAAAATATTATATGTTCCATAATAGTTGAACTTCATTATTTCAACTGAACCTTCCTATTTACGTGAACCTTTCTATTGAATTGTAACCGTTATTCTGAACTGTGGATCTTGAATATCATTTTTAAATTTCACTCCACATCATGTTGACAATTTGGACATTATTTGAATCTGTACAAAGTAAACTTCCGATACTTATTGTTATCCTATTTCTTCTGTTCATCATTTATATCATTCTAATCATCCAAAAATCAAGCTGTTGTGAATATCTGTGGCCGGGGGCACAGATGTGATATATTTGTTGAACAGATGATAGGTTAAAGGCGATATAATAGGTTAAAGGCGATACATCTGTTCGGTGTCTTTTATGGCACGTGGTGAATGTTCTCTTTGGCCCGTAGTGCAAAGATGAACTGTTGTTTGGTATGATTATGACCAAAGGCTGAATCTGGTATAATCATGACCGTTGGTGCTATATTGAATATCTTTGGCCCGTAGTACAAAGATGAACTGTTGATGTGCATGATTATGATCAGGAACTGTGAATTTGTATTATCTTGACTAATGATATTTCAGATGATAAAAGTTGATGATGTTTTTCCTAAAAAGAGAACCGAGTGGACATTATAGTCTGCATTATTCTTCTAATAGATTACTCATTCCGCTGTTATTATTGATCTGAACGTTGTTTAAGAATTTAACTGCAGTTTTTGATATAAACCTTGTAGTCTATTGTATTCTATCAAGAACTCAACTGTTGAAGACTAATGATAATTTATTCGTCATTATCTTAGTCATGATATTCTTTACTGGGCTATTTGAGCTCACCCTTTCTTTTGTTCCATTGTTTTTCAACAAGAGATGAAAACATAACAGGGTCTAGCCGGGGAATGGAGTGAGGGTCCGAGGAATAGTTATCATAGTCTTCACGTTTTGTAAAATAGTGTGGCAATAATAGTGAAGACTTAGTTGTGTATTATTATACACTGTATTGTTGTACGTTGTGCTTTGTTGTAATAATTTTGTTGTAGTATTTTGACGACTCAAGTTTGGGCTGTGTGGGCCCAGATTTGGGGGCGTCACAGTTGGTATCAGAGCTTAGGGATATGGTCTTTAATGGAGATCTGGGGTAGAACTAGGAGGGGAGAGACGAATAGAATCAGTCACTAGTGTGTCCTACCTAAAATAGATTTTATTATCTAATGAGTCGATTTGAATGTAGGAACATGAAGAGATGAGTCAGTTTTTTTGAACTAACATTTATTTTGTGACCACAGTTAATTATGGCATCTGGAAATCAGGAGGTTAACTATGAAATTACCGAAACAAATGTAGCTGCAAAACAAGAGGCGACGAATAATCTTCTTACAAACTCAGAGTTGAATCATTTGCCTAAGGCAAAAATTATGCGTGTTCTATCCAGTAAGGATGAAGGTGAAAGCTCTGCTACAGTCGTTCCAGATCCATTCTTAGAAGCAATTAAAGGAAGTAACGAACTTGCGGAAATTATTGCCTTTAATTTACTCACTAATTGGGAGAGTGATATCACCTGGTTATGCTCTATAACAAAGGATCAGAATATATGGACTTTTCATATTAGTCTTTGGGATTTATGGTGTTCCAGCTATGATTTTCAAGATTATTTAAAAATGATGTTTCTATACTTTTGGGCGTTACAATTTAGAGGAATTCAGGTTAAGTTAGTCACTATCGTGGAAACTGCAGTCTATCGAAAATACTATTTTAATGGAAATCATTGGTACCTTACTACTGATGAAGTTGATGAACCCGAGAAACAGTTTGCTAGAAAATTATTCAGTGGTATTCCCATGGTTGAAATACGTGAAGATCCGAATGAAGTATTCGGGATTCGATTTGACGATAACAGTCAAGAAACCGAATGAGGTGATAACCGGTAAGCTATTCATAAATTCTCGTGAAGTCTATGCCATATTAGATACTGGCTCTATCCACTCTTTTATCTCACCTATATGTACTCAACGTTTAAATTTGACTATTGAAAACTTAAATCTTGTCTTATCAGTTGAAACCTCATTGGGAGAAATACCTATTACATTTACTATCTATAAATCTTGCCTAGTTCAAATCAACAACCTCACATTACCTGTTGACCTTATTTCTTTGGAGATGCGTGAATTTGATATGATTTTAGGAATTGATTGGTTGACTACCCATCATGTTAAAATTGATTGTTTTCATAAGATTATTAGTTTTCATATTCCTAATCAACCTGTCATGCAAATTCAAGTAACTAAACCATTGAAATCTATAACTGTTATTTCTAGCCATAAAGCCATTCGTTTATTGAAAAACGGATGTCAAGCCTTTTTAGCTCATGTCACTGATTTGAACAAAAACACGTCAAACTTGAATGATATTCCCATTGTTAATGAGTTTCCTGACGTTTTTTCTGAGGAACTTTCTGGCTTACCCCAAACCGTGAAATTGAATTCTGTATCGATCTTGAACCCGGCACTAAGCCCATTTTTAAAGTCCCATACCAAATGGCTCCCATAGAACACCAAGAGTTGAAAGTTTAATTACTAGATATCGGTATCATTCATTCTAGTACAAAACTTATATCGAGCGAGGAATGCGAGAAGAGTTTTCAAGAACTCAAGAGGAGACTTGTTTCAGCTCCTGTTCTGACCATACCATCAGGATCAGGAGAATTTGTTATCTACAGCGATACTTCTGGCAAAGGTCTAGGCTGTGTCCTTATGCAACATGGAAAGGTTATAGCCTATGCCTCTCGACAACTCAAAAATTATGAGAAAAATTATCCTACTCATGATCTAGAGTTGGCAGCAGTCGTTTTCGCGTTGAAGATCTGGAGACACTACTTGTACGGAGAAAAAGTGGATATCTATACGGATCATAAAAGTCTCAAGTATTTCTTCACCCAGAAGGAACTCAACATGCGACAACGACGTTGGCTTGAGCTGTTAAAGGATTATGACCACACAATTCAGTATCACCCGGGAAAGGCGAACGTTGTAGCTGACGCTTTGAGCAGAAAATCTTATGCAAGTACAAGTGCACTGCTGACAACACAAAAGTGTATTTTGTACGACTTGCAAAAGATGGAGATAGAGCTAAAGACACCAGGGACCCGCTCGAAGATTGCTCACGTGCGAGTAGAACCAACTTTAATCGATAAAATTAAAGCTGCTCAAGCTACCGATCCGGAACTGATAAACATGATAAAGAAAGTACAAGAAGGTGTCATTCCCGAAGCAAGAATCGACGAGAAAGGAATACTTCGAGTCAACTCTCGACTCTGTGTTCCTAACGATCCTGAATTAAAGCATAAAATCATGATGGAGGCACACAACACGCCGTTTGCAATCCACCCAGGAGGTACCAAGATGTATCGAGATCTTCGACATACATTTTGGTGGAACAATATGAAAAGAGAGATTGCGGAGTTTATCTCAAGGTGCCTAACTTGTCAACGTGTCAAGGCAGAACATCAAGTTCCTAAAGGTCCATTACAATCACTTGAAGTTCCCGAATGGAAGTGGGAACACATCAATATGGACTTCGTGACGGGTCTTCCAAAAGTTTCTCAAGGCTTAGATGCAATTTGGGTGATCGTAGATAGATTGACCAAATCTGCTCATTTCTTGCCTATACGAGAAAACTTTTCACTTGAACGTCTTGCCGGTATGTACATAAATGAGATCGTGAGATTGCATGGCATGCCAGTTTCCATAGTTTCTGATCGGGATCCTAGATTCACTTCACGCTTTTGGATCAGTCTACAAAAAGCTATGGGCACTGAACTACGTTTTAGTTCTGCATACCATCCTCAAACGGACGGACAATCGGAAAGGACGATCCAGACCCTCGAAGATCTTTTGAGACTTTGTGTATTAGACTTCAAAGGAAGTTGGGATAAGTACTTGCCATTGGTGGAATTTTCTTACAACAACAGTTACCAAGCAAGCATAGGCATGGCTCCATTCGAGGCTTTGTATGGAAGGAAGTGTCGCTCTCCAATATGTTGGAATGAGGTAGGAGAAGCAAAATTGTTGGGACCCGAGTTGGTACGCTTGACGACCGAAAAGATCCAAATGATCCGACAACGAATACAGACCGCACAAGAACGACAAAAGAGTTATGCTGATCTTCATCGGAGAGACGAAAGCTTCAAAGTCGGAGATCATGTATTCTTACGTGTTTCTCCATGGAAAGGGGTTACGAGATTCGGAAAGAGAGGAAAGCTCAACCCTCGATTTATTGGCCCATTTGAAATCCTCGATCGAATAGGAACCGTAGCCTACAGACTAGCCCTACCACCAAGTATGTCTCGCATCCATAACGTTTTTCACATATCTATGTTACGTAAATATGTGAAGGACCCAAACCACGTCATTGAGTTAGAACCAGACGTTATAGCAGAGGATTTAACATACGAGGAAGTACCTGTTAAGATCCTGGATAAGAAGGAGCAGATCCTACGCTCAAAGGTTATACCTCAAGTTAAGGTTTTATGGAGGAACCAAGATACTGAGGAAATGACCTGGGAGCTAGAATCTGAGATGAAATCTAAGTATCCTTACCTCTTCGATATGTCAGGTACGTCAATTTCGGGGACGAAATTTCATAAGGAGGGGAGGTTGTAAGACCCCGAATTTTATGAAATACAAAATTTAATTTTTCTTCATATAGATATTTTTTTTAAACAGTAAGTGGTTAAATCGATAAAGTTAAAAGTTAAGGATGTTATGTGCAAATTTTATTTTGTCAGACAATATTCGCTTTGTCGGGGAATATTCGTTTGGTCGGGGAATATTCGTTTGGTCCGACGGCGCCGAAATAACAAATTATTGGTGGACCCCACAACGGAATATTTGTCGGATATAGAAAACGACAGAAATAACCTTTTTAAATAAAAATAGTCAACGGAACTGTTAAAATACCGGTGATAAAAGAATAGTAGCATACGGTAGTTATTGGTATTTTCTGTAGCACTCGGTACTCTACAGTAACACACGGTATTGCATAGTGTCTCATATTTTTGGTCTGATAATTGACACCGTAACTGTTACGCATCATTTCATCGATAATTGTCACTGCATAATATTTTATATTATCAATTCAATAATCGTTGTTACACAGTATTTTGCATTATTGATTTAATAATTGTCATTACACTGTATTTTATATCATTGAGTCAATAATTGTTGTTGCACTGTTTTTAAAATTATTGAACCTAATAATTGTCACAGTAACATATGCACAGTAATTCACATTATTGAATCAATAATTGTCATTACACAGTAACGTATGCTTTATTTTACATTATTGTTATCTCTATTATGATGTTATTTAAACAGTTGTATTTCATTAATTTGTTGACTTGATATCTAAGAGCTAACTATACTGTATTTATAACAATTAGTCATAATAATTGAATTGATAAAGTTATTTGTTTATAATATAAAGTTAGGTGATTATTAGGTGATATGAAATGAATGGTGTAGATTAAAGTGTGAATTATTGTTGAATAATTGAATTGATTTGTTTATAATATAAAGTTAGGTGATTATTAGGTGATATAAAATGAATGGTGTAGATTAAAGTGTGAATTATTGTTGAATAATTAAATTGATTTGTTTATAATATAAAGTTAGGTGATTATTAGGTGATATGAAATGAATGGTGTAGATTAAAGATAATATAATATTTGAAATGGATGGTGTAGATTAAAAGATGATCTTTAAATGAATGGTTTAGATTAAATGAATGATAAGATTTTTGGCTATAAATAGAAGCCTTAACTTAAGGATTTTTCATAAACTTCCTTACTTGTTCTTTCTTTCTCTCTCTAAATACTTCTTGTGAAAGTTCTCTCTAAGTGTGCTTAAGTCATCTTGAGTATTTGTGAAGATCTATAAGTATACGTGTACTGTTCAAGTTAATCAACCTCATTTAAATCAATATCCAGTCACGTGTTGAGGTAAGGGATACCATCTTTTTCATCTTCCATTATTCAAACGTACTATGGTAAGGGATTATCATTATTTGATTCTCGATAATAATATTGTTTCTTCCTTACTCATAAGACGTGCCTTTTATTTCCATGTATTAAATTGTGGGAATAACCTTACGGAGCGGATTGCCGCCTGTTGGTGAATAACCTTTCGTATTCATTCATTATTAATCTCTGAGAATAACCTCACGGAGCGGATTGCCGCCTGTTTGGTGAATAACTCTTTGTACTCAAATTCTATTAAATTGTGGGAATAACCTTACGGAGCGGATTGCCGCCTGTTGGTGAATAACCCTTTGTATTAATTTCCTTCACCTTTTGTTAATCAAACCTGCTACGGTAAGGGATATTATTTTCTTTCATACTCCTAAATCGAAATTTATTATGGAACTATTGCTTCTATAATTCCTGAAAATATTATATGTTCCATAATAGTTGAACTTCATTATTTCAACTGAACCTTCCTATTTACGTGAACCTTTCTATTGAATTGTAACCGTTATTCTGAACTGTGGATCTTGAATATCATTTTTAAATTTCACTCCACATCATGTTGACAATTTGGACATTATTTGAATCTGTACAAAGTAAACTTCCGATATTTATTGTTATCCTATTTCTTCTGTTCATCATTTATATCATTCTAATCATCCAAAAATCAAGCTGTTGTGAATATCTGTGGCCGGGGGCACAGATGTGATATATTTGTTGAACAGATGATAGGTTAAAGGCGATATAATAGGTTAAAGGCGATACATCTGTTCGGTGTCTTTTATGGCACGTGGTGAATGTTCTCTTTGGCCCGTAGTGCAAAGATGAACTGTTATTTGGTA
Organism: Hedera helix; assembly: GCA_947179155.2. Lineage (NCBI taxonomy): Eukaryota > Viridiplantae > Streptophyta > Magnoliopsida > Apiales > Araliaceae > Hedera > Hedera helix. Next base: position 21,542,845 of record OX359266.1, read on the forward strand.
TGATTATGACCAAAGGCTGAATCTGGTATAATCATGACCGTTGGTGCTATATTGAATATCTTTGGCCCGTAGTACAAAGATGAACTGTTGATGTGCATGATTATGATCAGGAACTGTGAATTTGTATTATCTTGACTAATGATATTTCAGATGATAAAAGTTGATGATGTTTTTCCTAAAAAGAGAACCGAGTGGACATTATAGTCTGCATTATTCTTCTAATAGATTACTCATTCCGCTGCTATTATTGATCTGAACGTTGTTTAAGAATTTAACTGCAGTTTTTGATATAAACCTTGTAGTCTATTGTATTCTATCAAGAACTCAACTGTTGAAGACTAATGATAATTTATTCGTCATTATCTTAGTCATGATATTCTTTACTGGGCTATTTGAGCTCACCCTTTCTTTTGTTCCATTGTTTTTCAACAGGAGATGAAAACATAACAGGGTCTAGCCGGGGAATGGAGTGAGGGTCCGAGGAATAGTTATCATAGTCTTCACGTTTTGTAAAATAGTGTGGCAATAATAGTGAAGACTTAGTTGTGTATTATTATACACTGTATTGTTGTACGTTGTGCTTTGTTGTAATAATTTTGTTGTAGTATTTTGACGACTCAAGTTTGGGCTGTGTGGGCCCAGATTTGGGGGCGTCACAGCTAGTACTGCGGTTTCCTTTTTGCTGCAGATCGTGTGACGTTTCGCGGAGCATTCATGTGGATACTGTAGAGACCCGGTCGTTGGATTGCATTGAAGATTCGAAGCCGTTCCAGAATTCCATTATCTTCATTCAAGCTCGGATAATCAGTAAAAATATATCTAAACCTCTGAATTTTTATGTTTTTGCATGGATTCTGTTTTAGGGTTTTGAAATTTTTTAAAAATACGTTTAAGTGTTGAAACCCTACAGAACTACCACCGCAGCGGTGGGAAGAGTCGCCGCAGTAGTCGAACCTTTTGCCCAACCAGTCAGTTTAGGAGAACTGGGTCAGGTCTTTAGGTCGGCCCAGGTCTGTTCTAACTATGTGGGTTGAACAATATTTAAAAATTATTATAATCACTTAGGAACCCAATTTACTTAATTATTTGTTATTTAAATAATGTTAACTAATAAATAAAGTCAAATAAAGGCATAAAAGTCATTTTTATTATAAACTAAATAAAGTAATGAAACAATTACAAATTATTATGAAATAATTAATAATATTAGAAAATAAATAAAATATTATAAAATGATTAATAATATTAGAAAATAAATAAAATATTATTAAATAATTAATAATATTTGAAAAGAAATAAAATATTATTAAATAATTAATAATATTAGTGAACAATTAAAATATTATTAAATAATTAATAATATTAGTAAACAATTAAAATGTTATTAAATGATTAATAATATTAGACGACGATTAAAATATTACTAAATAACTAATAGTACTAGAATGTACTTAAAATATTATTAAAGAATTAATAATATTGGGAAGTACAGTTCTAAGATTATAACCTAAGGGGGTATATCAAGTGATTGATCCCTCAAGCAAATGTTCATGGTCTGTTTGACCACTCAGCATTTAAATAATCAATTGTCTTTTATCATTTGAGCTTTGATTATACCAATGATATTATTGTTTCTAAATCCTTTGAGTTATTCATTTTTATTCATTCATGACATTCCTTATATTTATTCCATTAAAACTTGTTGAGCAAGCTAGTTGCTCAATCTTGCTATGTCATGAAATATATTGCAGTTAAACCTGAGAGTTCGAAGGTTGATAAAGGCAAAGGAAATCTGAAACCCTGGATGCTTTGGGATTTAATGCCTAAGAATATATTTTTGTTTATCTCTGATGACATGTAACACGAACCATCTTTTATATATTTAAATTCGTGATGTATTTTATTAAGATTACGAACCTTGGGACATGTAGTGATCCTTTCTATAAACAATATATGTTTATTTCATTCCGCATTAGTATATTATATTGTTTAGAGGTGTATGGATGTACGGATTCGTGAACACCAAGTTCGAGGTACAAGTACCTGAATTTGGAGGTGTCACACAAAGTATACATAATTGTCACATTATTCACAGATCACATAACACATAATTTATATGCATTTGAACAAGAATTATATATCATATCAAACAAACATTTAATATACAAGTTCTAATGCGCGGCGACCAGTTTTTTTTCAAAGTTGCGGACCAAAACGACGGCGTTTTGGGGCACGGAATAAGGGGCCGCACCATGCGAGGATGAGTTTTGCCAGCGATCGAGCCAAACGACGTCGTTTGGCTTTGAAGGGAGAACGTGAGGATCCGAATTTTCGGAATTATTTAATAAGATTAAATAAGAATTTAATTAATACAATTTTCAAGGTTGTGTAAAGAAATTATTATTTTATGTGAATTAAGGTATGTGATGAGATTTAATTAGTAAATTAAATCTGTACAGAGATCATGATAAAGTATGTTGAATTAAAATAATTGAAAAGTAAATAAGTTGTTTAAAAATAATTTATGAAGGATAAGAAAAATGTTAGATAAAGGTACAATAAATTATACAATTAAATTGTTATGAAAATGCAGAAATTATGGTTTAATTGAGGTTATGTGATAATGTGAGATATAGAAATTTGATATGTATATATATACATTTGTATATATATATATATATATATATATATATATATATATATATATATATATATATATATATATATATATATGCATGGCTAATTGATAATTTTAAATTTCATTAATTATGGAAATAAATGGATTAATAATTAAATTAATCCAATTTAAAATAAAAATAATAATAAAAAATAAAATAATAATATTGAGGGAGTTAGTAAAATTGTATGTGTTGATTTTTGATTTTATCAAGAATTTTGGAGGAAGTTTAGAAATTAATTGAGAAGGAAAAGTAATTATATAATAATAAATTATATAATTTATATAAGGAAATTTGAATAAGGTATGAAGAAAATAATAATTATATAAATTATATAAGAATAATTATGTAATTTATATAAGGTGATTAAATGGAATAAGGTTGGAAGAAATTAAGAAATTATTTAAGAAATGAGAATGTAAATATATAAATTATATAATATTAAGTTATATATAATTTATATATATAAAGAAATTAATGTGAAATGTAAAGAAATGAGAAAAAAAAAAAAGGAATGTTTTAATTCGTTAAAAATTATATTTATGCATAATGAAATTATTATAACTTTTATGAAGAATAATATTTTAGAAACGGGAACATGTTAGTGTACTATGTTGTCCAAGTAACGAAGTGAAAAATTATGAAAAATAATTTTTATATATTATATGAATTATTTTATGATTTTTAGAGGTAAAAATTACTTTATATAATTATATGCATGTCATTATGCGTGTATAAAAAAAATACCGAAAAAGGTATTAATATTACTTATAAATCATGTTATGATTTTTGATGAATTAAAATAAAAATTTTATATACATTATATAAAATATTTTTTACACGTAATAATTACGTAATGTATTAAATTAACTAATTTTTGCATGTAAAAATCCGGAAGTTTACGCTGGTGGGTTAAGTCGGTGGAGTAATTTAGAAAAAAGGGGATTATAAATATATGTGTGCATGTGGAAGAGAAAAAAGAAATAGAGAAAGAATAAAGGAAGTAAAAAAGAAAGAAAACAAAGAAACACACAAACTCTCTCTCTCTCTCATTTCTCTCCCACCGCCACCCTCCATCGCCCAACACCATAGCCACCACCAAGAAAGAGAATTTTGGGGCATCAAAGTGTACACCAAGCTTCAAGGAAGGAGTTTCATGTTATGGAAGGTATAAAAATGTATTTATTTGATTTATTTTAATATTTTGGTGTTAAAATAATTTTGTGGAAAAATAAGAAATAATTAGAATAATTATTTCAAATAATTTTTGGATGTATAGTTATGGATTATATGATTTTTGGAACAATTTTTACTGAAAAATTTGGAGCAAATATGGAGAAAAATTGATAAGTGGTGCACTGTTGCGAAGGTGAAGTAATCTGGGACTGTCCGTGCATTGCGCGGTGGTTCAGAAAGCCGGTCTAAAAACGACGTCGTTTTTGGACGCGGAAGGGGGAGGTCGCGCCATGCGCGGCAATAGATCGTCGCCACGCCAAACGACATCGTTTAGCGTGGGCGGAGCCTGGGAGGATGTCGCGCCATGCGCAGCCAGTCTTGGGGCGAAATTACGAAATTACCCCTGACCTTTTCAAATTATTACCAAGCGTGTCCCTTGGCCCAAAAAATTACAGATATGCTCCTGAGCTTTTCTTTTAATACCGAACGTGTCCCTAAGGGCTCTGTAATTACGGAAATGCCCCTGAACTTTTCGAGAAATTCCGGTTATATCCCTAAGGGCGCGGAAATTACTAAAATGCCCTCATAAGTGATTTTAATAGAAATAAATGTTTAAAAATGTTTAAAAATTATAGAATATTATAGAAAAATATAGAAATGATGTTTGGGCATTAAATTTAATATTTTTGTAAAAATATTAAATATTGGGGATTAATATTTAAATATTTTAAATATTAATCTAATGAGTTTAAAGGTTAGAAAATGATTAAATAAAATTTTTGGGACAATCAGATATGTTAAAATTATTCCGATAAGCCGGGTAGTCCGAAGTGAAGGAGTTGATATTAAGTTATATTAATATTTAAGGAACGAGGTTAATATAATTAACCATATAAATTAATAATTGGGTCAGAGATGATATTAATTAAGTAAATTAATATCATAAAGAGATAAATAATTATTATTTGATTATTTTATGATCATAGGTTGATCGAGTTAAGGGTTTGAGCTATCAATTTATTAATTGGACATACAGGCAAGTTCTTCAGTCCTTTTATGTTAAATGTTTAATTGTTATAATATGTTAAAGCTTGTCAAATGCATATGAATTATGTGTTATGTAATACGTGGATAATATGACAACTATGTGTACTTTGTGCAATAATATGAGATATATTGCTATAATAGAAGCACAAGCACGTGATGTATGACACACACCGAGCATATTAAGGTACGTGCTACATGACGCATAAACTGTTGAACTTGCTGAGCCGTTGTGCTCATTACTTGCTTAAATTAAACTTTCGCAGGTTAAGAAATGAATTTCAGAAATATCGGATTTTATTAGAGATGGATCAACCAAGAAAGTTGTAAATGAAATAATTATATCTAATATGGTAAATTGCACAGTTTATTTTGACGTTTTGTATATTCATATACGTTGAATCCGTATAGGATGAATAGAGTTAAATTGTGAACCGTGAATGTTTAAATTAATTGTTACGATAGAAATTATTATACGTTTGATTATGAACAATGCAATAAGGAATATTAATATGAAAATAAAAGACTGTAAATTTTGAATAATGATCATTATGATACGTGTAACAGTAAGAAAAAGTAAAGGTTGCGATCCAGGGACTAGGATCCAGATGTAAGAATTTAAATATCCAAATATTTTAATACAATGATTGAACTGAGAAAAAGAAAAATTTATACTGAAAATTTGGTATTTGATGACGATAATGTCAATAATGGATTAAATAAAGTGATTAAAGATTTATTAACGAACTGAAATTTGGACGATAAAGAAATAATGAATAATAAATACAAAGTTTAAGGGAATAAAGCGGGTCGAATTTCGGGGTCGTTACAAGGGGAGGTCGCGCAATGCGCGGTGGTCGGTCAAGCGGAGAAATTACGAGCGTGCCCCCGGCCTTTTCAAGAAATACCGAATGTGTCCCTTAGCCTAGGAAATTACGGTTATGCCCCCCGCCTTTCCAGAAAATACCAAACATGTCCCTAACATTGCTGAAATTACGAAATTTCCCTGGACTTTTCGAGAAATACCAAATGTGTCCCTAAAGCCGCGAAAATGACCAAAATACCCCCATAAATTGTTTTTAATTGAAATAAATGTTTTAAAATTATTTAAAAATTATAGAAAAATATAGAAAAATACTAAAAATATATAAATGATGTTTGGGCATTAAATTTAATATTTTTGTAGAAATATTAAATATTGAGGATTAATATTTAAATATTTAAATATTAATCTAATAAAGTTACAATTTAGAAATTGGTTAAATAAAATTTTCGGACAACCAAATACGTGAAATTTTGTCCGATGAGCCAGGTTGTCCGTAGTGAATGTATTTGATATTAAGTTAAATTAATATTTTAAGGAACGAGGTTAATAAAAAATTAACCATATTAATTAATAATTAACCCGGTACCCTAAAATAAATCGTCGGGCAGGGTTAATTACATTATAGATGATATTAATTTATTAAATTAATATCATGAGGGGATAAATAATTATTATTTGATTATTTTATGATCATAGGTTAATCGAGTTAAGGGTTGAGCTATCAACTTAGTAATTGGACGTTCAGGCAAGTTCTTCAGTACTTGTATATTAAATGTTTGTTTGATATAATATATAATTCTTGTTCAAATGCATATAAATTATGTGTTATGTGATCTGTGGATAATGTGACAATTATGTGTGCTTTGTGCAATGATGCGAGATATATTGCTATAGTAAAAGCACAGTACATGATTTATGACACACACCGAACATGTTAAGATATGTGTTATGTGAAGCATAAACTGTTGAACTTTCTGAGTCGTTGTGCTCATTACTTGCTTAAAATAAACTTTTGCAGGTAAGTAAATAAATTTCAAGAATATCAGATTATATTAGAGACGGATCACCCTATAAAGTTGTGAATATAATTGTTATATTTTCAGTTGTATAACTTTATGTGGGTAAATTGCAAAGTTTACATTGATGTTTTATATGTGCATATATGTTGAATCCGGATAGGATAAATAGTCTTAATGTATGAACTGTAATAGTTCAATATAATGGTTACGATAGAAACTATGATATGTCTAATTAAAGATTATGAATCAAGAAATAATTCTACGAATGTGAACTATAATAAATTGTGAATGTTGAGCTTTATTGAGCTTTACGATAATGGTATAGAAAGAAAAAGTAAAGATTGCGATCTAGGGACTAGGATCGAATTGTAAGGATTCTAAATATCTAAATATTTTAATACAATTATTGAATTAAGAAAAAGAAAAATTTATACCGAAAATTTGGTAATTGGTGACGATAATGTCAATAAATGAATTAATTAAGGTGATTAAAGATTTATTAATAAACTAAAATTTGGACGTTATGAAGATAATGTATAATAAATACAAAGTTTAAGGGAATAAAGTTGGTCAAATTTCGGGGTCGTTACACTTTTAAAGAAAAACTTTTATCGACTATAACATGTTTTCAAAGTGTGGGAAAAATGAATCCTGAAACAGAATGTCATTTTGATGTATACATAACGCTCGAGGGCCTAGGTTAGATTTCCTAGGGTTTAGGATTTAGGTTTTATCCTCTTTTCTAATTATTGAAAAAAAAAACTTTTATTCTCCTTTTACGTGCTAAGGTTGGACACTAGAACCGAAACACAAAAATAAACAATAACGAAGATTCCATAACACATATAAGATATAATTAAAGCTTTATTTATTCATATAAAGTCGGATTACAACTCTCTCGCAAGTTCGAAATATTACAGCAATTGTGCCCGGGACGTGGCCAGACCACTTTTGGACATATTTTTGCATGTTTTTGACTTCGAATTGGATTTGGGTATCCTTCTATGCTAGGATTTAGACTTGTAACTTATAAATACACTATGAGACTCTTATTTTCAATATATTAGAATAGAGAATCAAGGTTTTTATCAAGATCTAAAAGAGGATTCACGCAAGGATTCAAGATTGAAGTAAGAAGTGGAGATCATGCTTCAAGACTAAGATCTTTTCTCTCTAAATCATTTCTTTTAATTATTGTCATTCTTGGAATGATATCTAATATTATGAACATGTTTTCTTCTTTAGTTATGAGCTAATTTTATATTAAGATTGCAATGGAATCCAATGTCTAATTTATATTAATTTTCTTCCTTTTTAATTACGTATGATTATATATGAATTGTTTATCATATTTTTCACATGAAAGTATTAATTAATTGCAATAATTAACATGTTAGTCTGTATGAAATTGACGAATGAATTCTAGATTGAAATTAAATATTTTCGTGCTAAATATTTATGAGCGTTCATGTATTAATTAATAATTGCATATAACTATTAGGATAATCTATATAAAATTGGAAGATAGAGTATAGATTTATATTTGAATATGATAACATCTGTTTATAGAATTAAAAGGGTTTATATGATTAGTATATAGGGTAGGAATATACCTGTGTATCTTTTGCAGCTATAAAGAGAATCCGAGTTTAGTGTTCTAATTAACATATTTCAAATAAGAATATAGTGATTAAATTAATTAGAGTGTTCCTCTCTAGTTCTGTTGCCTTAAGGTCAGATTTAGAAGGATTTGTTTATATGTCATTGGAATATGCGTATAAATACTATAAAGAATTTTCGGTTAACAATTCTATATAATTAATTAATTAAAAAGGAATTGAAGAGATTTAAATGAAGCATTAGGAGAAATTATAATCTTAAGTATTTAAAATCTGATTTAATCCTTATCATTAATTTAATTTAGTTGTTGTGTTTAATTAGATTTCACATCATAGTTTTATTCAATTATTTATATAAAATTAATTTGATATAAAATTAGTATTTAGTATATTACTAGTATATTACTTATTAACCGTGTATACTTGCATGTATATATTCATAGAGAAAATACCTAACAAGTTTTTGGTGTCGTTGTTAGGTAATTAATTTAATAAAAAAAATTCAATATTAATTTCAATCAAAGTAGTTTTAATTTAAATGTTTTAATTTTATTTTTATTTTTGTTTTTATTTTTACTTCCTTTTCAGGTTAAAATGACGAACGAGAATCGAAAATTGTTACGAGAATATGCGATGATGTAAGTCATTGAAATTCAATCGAGTATCCATAGGCCTGTAATTCATGCCACAAGTTTTGAGATAAAGTCGGGCACGATACAGATGATCCAAAATTTAGTGTAGTTTAGGGGTTTACCCAACGACAATCCAAATGATCATCTCATAAGCCTTTTGGAGATATGTGATACCTTCAAGTATAATGGAGTTTCAGATGATGCTATAAGACTTCGCTTGTTCCCTTTCACACTTAGGGACAAGGCAAATAGTTGGTTGCATTCACTTTCTCTGGGATCCATTACTACTTGAAATGACTTAGTTCAAAAGTTTCAAGCGAAATTCTTTCCTCTAGTGAAGACTGTTAAATGAGGAATGACATCACTTCATTCATATAGCTAGATTTAGAGTCGTTGTATGAGGCATGGGAATGCTTCAAAGAGTTATTGCGGAGATGTCCACACCATGGGATACCTAAGTGGCTTCAAGTTCAAACGTTTTACAATGGGTTATCTAATATAATGAGGACTATTATTGATGCAGTTGCGGGTGGTGCTTTGATGGCAAAGAACTTTGATGAGGTCTATGACTTGTTGGAAATCATGGCAGCAAATGATTACCAATGGCCTTTTGCAAGAGTCAATCAGCCAAAAGCAGTTGGGAGGATTGAGAATGATGCAGTTTCTGTAATGGCTGGGCAAATGGCAACACTAATGAAGATAGTAGAAACATTTGTGAAGACTGGACAACCTAATTAACATGTGGCTATGACTTGTGATCTGCGTACTGGAAACCATTCAGTTAATCAATGTTCAATCAATGCAGAATTGGTCCAGTATGTGGTAAATTACAATCAGCAACAGCAAGGGAATAATGCCAATTACTATCATCAAGGGGTGAGAAATCAGCCAAGTTATTCATGGAGCAACAATCAAACAAATTCTTTTGCTCCAAGATCATCATATCAACCGGGTTTTTAGAATCAACCTCCACTGCAACCAAAAAAGACATCAAATTTTGAGAAAATTGTTATGAAATATATATTGAAGAATGAGGTTAGAATGAACAGTTTAGAATAATCAGTGAGGAACATCGAGAACCAAGTGGGACAGCTTCCTAGTGCTATGCATAATTGGCCTCAAGGTGCTTTGCCGAGTGATACAGTTATAAATCTAATAAAAGAGAGCAATGAACAATGCAACGCAGTCACACTTCGGAGTGGTAATGAGTTACATGATGAAAAAAATTCAGAAAGGAAAAATCTAGAGGTGGATGATGATAGTGAAGAGAAAAGGGAGATAGTCATAATGTGCCGCATGAACATAAAGATGGAGAACAAGTTGGGAATCCAAAACAGAATCAAATTGTGCCACCCATACCATTTCCACAAACACTTCAGAAATCAAAATTTGACAACCAATTCTCAAAAATTTTGGAGATATTCAAAAAGTTTCATATCAACATCCTGTTTACATCTGCCTTAAAACAAATGCCTAGATACATAAAGTTTATGAAGAGTATTTTGTCCAACAAAAAAAAGCTAGGTGACTTTGAAACAGTGGCGCTTACGGAGGAATGCAGCGCTATTTTGCAAAAGAAGCTACCACTAAAGCTCAAGGATCCGAGTAGTTTCACAATTTCATGGACCATTGTAAATCAATTTATTTGGGAAAACATTGTACAATTTAGGAGCAAGCATAAGCTTAATGCCTTTATCCATTTATAAGAAGCTTGGATTGAATGAAGCGAAGCCTACGAATGTCACTTTACAATTAGTAGATAGGACAATCACTTATCCAAGGGGGATTATTGAAGATGTGTTAGTTAAGGTGGATAAGTTTATATTTTTCGTGGATTTTATTATTTTGAATTATGAGGAAGATAAGGACATACCTATCATTCTGGGGTGGCCATTTTTAGCTACTAGGAGAACGCTTATTGATGTGCAAAAATGAGAGTTAACTATGCAAGTCCAAGATGAAAATGTGACGTTTAAGGTTCTCAAGGAAATAAAACTCCCAAGCAATTCTGAGGACTGTTTCCAAGTTGATGTGGTTAAAGATGTTGGAAAAAATAAAAAGGATAAAAAGGGTCAAACAAAAGGTATGTTTCAATAGAAGAAGAAAGATGAGCTTAAGTTTGGGAGTCGTCAATCTCAATGGAAGGTTAAGCGCATAATCAAGAATTGGCTTCCAAGGCAGTTCATAATACATCAATTCGATCTGAGCTAAGAAAAAGGGAGTAGTCAGGTTAAGACTTTAAAACAAGTGCTTATTGAGAGGCAACTCAAGTTTTAGTTTTAGTTTTTATTTTTATTTTTAGTAGTTCTCTTAGTATTAAATTTTAATTTTTTAGTTATTTGTTTTAAAATTTTATTTTTGTTTTTATTTCAGGTTTTTCATGCCAATACACTAAAACTTAGTAAATGAAGAGGAAAATGCTACATATATAGGGGAGTCATTCGTTATTAATTTCTTTTATTTTATACATCGAGGACAATATCTAATTTAAGTTTGGGGATACGGGTAAATTTTGAAATTAAAAAAATTAAAAAAAAATTAGGTTTTATTTTAGTTTAAAATTTTCAAATTTTGTGAGTAAATTCACTACAAACCCTCAAGAGACACAACTCGTTCACTTGGGATAACTTTGAGGTTTAAAGGCTTGTTACACGTGCTAAGTGTAATCGCGATACCTACGAAAATGGGTAGTTTAGATTCTGTTTTGTTTTCGTGTTTAGTTTAGTACTTGTGCAATAAATTGTTTGAATTAGGATATGGCCAATGATAAGAATATAATTTTTTATTGTTGTTTAGGGGAAATTGATGAACATGAGGGGTTTATATTTTAATATTTAAGCTGGTTTTACGCTACTCTCGATTCTTTTGCATTTAGGAGCATATACTCTGCTGTTTGACTAGTTGTTATTTATAAAAATTATTAGATTAGATATTTATGAGGATTACCATTAAAAATTTAAAAACATCATTTTGTGCTAAGTTTAGGCTTTTATATAAGTTTGGGGGAATATTGGATAATATTTAAATTTGGGGAATATAAAAAGAAAATTATATAATATTAAAATAACTTGACTTAGTCGAAATTTTGTGGCCTTTGTTACTTGAATAAGTAAGCTCTTAGGGATGTCTCTACATCTAGTGCCCTAAAGACAACTGGTTTGGGAGTCATTGGTCGAAAGTTCGTTACATGAGTAGCACTAAAAAACCTAATAAAATTAGATATTGCGCAAGTCATGAATAAAATTATGAGGGTGAAATGGAGCGCCAAACACATTCATCCATATATACGCGTACAAAGCAAGACTGGAAAAAAGAAGAAGTAATATATGCATTCGCTTAAGAAAACAAAAGTGCTTACATGTTAAATCCGTCTAATCCTGTACTTATATTATTGTCTTGCTAGTCGTTATTGATGTGAAAAATAAAATTTTTAATTTGAAAATGAGTCTTTCTTCAAATGTTTGACTGTATGAGTTTATCTAAATTCTGACTAGTTGAAACATAGGGGCACACACTAAAGAATATTGAGTATTTATGAAATTAGTGATTTTGTTGAAATTTTAAATTATGTGGTGTTCTGAGGTTTTTCTTGAGTCAAGGTACATAATCTTTGAGGCCGTTAAACCAATTCATGTTAGTATATTGCTTGATTATTTAGTTTGTAGTTTTAATTTTACTTAAGGGCAAGCAAATAGTTAAGTTTTGGGGTATTTGATAAGTGGATTTTATACCTATGGATTGACTATCTTTTAGCTTAATAATTTATGAGTTCTTAAGTATTTTATATTAGTTTTAAGTGTTTTATGTTGATTTATGTGATTTGATGTTCTTTTGTAGGAATTGGAGTAAAAGCTTGGTAGGTCAAAGTTTGGAGTTGCTATACTTGCATTTTTAACTCACAAATTACGTCACTTTAGGCCTAATTTCGACCTTGATCTAGGAGGAATTTGTCAAATCTTAAAACATGAAAGTTTTATATCTACTTCTTAGCTTTCTGAAACATCTTGAATGAGCTCAATCGGAGTTCATATGACAACATTGTGGCCATTTTTTCAAAAGATACTGAAGTAGCTAAAATTCTAAAATTTAAGGCGACGTACAAAACTGTCGTTATAGGGCAGCGCAGCTGCTCCTAGATGACCGCAACTGCGCTCGAGCAATTTGTTAAAAATATTTAAGGAGCGCAACTGTGCTATAAGGCTCCGCAGCTGTGCCCGGGTCGCGACCAGACCACTTTCTGATGCGTTTTTGCATATTTTTGACTTCGAATTGGATTTGGGTGTCCTTCTATGCTAAGATTTGGACTTGTAACTTATAAATACACTATGAGACTCTTATTTTTAATATATTAGAATAGAGAATCAAGGTTTTTATCAAGATCTAACGGAGGATTCACGCAAAGATTCAAGATTGAAGGAAAAGATCATGCTTCAAGACTAAGATCTTTTCTCTCTAAATCACTTCTTTTAATTATTGTCATTCTTGGAGTGATATCTAATATTATGAACATGTTTCCTTGTTTAGTTTTGAGCCAATTTTATATTAAGGTTGCAATGGAACCCAATGTCTAATTTATATTAATTCTCTTCCTTTTTGATTATGTATGATTATATATGAATTGTTTATCATATTTTTCGCATGAAAGTATTAATTAATTGCAATAATTAACATGTTAGTCTATATGAAGATGACGAATGGATTATAGATTGGATTTAAATATTTTTGTGCTACATATTTATGAGCGTTCATGTATTAATTAATTAATTGCATATAATTATTGGGATAATTTATATAAAATTGGAAGATGGACTATAAATTTATATTTGAATATGATAACATCTGTTCATAGAATTTAAAAGGGTTTATCTGATTAGTATATAGGATAGAAATATACTTATGTATCTTTTGCAACTATAAAGAGAAACTAAGCTTAATATTCTATTTAACATATTTCACATAGGAATATAGTGATTTAATTAATTTGAGTGTTCCTCTCTAGTTCTATTGCCTTTTGATTAGATTTAGAAGAATTTATTTATATGTCATTAGAAGATGCATATAAATACTATAAAGAATTTTCGGTTAACAATTCTATATAATTAATTAATTAAAAAGGAATTGAAGAGATTTAAATGAAGCATTGGGGGAAATTATAATCTTATGTATTTAAAATCTGATTTAATCCTTATCATTAGTTTGATTTAGTTGTTGAGTTTAATTAGATTTTATTTCATAGTTTTATTCGATTATTTACATAAAATTAATTTGATATAAAATTAGTATTTGATAATTATTATTATTTAATTCTCTGTGGAAACGATACTCTACTTACTAGTATATTATTTTTTGATCGTGTATACTTGCACGCATATATTCATATAGAAAATACCTAACAACAAGCCAAAAAGTTATTAAGGAAATGATATATGGGATATTTAGCTCATGTTGTTGATACTCGAAAAGTAGGGTCAGAATTGAGTCAAATACCGATAGTAAAGGAATATGAAGATGTATTTCCAGACGATTTGTCAGGTCTTTCGCCAAAAAGGGAGATTAAGTTTGTCATAGATCTAGTATCGAGAACGGCGTCAGTTTCGAAGGCACCATATAGAATGACTCTAGTCGAATTGAAAGAGTTGATGGTTCAACGGCAGGAGTTGTTAGACAAGAAGTATATTCAACCAAGTGTGTCTCCTTGAGGAGTACCAGTGTTATTTGTAAATAAGAATATGGATCACTAAGGCTTTGTATCGACTATAGGGAGTTGAACAAAGGAATAATTAAAAATAAGTACCCGTTACCGAGGATTGGCAATTTATTTGATCAATTACGGGGAACAAAGTATTTCTCGAAGATAAACTTAGGAAGCGGTTATCACTAGTTGAGGGTGAGACCGGAAGATGTATCTAAGATAGCATTTAGGACTCGTTATGGTCATTACGAGTTTCTGGTGATGTATTTTAAGTTGATGAATGCGTCAGCTATATTTATGGATTTGATGAATAAAGTGTTTAAGCAGTACTTGGACAAGTTCATAGTAGTGTTCATCGATGATATTCTGATCTACTCCATGACTCAAGAAGATCATACTAAACATTTGAGACTAGTTTTGGAGACATTAAGAAAAGCAAAGTTGTATGTAAAGTTTTTAAAGTGTGAATTCTAGATGGAAAGCGTGCAGTTTTTGGGGCACATTATTGATCAAGATGGAATATCAGTAGACCCAGCAAAAGTAGAAGCGGTAATTATTTGGGAGCATCCAAAAACACTAACGGAGGTGCAAAGTTTTCTTAGATTAGTTGGGTATTATAGAAGATTCATTAAGGATTTTTTAAAGTTGTCAGGACCTCTAACGAATTTGACAAAGAAAACTATAAAGTTTGATTGGACGGAGAAGTGCAAGGAGAGTTTCGTGAAACTCAAGAAGAGGTTAAGTGAAGCACCTGTATTATCACTACCTGATAATACGAGAGGTTTCGTGGTGTATAGTGACACATCGCATAAGGGACTTGGCTATGTTTTAATGCAGCACAACAAGGTCATAGCGTATGCGTTGAAACAGCTTAAGGATTATGAAAAGGGTTATCCTGCCCATGACTTAGAATTGGCAGCGGTGGTTTTTGCTCTGAAGATATGGAGACATTATTTATATGGAGAGAAGTGTGAGATATACACAGATCACAAAAGTCTGAAGTATATTTTTACTCAAAAGGATTTGAACACGAGGCAAATGAGATGGTTAGAATTAATCAAGGATTATGATTGTGAAATCCTGTATCATCCGAGAAAAGCTAATGTGGTAGCTGATGCCTTAAGTAGAAAGGGTCGGGAAAGACTGAAAATGTTGACTGCTTAGGAGGAGTTAATCAGATAGATAAAACGAATGAAAATAGAATAACATATTCAATGGAGTCATAAAAGAAGTTGTATATGGTGGACGCTCATCCAACATTATTGGATAGAGTAAAAGAAGCTCAAGTGCATAATGAGGAATGTGGAAGAATAAAGGGACGTATGTCTGATGGTCAAGAAATTAAGTTTAAACTAGATGATAATAGATTGTTGAGATTTGAAGGAAGAGTATGGATACCATTTGGATCCGAGATAATAGACAAAATTTTGTAAGAAGCACACAGTTCAAGATATTCAATTTATCCAGGTAGTATGAAGATGTATCAAGATCTCCGTCAGCACTTTTGGTGGCCTAATCTGAAGAAAGATGTTGTAGAATGTGTTAGTAAATGCCTAACTTGTCAAAGGGTTAAGATAGAGCATCTGAGACTAAGTGGTTTATTACAGCCATTAGAGATTTTAGAATGGAAATGGGAGCACATTACAATGGATTTTATATTGGGAGTTCCAACTACTCAACAAGGATATGACTCTATATAGATGATAGTTGACCGACTAACGAAGTTAGCACACTTTTTACTGATTAAAATCAAATTCAACTTGGATCAGTTAGCAAAGCGGTATATGAAAAAGATTGTATCTAGACAAGTAGTCCCGATATCGATTGTTTTAGATTGAGATATGCAGCTCACATCAAAATTCTGGAAGAGTTTTCAAAAGCGTATGGGAACACAATTGAGGTTGAGTACAATGTATCATCCTCAAACAGATAGGCAAAAAGAAAGGTTAGTTCAAACTTTAGAAGATATGCTTAGAGCATGTGTTATGGATTTTAAGGGTAATTGGGACGATCATTTACCATTAGTTGAATTTATGTATAACAACAGTTATCATATGAGTTTAAGTATGCCTCCATATGAGGCATTGTATGGAAGGGAAGTGCAGAATACCTTTGTGTTGGGACGAGGTGGGACAACATAAGTTGTTAGGACCAAAAATGGTTCAATAGACAACTGAAATTATCAGAGTAATCAGATCAAGGCTCGTAGCAGCACAAGATAGATAGAAGAAGTATGCAGACTTGAATCGACGGAAGAGAGTTTTTGAAGTAGGATCATATGTGTTTTTAAAGGTATCTCCCTAGAAAGGGAAGGTAAAATTTGGGAAGAAAGGAAAGTTGAGTCCGAGATTTATTGGATCGTTTGAAGTGTTAAGAAGGATATGAGAGATAACCTACGAGGTAGTTTTACCTCCAAAATTAGAGCATATTCATAATTTATTCCACGTATCTGTATTGAGGCCTTATAAGCCAGACTATAAACATGTAATAGAATATGAACCTATTTAGGTTGGGAAGGATTTAACGTATAAAGAAACCCCTATACAAATTATTGACAGGAAGAAGCAAGTTTTGAGAAACAAGGTAATACCTTCTGTAAATGTAGTTTGGAGAAACCACAATGCTGAGAAAACAACGTGAAAGTTAGAAGAGAAAATGAGAGAGAATTATCCTAATCTATTTGTATAACCTTGTATTAATGATTCCGGGGACGGAATCCTTCTAAGGAGGGAAAAATGTAATGATATGTGTTTTCGTAAATGTTGTAAATATTATAAATAAATAATGAAGTTAAATTTTGGAAATGTGACATATGTTTTAGGACAAGTAATTTATGTATTATTTTGTTAGGGAATAAAATTCAAGCCCAGTGAAACAAATTGGAATCAAAGAAGACTTGTATGAGCCAGTTTAAAGCAAAAATGACTTAAGAATAATTTATGAAATGTTTAAAATGTCTAGAGAAAAAGGGAAAGGTCTATAGTAGCCTTGACAAATTAGAAAGTGACCTTGGAGTCCTAATTTTTGTGAATTATACATTTTGCCATTAATTATTCGAGGGAATTGTCTTGAATATCCCTAATTATGCTTGATTAAGCTAACCTAAGTGGAGTTAAGTGTAGGATATATGCTTATAAAATATATATGTATAGATTTAGTAAGATAAGCTAGGTTATTGTTGTTCGATTTAGATATATGGAATTCACACGCAAGTATACGCGGTCAATCAAGTAATATAGTAGAAATAAGGATGTCGAACCCACGAGGAACAAGTAATAACAATTATGCTAACTATTAAATTTATATTAATTAAACTCTAAATAAACTTTAGCAACTTTGGATTATAAATCACTTAAAATTGAAATTGAATTTAAACTAACTAACTAACTAATGAGAATGATTTATCAGATAATAAAGAGCTTTAAGATTACAATTTCCCCGTTGGATCACAATAATGTCATTATCTTAATTCCAATTACTTAATCATATGGATTGTTAACTGAGACCACTTATCTATTTACTAATCTCGTTCGATAATTAATAAAAAGATCCACTCCAATTTATAATGCTATAATTCTATGCAAAATTCATTGAAACAGACTCATTAAGATTAAACTCTCAATATGTTACGTGTGGTCTATAGGTATTCGTATCCTATATACTATCATGATACTCTTCCGAAAAAGAACAAACAAAGTCACACGTTATTATACCCAGATCTATTCCTAGATTTTCTTTGTCTATTCCATCTAAGAAATCAAATAATTGTTGATCAGACAATTATAAATTAATGCAAGATATAACAATCAATCCAACAATTGATCAAATAATTGAAACTAAGATAAGATAATTAAAGTTCAACCAACGGTTCCATTGTAATCCTAAAGAAGAATTTAGTTACACATTGTCATGAAAACCATAATCAAATTAATATAGAAAATCATCACAATTCAGAAGATAAAGGAAAAGGAATTAGAGAAAACTCTGTTGAACTCTCTCACTTCCTTAATCTTCACTGCTTCGTTCTTGCTCTTCCAATCCTTCCTATAGCTCTCTCCTTCGTGTATATCCAATCCTTACTTTTGTTCCTCTTTAGTACGTTACCCTTCGTGGCTGCCTTGAAGTCTTAGAATCCACCTTTAACTCAACTGCAACAACAAGCTTCCAACACAGACACGGATTGCTCGACGCGGTTTTGGCCAACTGAACTCGCTGACCTGCGCCCCGGCACCGTCTTCCTGCTTTAACACTGCGCCCCGACGCCATGGACTGTTCAAAATTACAAAATTGCCACTGACAGCTTGTTTTCCCGTTTTGACCTCTCGAAGCCGTTTTCTGCAAATTAATCATAAAAACAAGTAAAATAGAACTAAAAGCACTTAAAGATAACACATAATTAAGCCTAAAGGTGCACAATTCGTAGGTATAACACTCACTCATCAAATACCCCCAAACTCAAGACTTTGTGTGTCCTCAAGCAAAAACCCTACTAAAAGAAATAAAAAGAAAAATTACCACTATCTAAACCACATGAATGCAATGCAATATAACTAATGTCTCAAGCACAAATCAACACAATCCATAAATATCAAGCCTCAAAGATCTTAAATAATAACTTAGCCAAACTTCAAATTCTCGTTTAGTC
Organism: Hedera helix; assembly: GCA_947179155.2. Classification (NCBI taxonomy): domain Eukaryota; kingdom Viridiplantae; phylum Streptophyta; class Magnoliopsida; order Apiales; family Araliaceae; genus Hedera; species Hedera helix. Next base: position 21,562,176 of record OX359266.1, read on the forward strand.
TAAAATCTGACATATCACCAATTTCATTTCACCTTCAACCCTTTCGTGTGTGTGTGAATTCAACATATCAAACCAGCCATTATTCTAATACAACTCATGAATATCAGTGCTCAAAACAGATAATTACACATATAACATTTTATTACCCCCTCTCTATACACTTGTCTTTACATTTTCTTTATTTTACAAGTGCGTCTTACGCTCCATCTCGTATATGACTAACTTATCATGTACAATACCCATTTTTCTTAGGCTTTTCAAAATTACCCATGTAGCGAACTTTCCACCAGTGACTCCCAAACCAAATGGCTTTAGGACACTAAGCGTAGAGACACTCCTAAGGGCTTACTTGTTCGAGTAATAGAGGCCACGAAAACGAATTAGCTAAGTGTTGCTCATAGATGTCTAATCTTTTTTTTCATTCTTTTTATTGCAATAAAACAGACATCGAAGCAAATGATTACCATTTTTTTCATATAATTTTTGTTCCAACAAGTGATAGAGGTTATCTAAATCTTTCTCAAGCACCTAAATCCACAAAGTTTGAATCAAAACTCAACTAACTTAATACATTGAATACGTGCAATTAAGAACCAAGGGTATTAAGCTCGACAAAATCAGTAAAATATGAAAAACTCCAACTACAACGATCTAAATCCATCTTGCTAAGATTATTAAATGAAGACTCACAATTTCATCATTGGCTATCCTTAAATTTCATACATTAATTCAATGCTCAAGTGTTCCTATATGCAATACTATATGATCCTACATGCAAATATTTTTGTGATTTTTAATTTTAAATTTTTTTTTTAAATCAAATCCAACCTATATGCTAAAATAACCTATATGCTAAAAGAAAACTAACAGAAACTAGAAATATAAACATGCTATGAACATTCTAGTCAATTATGCAGAATGTCGGAATGCCGTATACCCCCAAACTCGCAACAAACAATGTCCTCATTGGAAAATAGTTAAAGAAATTAGTAGGAATAAGAATAAGAAAACTCCCCTAGTAAATCAGGCGTCATGGTCGGGGTGGTCTTCCTCGTCCTCCGAGCCTGAGTCATTCGTGGATATTCCGGTAACAACGGCGGGGCTGGAATTGAGAAAGCTGGAGCATTTGGATTTAACTGGGATAACATTGCAGCCAAAGCGGAAGACCAAACTGGATATCCGTCCGCCTTTGTAACCGTCGTACGGCTCGGTTAGGACCTGGCTCAGCTGCCTTATTCTCGGGACTATCAGGGGCATTGTGACGCCCCCAAATTCGGGTTCCAAATACCCGGATCCGGTCATCACAATCCAATACAAACATTCACCTCTAAACAACATACAATAACTAAATGCAGAATAATAAACATATGTTGTTCATTCAAAAGGTGTTACTAGTCCCAAGATACGATAACCTTACACAAAAGTATACAAATACCCTTAATAAAGTACTTAGGCTATGTTTGTTTGCAAAATATTTACTTGGGATTGGACTATTTGTATTAATTTAAAGTTATTTCCGACTTTTTTATCCCATAATGAGGGATCATTAGTCCTTTCATGTTGAAATATTAGTCCCATAAAGTCATTTAATAGCTTAAAATGAGAGAGACTATTAATCCCATGATGAATTTGGGATTATATAATCCCTCATAAATAGTCTTAAGAATGATAAAAAATAGTCCAAAGACTATTTAAAGGACTATTAATCTCTCATCATGGGATAAAAAAAAATCGAAAATAGCTTTAAATTAATACAAATAGTCCAATCCCAAATATATATTTTGTAAACAAACATAGCCTTAGGGTTTATATTACATAACAGTTAATTTAATTAACTACAGGGCTGCATCTCGAAGTCTATTACTTCATCTTTCTTTTACCCTTGTTCTTTCCCGAAGTCTCGGGTTGCACTGCAATAAGGTTTCATGATATAGCAAGAGTGAGCAACTAGTTTGCTCAACAAGTTTAAATAACAACAAGGAACAATATATCATGAATGAAAGAGAATAGCTGTACAATTCAATAATGTGAATAACATAAGCAGGAATAATAATTTGCTTTTAAAATTAGGATAGTCAAATAGACTATGAACTTTAAATATCCACTGGAGTCAATAGCAGGTTGACCTAATGGTTACTACCAGAAATATGTACCCGAGGGGATCAGCCTCAGTACAATATGTGTATGCATAACATTTAATTTCCGTATTTTTGTACCTGATATTAGATACAGGGTACTCCCCTATAATAAAGGGGTGTTCATAACAGTCTAAGAATCCGCATCTTCAATGATTTGGATAGCTTTTAAAATCTTTAACATAAATGTCTAGCCGAACAATGGCTTAGACCTACTTTGAACAGTTCTTTAAATAGTTGAACAGTAATTAAGTACAAGTCAATGACTGTACAATCTCAAGTGCAACAAGTGCGAATAACAATAATATCGATGTGGAATAATTGTAAAGTAATTAAACCACTCAAAGCATGCTTAGAAATAACAGTTCAAGCTTAGATGAATAATTTGCTCAATGAAATGAGTTTAGAGATAAGGAACTTGTCTGCCTGCTCAGCTACAATATATGTCTAGCTTTAACTAACTGGCTTTGAAAAGACCTAACATTAATAAAGTTGGTCTAATAATTAGTACAGCGTATTTGCACAACTATACGCTCACTAAGGTACTTATTTATCATATAAGTACTAACACATAATTTACGTTAGTCGAAATAATATTATTAACCTTATAGACCATCAATCAAATTAGGTTAATAATTTAATAAGTTATAAAATATTTTTCTTAAGCGTTGGACACTTATTAAACCCTTAAACAACTTATTACAAATTTTTAATTAAAGTATAATTAAATTAAATTTATTTTATTAATTCAATCTCCATTTAATTACTATTTAATCTTGGTTAAATAGAAATTAATTAATTAACTCTAGTTATTATTTAAAATAAATAATAACTAATTGCACTTACTTATTATTTAATCATAATTAAATAATAAATAATTATTGATTCATTTTAACCTTCTTTAATTTAATATTAATCACCTAATAGTTAACTAAGTAATTAACCTTACCTATTATTTAATTTAAGGAAATTAAATAATAATTTACTCATTTTAATCATCTTTAATTATTATTTAATGTCAATTAAATAATAATTAATTATTTAATTAATTTTAATTATTGTTTAAGATTAAATAAAATTTAATTTATTTATCCTTATTTATTATTTAAATTAAATAACTTAATTTCCCTTAATCATTATTTAATGCTAATTAAATAATAATTAATTACCTAATTATCCTTATTTATTATTTAATAATATTTAAATAATAAATAATTAATTTATAAATTTTATCTCTCTTTAAGTATTATTTAATAGGAATTAAATAATAATTGCTAATTTATCAACTTTATTTATTATTAACATTTAAAATAATAAATAAATAATAAATTTATTTAACTTAACCATGATTAGCTAACTAGATTAATATTTAAAATATTTAAATATTAAACTTAATGAAAAATATCCTCCCCAGTATTATTTTTGTATTATTATTATTTTTGTTATAATTTAAATTAGTTTTTAAATATTTAAATTATTTAAATTTAACCCGAATGGCATTTCCGTAAATAAGTTGAAAACTGAACCGAGGGCAGAAAGGTAATTTTGCCGGAAAAAACACGGCGGGGCATTTTGGTAAATTCGCGGAAACTGGGCTCGCGCATTGTGCGCGTCATCCGTAAGCAGACCCAAAACGGTGCCGTTTTGGGACACTGCTGATGGCTTCCGCGCGTACGCGCGGATTGATTTTTTTTCTTTAAACAAAACGACGCCGTTTAGTCTCCGCGTTTCGGTTAACAGTTATCCGCGCATTGCGCGGAAATTTAATTTAATTTTTTTTTCTTTGCAGACTGTGAACAGTGTCCGGCAATACCCATTTTAAATAAAAATATACCATCAAGTAAGCTTTAAATCCTCAATAAAAATCCAAAAAAATTACCAATCACTTAATATCAATTTATAACATGAAAATTTAATTTTTCATGATTTAATATCATTCTTTTTTTATAAAATTTTTTACATCACATAAACTACCATAAATCATAACTTTTTGTATATAACTCCATTTTGAGTGATTCAAACTTTGTTTTTCTCATGATTTAATGTTCTATAATATTAGAACATCAAACCTAAGTTTTATAAAAATATTTTTGGACATAAATTCCAAAACTTGTTTACACACTATTAAACACATATTTTAGCATACAAAATATACCAAAATACAAACCAAACATATTAAACTCAAGCATGACATAAATATTAAAACTACACATTAATAACTATATTAACATGTTTATACTAACATGATAATTTATTTAATTTAAACACAAACTACATTTAAAATAACCATTACCTTGTTTTAATGGCTATCTTCCTTTTTCTTCCAAAGTAAGTGATGAGGTTTGAAGGCATGAACCAAGAACTCCTTCTCCTCTCTTAGTATTTTGCTCTCAATATTTTCTCACACTCTCAAATGCTCTCTAGCTCTCTCTTTTGGACTTGAAGAAAATAATGAAATATCATCTAACAATTTCAAGTATACTTGAAAAATTAATAGATACACAATTATATCTATAATTTAGCCCATGCTCCTAGATGACAACTTACACAAGGAATGGGTTAAATGACTTAGTTGGTGAAAAGTGGCATGGTTTCATGTACTACAAAAATAAAACAAGCAACCCTTTATTAATTAAATGAAAAATAAAAGAAAATAATAACAAAACTATCATTTTCTCTCTCCTCTCCTAGCTTGGTCGGCTGATGGAGCTTCTTTTTGTCCCAAAATGTGAGTCACTTTTCACTTTTTAAATAATTAATAGTTAAATTAAGTATTTTCCAAGTGGGCCAATCATTGGGCTTTAATTTAAAATACCAATTGGGCTTCTATTAAATTGTTTGGGCTACTAAATTGTCAAATTTTATTATTCTACACTTGGGCTACTAATTGACCCATGTTGGGCTAATTTAATAATTTACACATTAATTATTCAATCCATGATTAAATAAATAATTAGATTGAGTAAATAATTAAATATTTTAACCCATTAGTATTAAATTACTAAATTGACTAATAAATATTATTATTAATATTTCACATTATTTACATTAATTAATAATCATATTAATTAATTTATTATATTTAATTCACTCATTATATTCAATTTAATTGAATATTTAATTAATAGGAAACTTATCAATTATTTTGATATTAAAACTTTAGGGTTTGTTCACTAATTTAATAGCATATTAGTGACCCCCCTTTAATTAATTCTAGTAATTAATTACATAATTATTTAATCACATAATTAATTAATCACTTAAAAAGATTTAAATAATCTCGAAAAATTAACTCGTCGAAAATTAAATTAATAATTTAATTAATAATGACGTGGAAATTCTAGGACATTACAGGCATCAACATCACGAGGTCGCGAGTGCGGAACCATAATAAATCCTAAGCCTCGTGGATGAGGCTCTCCCCCTTCCCAAACTTTGTAACGTGCAATCAGGCTATGATCGAGGAGAGTCGTTGGTGGCTGCACCGGTTCAGCTGCTCCCCACTTGACACCAGACTGTTGACATAATGCAGTAATGAGAAATGGGTGTGGTAATCCTCCGGAGGTCGCACCTTTCAACTGTTTTTTAATCGAGGAGACAATTACACTGCCCACATCAATAGATAGCCATGTGATAATGGCATAACGAAGAACAGCTCGCTCCCTTGTGACATCGCTCACATGCGTACACGACATCAATTTGGCACACAAGAAGGCGTACCAAATCTTGCCATAGCGACTCAATGCGTTGAATGGAAATGTCGAAATTTTGCCAGTGTACTTGTTAGTTTTCCATTCCGTGCCCGATCGACAAAGCTCGCGGACAATTCGTCCATAATCGGGAGTCCCCATTGTACTATACTGACACACATCTGGAGCCCGCAGGTTATAGTATTCATTGATCCGTTCTCCGCTGAATGACACCACCTGGCCCCAAACCAGCACTAAACACTCAGGTGTATCAAGCGCATTAGCATAGAATTCCTTGACCACAGTCGTTATTGCCGCATCGGGGTGTTCCGTAAACACCTGCCAACCACGTCCAACTAGCATAGCCCGCATTTCCCCATCTTCTAAGATATCTGGACGCAACCCCCTTTCTGCAATCAATGCCCGTTCGGCTAACAAATTATTAAACTTATCCTCGGCCTCTACACTAACGAACTTCTTACGATTATATGGCCGAGGTGTAGCCGACGAACCTTCTCCCCTTTGCCGTTTCGGAGGCATATTAGCACAATAACAATATCGAAGCCCTACGAGGCTTTCCGATGTCCAAAACAAGGATTTACTGAAACGCAAACCAAATGAATCCCCTTTTGTGGCAAATTCACAACAGGCAGTGTACACTCCATTTCCCCCCAAACTTATGTTGTAAATTACCCCTACGGATGGAGAATCTGTTCTTAGCTCCTATCACAACCACCAAACCACCAATGCTCCTCTAATGGCCAACACAAACCACTGGGCAACCCAATACAAATAATCCAAAACAACAAACACATCCACTATTCTTGAAAGAAATGTAATGTAAAGTACTATGTTTGGTACCTTAACTCGAATGCTTGAATGATTGAAACCAACTTGCTTCCCAAATCCCCAACCGTGGAATCGACTTGTGAGAGGAGAATACCGGATGGAATTACCGTGAGGAAGGAATTTCCACCGAGGAAGATGGAAGATTGGGGAAAGGAATGGCAGCCGAGTATGTATGAGAATGAATTTAGGTGGACGAATTATGTATTAGAAGAAGAAGAAGATGTGTCGTGAGCTTGAGAGAGAAAGGGAGATACGTGTTTGGTTGTGAAGGATATGCTTTGAAGGTTTATGTTTTGGGGGTGTAGGGTTTTAAATCCGATCGGACGTGGGAATTAGTTTTTAAAAAAAACTGAAACTCGACTGTTGCGCCGGGGAGCTGTGATTTGGCCTTGCAATCTCGCCGGGGCGCAATTCAACTGAGAGGTTTTCGCTGGGGGCGCGATCTTCTCCACCGGGGCGCAATCAGGCTGAGAGCTTCTCGCTGGGGGCGCCATCTAGTATCGCCAGGGCGCATTACTGCGTCGGGGCGCAATTATTCAGCTTAATATTTTCGTCGGGGCGCTGTGCTGATTTCTGCCAAATTTTTGACTGCTGCATTTTTCTGACTTCTAAGCTCCACTAATGAACGTCTTTAGCTGCAAGGATATAAAAAATATGCAAGAATTAGTGGAGCTAATCATACGAAATCTTCCTAAGCTAAAAAATTAATAAATCCTATAAAATTAACTAAATTAACTTAAAAATTCTAAAAAATTAAAAACCAAATTCTAAAGCGATACTGCGGTTGGGTTGCCTCCCAACAAGCGCTTGATTTAGAGTCTTTCAGCCTGACTTTCTCCTGTTGTGCTTAAGTTGGCTCGAAAAGGGTTACGGAGGTTCATTGACGATCCACGGTGCCGCCCCAATAATGATTTAGTCTCTGCCCATTAACCTTAAATGTTTCATGAGAACGAGGGTCAATAACTTCAATTGCTCCGTATGGGAAGACATTCGTGATCGTAAACGGTCCTGACCACCTGGATTTCAATTTGCCCGGGAAAAGCTTGAGTTTTGAATTGAATAGTAGCACAGATTGGCCCGGTTCGAATGTCCGCTCAACAATACGCTTGTCATGCCATTTTTTTACTTTCTCCTTGTACATTTTGGCACTTTCATAGGCATTCATCCTAAATTCATCCAATTCATTTAATTGCAAGAGCCTCTTTTCTCCTACGGCTTGTGAGTCAAAATTGATCTTCTTAATCGCCCAATATGCGTTGTGCTCCAATTCGACTGGGAGATGGCATGCTTTTCCATAGACGAGTCTATAAGGAGACATGCCTATAGGAGTTTTGTACGCGGTGCGGTATGCCCAAAGAGCCTCATCAAGCTTGCTGGACCAGTCTTTGCGGGTTGGGTTGACTATTTTTTCCAAAATCCGCTTGACTTCTCTATTGGTAATCTCGGCTTGTCCACTCGTTTATGGGTGATATGTCGTTGCAACTTTATGTCGTACACCATACTTCGTGAGAAGAGCGGCAAAATATTTGTTGCAGAAATGGGACCCCCCATCATTGATTATCGCCCTTGGTGTTCCAAATCTTGTAAATATGTTCTTGCGTAAGAAAGTTAGAACGACCTTGGCATCATTAGTAGGTAACGCCACTGCTTCCACCCATTTGGAGACATAATCCACTCCCACTAAGATATACTTGTTATTGAAGAACGACTGGAACGGTCCCATGAAATCAATCCCCCATACGTCGAATATTTCCACTTCCAAGATTGAATTCAATGGCATTTCTTGCCGATTTGATATGTTTCCAACCCGTTGACAACGATCACACCTCTTTCCGAATTTGTGAGCATCTTTGAACATTGTTGGCCAATAGAATCCCAATTGGAGAATCTTTGCAGCTGTTCTATCACCTCCATAGTGACCTCCATACAAAGATGAATGGCAATGTTGTAATTTACCTTCGATTTCCTCCCTAGCCACACATCGTCTTACTATCTGGTCAGCACATTGTCGGAAAAGAAAGGGTTCGTCCCAAAAGTATTGCTTGACATCATGTAGAAACCTCTTTTTTTGCTGATAACTCAGGTCATAAGGAAGTACACCACTGATGATGTAATTGACGTAATCCGCATACCAAGGAGCTTCCTTTGCAATATAGAATAATTGCTCGTCGGGAAAGGACTCATTTATCAATACCCGATCTCCTTGGTCTTGCTGTGAATTTTCCAATCGCAAGAGATGGTCTGCTACTTGGTTCTCAGACCCCTTCCTATCCCGAATCTCAAGATCAAATTCCTGAAGTTGAAGAATCCAATGGATCAACCTTGGTTTGGCATCCTTCTTAGAGATGAGATATTTTATTGCAGAGTGGTCTGTAAACACGATCACCTTTGTCCCAATCAAATAGGCTCGGAATTTGTCGAATGCAAATACCACTGCAAGTAATTCCTTTTCGGTTGTGGTGTAATTTAATTATGCATATGTCAGAGTTTTGCTAGCGTAATAAATTGCATGAAATATCTTTTCCTTACGCTGGCCCAAGACTACCCCAACCGCGTAGTCACTAGCATCACACATGAGCTCGAACGGTAAAATCCAATCTGGTGCGACTATTATTGGTGCAGTTATCAACTTTGTCTTTAAATTTTGAAATGCCTCATGACACTCTGTAGTGAACTTAAAAGGAACATCTTTTTCAAGTAATGCACACAAAGGCTTTGTAATCTTGGAAAAATCCTTGATAAATCGTCGATAAAATCCTGCGTGTCCCAAGAAACTTCGAATTCCTTTCACAGAATTTGGTGGTGGCAGATTTTCAATCGTCTCGATCTTTGCCTTGTCTACTTCTATACCACTAGCCGACACCTTATGTCCCAAGATGATTCCTTCTTCCACCATGAAGTGACACTTCTCCCAATTAAGCACCAAATTTGTTTCTACGCATCTCTTTAGAACCGCAATCAGATTTGCTAAGCATAGATCAAAACTGTGACGACCCCGAATCCGGGTTCTTTTAACCTCGGATCCGATTCAACACTAGTACTACATTTTCTTTATTGTTCATGAATTACAACAATATTATAATTGCTAAATAATCATTTATTTACAATTTTACATCATCTCTTTCTATTTCAGAATCGCAATCTTTAAAATCCTATTACCACTTTGAGATCATATGCATAATGACTCAATCACACCATCCTATTATCCTTATACATAAAGGACAACGTCTGAAAATGATATTAAAAATAATATGTAAATGTTCTCTTAACATTTTAAGTTTGCTAATCTATAGCACAACAAAACATAAACTCTTCATATATACTTACACAAGTAAATGAATTAATCTACCCCAAGGTTTTACTACGAAAGCACCTACGCTTCAATCTTGATGACTCGTTAGTCAATCTTCATCTTTGCCTCTATCGAAGTAATCGGCTTCTTCAAGCTACTCTGTAATGTTTTGTTTTAAGCAAGGGTGAGCACGAGGCTCAGTAAGTCTAACAGTTTCACATAACACGTAAAACAGTTCAATCATGATTCATGCTTCATGCATACTATGCTTTGCAGTACATACATATCTCATGCATAACATGCCGCACATTTAATCTACGCTTCATGTCTAGTATCTATCATGACATACAGTGCAATGAGAATAATTATCTTAAATCAACTACCACATATCAACAGTTCAAGTCAACTTGTTTCACAAATGCACATTAAAACATCTTTGCACATAACTACGTATGAGCACCTCACAGTTTAATAACAAACTTATAAATCATGCACATAATGCAACACATTCTGAAAAACTTGCCTGATTCGCTTCTACCATTTACGCTTATTTGCGTCTTTCGTTCAACCTACAATTTATATAGGAAATTGAAATAATCATTAGATATAATGACTATTACTTAGCCTTTATATAAGACTCTAACTTTAAATTATTAACTCTTAAAATGTCAGACAAACGAACTCTTAAGTTCCGGACAAAAACACTATACGATCTTCGTACAACCCGCTTTTAATAAGTTGTCTAAATTAGTCACAAAAGACTATTTATATTGGTTTAATTCAATTAAACTTTCTTCTTAATGATTTGGACATTTAATAATGTACCAAATACCTCAAAATATTATCTACCTTTGATAATATATAACTACATTCAAATATTATTAACCATTTAATAATATTTTAATCCCTTATTAATATTATTAACCATTTAATAATATTTTTAATCTCTTACTAATATTATTCACCATTTGATAATATTTTAATCTATTATTAATATTATTATTATTAATATTATTAATCATTTAATAATATTTTAATCACTCATTAATATTATTAACCATTTAATAATATTTTAATCACTTATTAATATTATTAACCATTTAATAATATTTTAATCACTTATTAATATTATTAACCATTTAATAATATTTTAAACGCTTAGTAATGTCATTAATTATTTAATAACATTTTCATCATATACTAATGTCAGTACTCATTTCATAACATTTTAGTTACTTACATATTTAATCCTTTAACAATACTTTAACAATCCTCAAATCCTTTAATAATTATTTAAATAATAATCTCTTAATTAATTAAGCTCATTTATTATTTAATATTCATTAAATAACAAATGATCATTTTATTTACTTCATCTCCCTTTAATTATTATTTAATATCCTTTAAATAATAATTAACTAATTATCCTTATTTATTAAAATAATAAATAATTACCTTATTAACTTCATCTTTCTTTAATTACCATTTACTATCCTTTAAATAATAATTAATTAGCTATTTATTATTTAATATTAATTAACTATTTATTATTCAATATTAATTAAATAATAAATAATTACTTTATTAACTTCATATCCTTCTTTATTTATTATATAATAATAAATAATTAGTTATTGTATTTACTTGCTTTAATTATTATTTACTATCAATTAAATAAGAATTAATTATAATAATAGCTTTTATTTACTTTATTTATTATTTATTATAAATAATAAATAATTATTAAAGTTGGGTCCCAAATTAATTATATTAATTTTTAAGCATTTTTATCCATTTTGGACTTAAATGACTCGAACCGACCCGACCCGACCCGAATGGCCCGACCAGACCCAGACGAAAAAACACACTACCCATGAACAGTATCAAGGGCCCCGACCCTCCTTTTTAGTGTAAAACAAGGGCCCCGGCCCTTGTGTTGCAGAAACTGCTAAAATGCCATTTTCAGATTTTTCAACTTTTGCTCCTTTGATTAAAACTACCATAACTCCTTCATTACAAAACATTTTGGGGGTGATTCTTGAGTCAATTCTCATTAGAATTTCCCCCTCTACAACTTTTCTTTAGATCACAAATCCAAATTCCAAACGGAACTATACTCAAAACGGCTCACAAGAGAAAAGTGAAAACTAACTTCACAATCCTTGGTTTTAAAAATCATATTTTAACCATAACAACTCATATGAACATTATACCAACTAGGTTTTATTTTTAACTTATATATTTACCATATCAAAGAAGAAAATCTCATACACAACCTCTAGCTTTCAAAATGAAAGGCTATAAATCACAACCCCAACTAGGATTTACCGGTAAAAATCTATATGAACATTTCTACCATTTTTAAGCATACCGCTCATACCAAAACATGATTCAACTATATGAAATTATGAATCTACCTTTATATCATAGATTTATACTTCTAGACCATCAAAATAACTTTTGATCGGTTAAAAATATATTTTAACCGTTCAAATCATATCTAGACTACAAAAATGAACTAAATAAAGTTTAGAGCACTTTTTAACCTCTTAGACATGGATGCTCTCCTTCCTCTTGACATGGTCTTGGCTTGTGACTCCACCTTGAACATTCTCTAGTAATTTTCCTTAGTGAATCATCAATCTCCCAAAACTTGCTTGCTTTTCTCTAGAATACTCTCTCTTTTCTCTCTAGGAGTTCTTGAAAAATAACTAACAAACATAACAAGAGGGTGATGGATGCTATATATAGACCCTCCCTAATCACCATCAACCTTCACTAATCAACTAGTGTTGGTGAATTTAAGGGTTAATCAAGCTTACTATAGCTTGAATGACCAATTGAGTGACATTTTGATTGACCATTTGAATGACTAGGGTTGGTGGGGAGTTGTTGAGCAACTTTGCACTCCAAATTCACCAACAACCAACCTTTCTATCCTTGTGGGCCCCAAAATTCGGGATTTCTCTTTTTATTACACCAATTTAGCTTTATTTTTATATCCTATATCATTATATAAGTATCCATATATATACACACCAATATATATATATTGATCACAACTTTGACTACCATTTGGGCTCCACATTGGACTCTAGGATTTAAATATATTGGGCTCATCCATTTAATTTGGTTGGGCTCAATTTAATTATTACATTGGGCTAATATTAAATACCATATGTTACATTTAATTAAAAAAAGCATTGGGCTTGATTAATTATTACATGAATCAATGTTTAAATTAAATTACATGGACTACTAGGTTAATTTATTTAACTTAGTTTAATACCTCAATTAGACTTTTAATATAATCCAATTAGACTTGCCTTAAATTATTTTATCACATTGGGTTACTCAATTAACTTATCCATAGTTAATTCCCATCACCATATTTACTTACCTAGCAATTAACCAATGATTGGTTAATGCTCTCTCTTGTCTACCAACTAGGATTATTCAATTAACCCTAGACTAGTTAATTCTCTACACTCAATCAATACTTGAAATGCTTCTCTCAACCATTGACCATCATTTGACTTTTAATGGTTTGGGCTATATAACTTACTTTTTATTGGGCTCTCTTATTTAATTACCCTCTTCATGTAAATATTCTCATATTGGCTAACACATATAATCCTTTTGGACTAGTCCACTAGTAGTAATTAAATTACTTGGACTCTTCATGAGGTTAAATCTTTAAATTTATTTGGACCCCTATATAAATCCTCAACAAGACTTACAACAATTAACATATTGGGCTTGTTTTAATCTCACCTTTGAATTCTATACCTCAACTTAATAATTAAGTTAATTTCTTAATTAATTACTTCTTATTATTGCCATCATCGGCAATAATTCTAGCTCCTCTATAACTTTAACTCATAATTAATATAATTAACATAATTAATTATATTTCATGACTTTCATTCTTATTTCATATTTAAACTAATTAATTTATTAATTTTATTGAGTATTAATTTACTCATCTCCTTGTTTGGCTAACCAACACAACTCTAGAAATATATAACTATGTATATATATCCTTATAACCATCTTCACTTCTCAAATGAATTTATTTCCTTAATAAATTCTCTATATGCATCATAAAATATTTTCACATTTAATTTCTAAAAAAATACATTATGTTAAAAAAAATGTTTACCCATTTTCTACACATCTTACTTCTCGCATTCTAGGTTTTAAACATTAACATTTAATAAAATCAATTAAGATATTATTTAAAATCTTGAAAATATCTGGGATATTACAAAAACTATCGCCAAAGATCGAAAAATCGTCCATAAAAATTTCTAAATTCTGCTCTACCATATCAGAGAAGATTGTCATCATACATCTCTGAAATGTCGCCGGTGCATTGCACAACCCAAAAGACATCCTCCGGAAGGTAAATGTTTCATACGGGCATGTGAATGTCGTTTTTTCTTGATCCTCACGGGCTATGACAATTTGATTGTAGCCCGAATAGCCATCCAATAGACAGTAAAATGGATGTCCAGCCAATCTGTCTAACATCTGATCAATAAAAGGCAGTGGAAAATGATCTTTGCGAGTTACCTTGTTTAATTTTCGATAATCCATACAGACTCGCCAGCCCGTCACCGTCCTTGTTGGAATTAGTTCGTTATTCTCGTTGGCTACTACTGTCATGCCTCCTTTCTTTGGTACACATTGCACCGGACTAACCCACGAACTATCTGATATAGGGTAGATTATACCCGCATCCAACCACTTGAGAATCTCTTTCTTTATGACTTCCTTTCATGATTGGGTTTAGTTGTCGTTGCTGCTCTACAACTGGTTTGACATCCTCCTCAAGCAGGATTTTGTGCATACATAGTGATGGGCTAATTCCCTTGATGTCTGCTATGGTCCATCCAATGGCAGTTTTGAATTCCCGCAATACCCTTAGCAATTTTGTTTCTTGTAACTCATCAAGTGAAGCGGAAATAATCACCGGTAGTGTAGAAGAATTTCCCAAATAAGAATACCTCAAATGGGTTGGCAACTGTTTCAATTCCAAAACGGGTGGTTCTTCTATAGATGTCTTGTCATGGGTCTTTGCTTTCTCAAAATGACTTAAAGGCTCAAATTGCTTACCAGTCTGTAAAAGCGGTGTATATGCATTCAATAGCTACACAAACTCAAGTGGGGCTGGAAAATCTGCAGCTATAGGATTAACTAAAGCCGTTGCAAGTGGATCCGCATTACAATTAACCTCAGAAACTTCGTCCACTGCTACCTCTAACCAATCAATTCTGAAACACTCTTCTGCTTCCTTTGGGAATTTCATAGCTTTGAAAACGTTAAAAGTGACATCTTGATCATGCACCCTCATCGTCAGCTCCCCTTTCTGCACATCTATCAAAGTTCTACCCGTAGCCAAAAATGGACGCCCAAGTATAATCGGAATTTCTTTGTCCTCTTCGAAGTCCAATACTATGAAATCTACCGAAAAGATGAACTTATCCACTTTCACCAATATGTCCTCCACTATTCCTCGTGGATGCGTCAATGACCTGTCTGCCAGCTGTAAAGTAACATTGGTCGGTTTCACTTCCTTCAAGCCTAACTGCTGATATATGGACAATGGCATTAGATTGATACTGGCCCCCAGATCACACAAATCTTTCCCAAAGAACTTGTCACCAATTGTGCATGGTATTGTGAAACTGTCTGGATCTTTTAATTTGGGCGGCAATTTATTCTGTAGAATAGCACTACATTCCTCTGTCAGTGCGACTATCTCAAAATCTTCCAATTTCATCTTTCTTGACAAAATATCCTTCATGAATTTCACATAATTTGGCATTTGTTCTAGAGCTTCCGCGAAGGTTATGCTGATTTGAAGTTTCTTGAACACCTCTAGAAACTTTGAGAATTGCTTATCTGCTTTTGCCTTTTTGAGTCGCTGAGGGAATGGCACTGGTGGAACATAGGGGTTCAGCTTGACTCCTTCGGGTTTTTCCACGGGCTTCTCCGTTTTCCTTGCTAAATCCACATTCTCACTTGCATCGACTTCTTGTGGTTCCCTTGAATTCTCCTTGACTATTTCCGATAATTATGTCCCACTTCTCAATGTAATTGCCTTACAGTATGCGTTACCCTCTCCTTTTGGATTCTTCTCAGTATCACTTGGTAAAGATCCTTGAGGTTAGTTATTTATAGCACTGTGGATCTGACCAAGCTGAGTTTCAAGATTCCTTATTTGAGCTGCTTGATTTTTCGAAGTTACGTCAAATTGATTTATCAATTTCGCTAGTACTTCTTCCATTAGTGATAGCTTATTGGGTTGTTGATGTTGATGAACGACGGGTGGGTATGGATGTCTTGGAGCTTGAGTTTGAGTTTGCGCCTGATTATTGCTCCATGAAAAATTCGGATGGTTCCTCCATCCAGGATTGTAATTATTTGCATTATTACCATATTGCGGCTGTCTGTTTTGATTTCCAATAAACTGCGCAGACTCCGAATTAATAGCACAATGTTCCGTTGAGTGTTCTCCTGCACAAATCTCACAAACTGTCTCCAACTGATTCTTCTGCATTCCCATAGCGTCTATTTTCTTTAACATGGCAGAAAGCTGTGATGTTACTTGTGCCGACAAGGCTGTCATGGCATCCACCTCATAAATACCTGCTGCTCTTGGCTGATGAGTTCTAGCTGTAGGCCATTGATAGTTGTTTGCTACCATATTTTCAAGCAGGTTATACGCTTCTTCAATATTCTTTCCCATCAATGCTCCACCAGCTGCTACATCTATGTTCGTCCTAATTTGACTGAATAGACCATTGTAGAAGGTTTGGACTTGCAACTACTTAGGAATTTCATGATGTGGACATCTCCGTAGCAAATCTTTGAATCGCTCCCAAGCTTTATACAGTGACTCCGAGTCATGTTGAACGAAAGAAGTGATATCGTTCCGCATCTTTGCCGTCTTTGCTGGTGTACAGAATTTGGCAAGAAATTTTTGTGCCAAATCATTTACGAAATATTACGTAATGTATAAAAATACTTTATTTATGCATGATTTTTACCAACCAACTTATAAGTCGATAGCATGAAAAGTCGGTGGAGTGGCTTTTATGTTTAAAAAATTTGGTAAGTTGCTTTTGGTGATTATAAAAGGAATAAGCAAGATAAGGAAAGAAAAAGAAAAAGGAAGAAACACAACTCTTTCCTTCTTCCACCGTAGCCGGCAACCACCATGACCACGGGGAAAATTCCATGAGCCAACCAAGAAGAGAGGAATTATTTGATGCTTTCATGGGAGGATAATCAAACTTTGAAGGTATAAAAATTAATTATTTGATTTATTTTGTGTATTTTTGTTAATAAAAGAATTGTGTGGAAAAATTATAAATGATTAGAATAATTATTCTATATAACTTTTAGATGTATATCTATGAATTATATGAATTATAGATGTATTATGTTGTGAAATTGAGGAACAAAAATGGTTAAATTTGGTTGTGGTTGGCTACTGTTCGCAGAATGAAAGGAGGAAGAAAAAAAAGGTTGTTGTGCATGGCGCGGCATCTATTTTTTTTCTGGACGCGGCTTGAAACGGCGTTGTTTTGGGGGCAAAAAGGGAGGGTCGCGCCTTGCGTGGCAGAAGTTTTCAGATACAAGGGCCAAACGATGTCGTTTGGTGAAGGCGAAGGCGGAGGTCGCGCATTACGCAGCCGACAATGCTGAAAATTACTAGCATGCCCCTGGCCTTTCCGGCAAATCCCGAACGTGTCCCTTGACTACGAAAATTACGAAGATGCTCCTGAGCTTTCCGGAAAATGACCAGAGTGTCCCCAAAAGTCTCGAAAATTACCAAAATGTCCCCAAAAATTATTTTTAATTGAAATAAATGTTTAAAAATTATTTAAAAATTATAGAAAAAATACTAAAAATATAAAAATGATGTTTGAGCATTAAATTTAATATTTTTGTAAAAATATTAAATATTGAGAATTAATATTTAAATATTTTAAATATTAATCTAATGAGTTTAAAGGTTAAAAAATGAATACATAAAAATTTGGACAACCGAATATGCTAAAATTTTACCCGATAAGTCGGGTTGTCCGTATTGAAGGTGTTTGATATTAAGTTAAGTTAATATATTGAAGGATGAGGTTAAAATAATTAACCATACTAGTTAATAATTGACCCAGTACCCTAAAATAAATCGACGGGTAGGGTTACTTATACTATAGATGATATTAATTAAGGAAATTAATATCATAAACAAATGAATAATTATTATTTGATTATTTTATGATCATAGGTTGTACGAGGAGCATGATTAAAAGGGTATTTATTATTTAATTCCACAATACAGGCAAGTTCTTCAGTCCTTTAATGTTAAATGTTGTATGTTATGATATGTTAGTACTTGTTTAAATGTATATAAATTATGTGTTATGTAATCTGTGAAAAATATGACAACTATGTGTACTTTGTGCAATGATGTGAGATATATTGCTATAATAGAAGCACATCACATGATGTATGACACACACCGAACATGTTAAGGTATGTGCTACGTGAAGCATGAAATATGTTAACTGTTGGACTTGTTGAGCCGTTGTGCTCATTACTTGCTTAATATACATTTTTGCAGGAAAGAAATAAATTTCAAGAATATCAGATTATGTAGAGATAGATTATCATAGAAGGTGGTAAATGTTATTATTATATTTTTATATTATAATGCAATGTGGATAATTTGCCAATGTTACATTGATGTTATGTATGTGCCTATAAATTGGATTCAGATAGGACGAGCAAAGTTAAATTATGAACTATAATTGTACAAAATAGATGTTATGACAGAGATTATTAGAAGTTTAATTATGATTTATGAAACAAAGAACATTGGTATATGAATGATATTAAATTTTGAATGTTGAGCTTTATGACACTGGTAATAGAAAGAAAAAGTAAAGGTTGCGATCTAGGGACTAGGATCGAGATATTAAGATTTTAAATATACAAATATTTTAATATAATGATTGAGAAAAGAGAAAAATTTATACCAAAAAATTTGGTAATTGATGACTGTCATGTCAATTAATGGGTTAAATAAAGTGACTACAGATTTATTAACGAATCGAAATTTGGACGTTAGGTAAATAATGTTTAATAAATATGAAATGTAAGGTAATAAGGTTTATCGAATTTCAGGGTCGTTACACTTTTGGTCAATTTTCTTTCTTCACCAGACTAATGTATTCCACGTGGGTCCGTGTGCGGTTCGAATTGAAGATTTCAACAGCTTGCTTCGTGATTTCCTACAATATTTTATTCTTTTTGGTCCTACGAATTAATTAATTAAGTATTTTATTAGAAATAGGCTGCTATGTAATTTAGAATTTTAACTCCTAATAGGATTAGTAAAAAAAAATTCTATAAATATTTCTCTTGTGGCTAATTGTAAAAGAGTGGAGAGATAGCTTAGGCCATTAATCTTATCAAAAATTTATAGAGTTCGAGAGCGTACAATGTGAGGATCCGAATTTTCAGGATTTTTCTTAGTAATATTAAATGAGAATTTAATTGATAAAATTATCAAGGTTGTATAAATTAATTATTATTTTATGTAAATTAAGGTATGTAAAAGGATTTAATTGGTAAATTAAATCCGTACAGAGATGATAACAAATTGTGATTAAATAAAAATAATTGAAGAATAAATAGATTGTTTAAAAATAATTTATGAAAAATAAGAGAAGTTTTAATGAAATGAATAATATTTAAAAATTATTGTGAAAATACAGAAATTATGATTTTAAATGAGGTTATGTGATAATGTGAAAGGCATGAATTAAATATGTATATATTTATATATATACATTTTTATATATGTGTGTGTTATGTTTAATTGATAATTATAAATGTTATTAATTATGACAATTAAGGGATTAATAATTAAATTAATCCAAGTTTAAATGAAAAGATAATGAGAGAAGTTAATAAAATTGAAATTATTGAAATTAAATTTAATCAAGAATT
The DNA here is from genome assembly GCA_947179155.2 of Hedera helix. Taxonomy (NCBI): domain Eukaryota; kingdom Viridiplantae; phylum Streptophyta; class Magnoliopsida; order Apiales; family Araliaceae; genus Hedera; species Hedera helix. The sequence goes on from OX359266.1 coordinate 21,582,167, forward strand.
TTGGAGGAAGTAGAAATTAATTAAGAAGAAATGTAATTATATAAATTATATAATAATAAATTATATAATTTATATAAGGAAATTAAAGTAATGAATGAAGGAACTTATAATTATATAAATTATATAAAAATAATTATATAATTTATATAAGAGGATTAAATTAATAAATATATAATTATTGATTATGCAATTAAGGGATAATTAGAAAGGAATAATGTAATTATATAAAATATTAATATTATATAATTTATATAAGGAAAGTTAATGTGATTATTAAAGAAATTGAATAATAAATAAGGAAAATGAATGTTTTAAGTTATTAAAAATTATATTTATGTATAATGTAATTATTATGACTTTTATGAAGGATAATATTTCGGAAACGTGAACATGTAAATGTAACATGTTGTCCAAGTAACAAAGCGAAAAATTATGAAATAATTTTTATATTTTATATGAATTATTTTATGATTTTTGGAGGTATAAATTACTTCATATAATTACATGCATGTTATTATGCGTGTACAAAATTTGTCAAGAAAAGTACCCAAAAGATGTATTAATATTAATGATAAATCATGTTATGATTTTTAGTGAATTAAAATAAATATTTTATATACATTATATAAAATATTTATTACACGATATAATTACGTAATGTATTAAAAAGTAAATTTTGCATGTTATTTGTGATAATCCGGTTGAAAATTTCGAGAGAGGGAAAGGCGGTGGATTTGGTGTTAAATTCCAAATCAATTAAGATTAGTGGGTATTAAAGGAAAAAAAGAAAACAAAAAGAAATAAAACAAAAAACAAGTAAACTTTTTCCTCTCTATTTCTTCCCAACCGAATCACCAACATCTTGACGCCATGCCACCCACCACGTCAACCTCCATGAGCCGCCAAGAGGATGCCATCCAAGTATGGAGAAGCATGAAAGGAAGAAAGTTAACCTTTGAAGGTATAAAAATATTTTATTAGAATTATTTTGGTATTTTAGATAGTAAAATAATTTTATGGAAAAATAGTAAATAATTAGAATAATTATTCTAAATAATTTATAGATGTGTATCTATGAATTTCATGATTTTTGGAATAATTTTGTTGGGAAAAGATGGTGTTTTTATTGCAAAGTTGGCTACTGTTTCTGCGGAAAAGAAGAAGAAGAAGAAAAAGGCTGCCGCGCAATGCGCGGCAACCATTTTTTTGTCTGAAGCGAAGGTAAAACGACGCCGTTTTGGGGCGTACGGAGGAAGAAGCTGCGCCATGCGTGAGGGCTTCGGAAACGGAAGAAAAACGACGTCGTTTTGGCATCGGTAGCGAGGGGCCGCGCGCAATGCGCGGCCGACGACACGCTGGAAATTACCAGCGTGCCCCTGCCCCTTTTCGGTTAATACCAAACGTGTCCCTAGACGCGCGAAAATTACAGAAATGCCCCTGGACTTTCCGAAAAATTCTGGTTATGTCCCTAAGGGCGCGGAAATTACCAAATTGCCTCCAGAATTAGTTTTTAATGAAATAAATGTTTAAAAATTGTTCAAAAATTCTAGAAAATTATACAAAAATACTAAAAATATAGAAATAATGTTTGGGAATTAAATTTAATATTTTTGTAAAAATATTAAATATTGGGGATTAATATTTAAATATTTTAAATATTAATCTAATGAGTTTAAAAGTTAGAAAATGGGTTAAATGAAAATTCGGACAACTAGATATGTTAAAATTTGTCCGATGAGCCGGGTTGTCCGAAGTGAAGGAGTTGGATATTAAGTTAAATTAAATTATTAAAGAACGGGGTTAATATAATTAACCATATAAATTAATAATTGGCCCAGAGATGATATTAATTAAGTAAATTAATATCATAAAGAGATAAATAATTATTATTTGATTATTCTATGATCATAGGTTGATCGAGTTAAGAGTTTGAGCTATCAATTTAAATAACTGGACGCCAGACAAGTTCTTCAGTCATTTTATATTAAATGTTGGAATGTTATTGTAGACACCCAAATTTGGCACTTTTGTACTAACCCTGACAGGAGGGCAAAATCGTCACTTGACCCGACCTGCGAAAAGGAAGGTTGACCCCAACACAAAGCCACCTCAACGACTTAAGGTCGAGGCCGCCACAACGAACAACGAGCATAAGGTTACTTGAGGCAAGGCAAGCAGCTGATCTAGAAGAACTTGATTTGATCGCAAAAAACGACAAATGGCCACTACGCTCACGATGTTTGGACGGCCACAGCAGGCAGCCGCAGATGCACCTGCGGCTGCCTCCAGATCAGCTATACATCGCCATTGTTGCGTCCGAGAGCGAGAAGAAGAGAGATTTTGAAGGTTTTAAAGAGAGAAAAATGGCGGAAATAGAGAGAGAAACCTTCGGGTTTTGCCAAAAAATGTGAGGATTTGTCTCATTTTGTTCAATCTTTACTCCCTACATTGTATCCTACATCCGATTTGAGTGCTAGTGTGTGATTTCCATCAATATCAAGGCAAAGATTTCAATCTCTCTTAGTGTTGGTTCATATTTTGTAGTTTTATTAGATTTGATCTTTTATCTTGCTTTAGTAGTTTAATCGGTAAATATTCATTTATTTGTGCATTTGTTGGGTGGATCCACTGTGGATCCACTGTGGATCCAAACATATTCGGTGCATTGCTATTTAAATAGTTTGATATAGTGTATTTGGAAGTTAGACCCAATGTAGGCGATATTTGTTTTGGGATCTATGGATTAGGGACGGTTAGAGAGGATTTATTGCGGATGGAATCTCCTCCTAACCTCCCGATGATATCCTTTTAGTTTATTTTCTAGCTTTTACGTATGTAGCGATGACGATGCATTTGTATTGTAAATATGTAATTTTCGGGCCTTAAAGCGATGTCGGATCGAAAATCGGGTTTAAGGCCCCGTAATAGTAAAGATATGTGATTGTGGGTGTTTGGGGTTGTCTAGATGGCTCACATGGCCATGGATAGCCCCGACACATGTTGAATGTTTGTTTTGATTCACGACGTTAAAAACGATTTCCAAAATAAGGCAAATGATAAAGATTTTCTAAAAAGAATCAAATTAGGATATTAGACACACGAGGTTTAAAAAGTAAAGAGTTTTGGGCGAAACTTTGATCCTTGTTTGACGAAAAGGCTATATTTGGTTTTGAAATATCATAAAAGATGTTTTCGGAATAAATAAATAAACGTTTTCATTAAACTTTGTGCATAGGGTTAAAGAGTTATAGAAGTTGTCTTCATTTTATTTATATTTACTGTTATAAGGCAATGTATAGTCTCGATTCCTATTTGACAAAAGTTTAAAAACTATTGTTTTCTAAAATGACATCTAATAAAAACCTCATTGTTTTCGAAATTAAAAATCAATCTTTCTTATAAAAAGCGAAGCCTCGTCATTTGGGTCAAAAGACATCTAAAACGCTTTCCCGACAAAACACATTTTGACATATAAAATCAAAGCAACTTTATGCAAAAGGATACCACAAACCTCCATTTAGGCACACACACGCGCGCGCACACACACATTTTAAGATTTAAAAGGATAGGAAAACATCGAGATTGCGGTAACCGTATTTCACGGAAGTCGGGGGGTGCCTAACACCTTCCCCTCGCTTAAGCAAGCCCCCGAACTCTATGAATCTCGGTTTGCAGACCAATTGAATCGGAGTCACATATGAGCCATTACGATTACGAAAACAAAATTCGGATGAGTTGGTACATCCATTTCAACAATACCAACTGGCGACTCTGGTCAATTGGCTCATAAAAATTCAACATTTCAAAACCCCGTCGACACTAAGCCGACCCTTTTCAAAAGTCACATTTTAATCTAAAGGCTAAAATTGGAAAGGGCATTTTTTTTTAAAAAACGAAACGACCGAAAATCCCGGCGTCGACAGTTATGATATGTAATTCTTGTTTTAACTGCATACAAATTATGTGTTACGTGATACGTGATTAATATGACCACAATGTGTATTTTGTGCAACGATATGAATATATATGAGATATATTGCTATAGTAGAAGCACAAGCACATGATGTATGACACACACCAAGCATGATAAGGTATGTGCTACGTGAAGTATAACTGTCGAACTTGCTGAGCCATTGTGCTCATTACTTGCTTAATAAACATTTTTGCAGGTAAAGATATAAATTTCAAGAAATATCGGATTATGACGGATTTTTCCTAAAAGGTTGTGAACGTTATTATTAAACGTTTATATTATGATCCAATGTGGATAATTTGTCACAGTTATATTGATGTTTTGTATGTACCTATATGTTGGATCCGTATAGGATGAATAGTGTTAAATTATAAGACCTGATTATTCAAGGCAGTGGATACGGTAAGATGTATTATAAAGAGATATGATACAAAGGATAATTGTGTATTTATAATCAACATTAAATTTTTTTAAATGTTGAGCATTATGATTGTAAGAGAAAGAAAAGTAAAGGTTGCGATCCAGGGACTAGGATCCAGATGTAAAGATTTTAAACATCCAAATATTTTAATACAACGATTGAATCGAGAAAAAGAAAAATTTATATGAGAATTTTGATAATTGATGATTTTAAAATCAATTAATGGATCAATTAAGGTGATTAAAGATTTATTAACGGACCGAAATCTGGACATAAGGCAATTGATGTTTAATAAATACAAGATTTAAGAGAATAAAGTGGGTCGAATTTCGGGGTCGTTTCATACAAAATATCAATAAAGATAAAAATCAAGGATTAAAAGCGGAAGTTTTGGGGATTAAAGATTATAATCTGAGTGATAGACGGATTTTTAAACGCAATTTTTTTCTTTAATCTCTATCTTTCTTTTTTTTTCATTAATGTTGAATATTTTGTAGATTATAATTTTATCTACTATGAACTTAATTATAATTTAATATTTTAATGAAATCCAATGTATAGTTTTTATTAATTTATTCTTTTTTTAATTATTATTAGTTATTTGTGAATCGTTTATCACATCTTGAGCATTAATGTTTAATTGTCTTATCAACAATTACCATGATAATTTATACAAAATTGGAAGATGGAATATCGGTTTAGATCTAAATATGATAGCAATTGTTCATAAAATCAAAAATGGTTTACACGATTAGTATATAAGATATGAATATACCTATATATCTTTTTGCAACTATAGAGATAATTTGAGCTTAATACCCTAATTAACATATTTCACATAGGAATATAGTGATTTAATTAATTAGGGTATTCTTTGTTAATTCTGTTGCCTTATGGTCAAATTTAGATGGATTTGTTTATATGTTTATCAGAAGAAGGGTATAAATACTGTAAAGAATTCCCGGTTAACAATTCTATACAATTAATTAATTAAAAATGGAGTTAAGAGATTTAAATGAAACATTGGGTTAAATTAAATTCTTAAATTTATTTTATTATTCAGTTTTATTTTATTATTTATTTTATTTGTTAATTTTAGTTTCTTTTATTTGTTTAAATAAGATTGAGTTGATATAAAATTAGTACTTCAAAAATATTAGAATTAATTATCTGTGGGATCTATACTTGACTTATTATTATATTACTTATTAATTGTGTATACTTGCACGTAAATGTTAATTATTAAATTACACCAGCAGTACTTCATGGTATATTTTTATTTTCCAAGTAATTCTTCTTGTCTTTGTGAGTTATCCTTTGACATCCCCAATTTCTCATGACTTTACATTGTTGCCCTCCTATTATGAAAAGTCAAGAACACGTGCAATTTTTTGGGTGTCTACGGCCATAAAATGATTTATTAGTATAATAGGTCATTTTGAAGTAGGACATACATCACACATCCTTAATTAAGTAAAAACTTCGGGTTTTCAACCCAAACATTCCTAATCCACCAAGCAAAACTAGTGGTTTCTTGATTACAACCAACTAAAACTAAAGTTCATTTAGAGCATGTCACACTGACTTGAAATGATTCTACCATACCGATTGTCGAAGCTGAAGTGCAACCACCCATGGCAACAACTCATGGCAAGACATTCGATGCAGTCCCAATCTTAATCATTAAGTTACAACCTTATTAATTGTTTTTATCCATTATTACACTTCTTTTTATCTGTGGGATCTATTCTTGACTTATCATTATATTACTTATTAATCGTGTATACTTACACGTAAATGTTAATTATTAAATTAAAACAACAGTACTTCATGGTATATTTGTATTTTCCAAGTAATTCTCCTTGTCTTAGTGAGCCATCCTTTAACATCCTCAATTTCTCATGACTTTACGTTGTTGCCCTCATGTTATGAAAAGTCAAGAACACATGCAATTTTTTGGGTGTCTACGGCCATAAAATGATTTAATAGTATAATAGGTCATTTTGAAATAGGATATACATCACACATCCTTAATTAAGTAAAAACTTCGGGTTTTCAACCCAAACATTCTTAACCGACCAAGCGAAACTAGTAGTTTCTTGATTACAACCAACTAAAACTAAAGTTCATTTAGAGCGTGTCACACTGACTTGAAATGATTCTATCATACCGATTGTCGAAGCTAAAGTGCAACCACCTGTGGCAACAACTCATGGGAAGACATCCGAAGCGGTCTCAATCTTAATCATTAAGTTACAACCTTATTAATTATTTTTATCCAATATTACATTTCTTCATAAGATAGAACAATAAATTTTGATGACACAATACATCTTCATCTTCTCTTAAAAGTACACTGCACACACATGTCTTCATAAAGATTGAACAAATAAATTTGGACGAAAATAATACTAGTTCCATAGTGTCACAAAACGTGTTCTATTTTTGCAAAATTTATAAATTTTAATGATATATATATATATATATATATATATATATATATACACACACATATATATCATAAAAATTTAATGGTAACATAATAATAGAAGTTTGAAAGTTTATATACTTAAGGATATTGTGTTATTCAATATTATCATCAATAACAATATAGGGAAAAAATGTGTAAAATAAGTGAATTTAGCCCGTTGATAATTAATGAATGGAGCTTTTCTTCTAGATCTAAGGGAGTACTTTATTATATTATTCATATTACAATGAACGAAATATTACTTTTTCTTTTTCAAAATATAAAAGCACGACGATATGCAATATACTATCTTCGTTTTTGAGGTATATGATAAATATTATGGAGGTTCCAGTTTTAACCTAAACATAATTTGTGTTTCGTTAAAAAAAAATATTAAATATTTTTAATTTAAAATTATGCGATTTATTTATATTGAAAATGATAAATAATACAATTAGTAGTATTTTTTAGATAATATATAATTTTGTAATTATAGTGTTTGAAATTAAATAAGTTTATATAAATTTTGAGTTTAAATATCAAAAAATTAAAATTATATTTTTAAATGGATAAAATATAACAAAAGATAATCCTATATTTTAAAACAACTGGTGTATATTCTATTCACTAGCGAATACATCCAACAACGAAAGCAAATACTTATCTCAAAGTTTAACTGAAATAACTATCAGAATAACTAATATTCTCCCCTATTAACATAAGATGGGCCCTATTAAGGAAGAAGAAAAAAGAAGGCATTTGTGGGCCCATTTACATTTGTGCAGCAACTGATAGTCTGACTGGGCATGATTCGTTTGGGCCCACAGCCCAAAGTGATCTTCCTACTAATTCCCACCACCCCCACCATCTTTTTGCCCACTCCTCAACCCCACCTTCCCATTAATCTGACTAGAAACACTTCGTAAAAAGGACAAAGTACAAAATACAAAGTACAAAAAATAAATCTCATATCACACGATCAAGATAAATTTATTATTAAATTTTTTATTAGTACTTTTAAAATTATTTAATCTAATATTATTTTTTAAATTCATTATAAAAATAAGTTTTATAAAAAAAAATTATATCTAAAAATATTTTATCTCACCGCACTATGATGTACAATTACATCAAACGAAGACTTAGATTTAGATATAGATGTGTGGCATAGTGGTGTGTACAATTTAAATAAATAAATAAATTTTAAATAAAAATTATAAAATATACATTGTGGGCAATTAAAATAAATAAATAATTCTTTTTAATAAGGATTGTAATGCATGAGTAAGAGAGAGAGAGAGAGAGAGAGAGAGAGAGAGAGAGAGAGAGAGAGAGCCTTAAAAAGATGGCTTAAGTGACCAAAAATAAAAAATATCCTCAAAAAATGTCTAAAGTACATCATTCAACTAGATAAAATTTTACATTGATTACTTTATCCTTGACCATATTACATCTTGCTCAAATAGTAAATCAATCACATTAAAAAATAAATGACTCAAATTAATTAAATCTCTCTCCACAAACACAAGAGCCAATCAAACCAATTAACACACACCAAAACAAGGAGAAAATAAAAACTAAATTTATACTATCTCCTCTTATTTAACTACCTTGATTTGCATCATTTTGGAACATAAGGACTACTTATTATAACATTATTCCAGTAATTACATTTTTGGCCATTCTTAGAAAAAATAAGTTGTCCAAATTTATTTATATAAAAAAGGGCTATCTGCTACAAATTGTACGGGATTGATTAAAAAAATTAAATTTGGATCTTCCGATTTATTATGAACTGTAAGAGATGTATTTGTCCTAATAATGTCACTCTTTGTGTATATGTGTGTGTGTTTATATATATATATATATATATATATATATATATATATATATATATATATATATATATATATATATATATATATATTTATTTATTTATTTATTTTATTTCATATATATGTGTATATCCTTCAAATTCTTCATATCAAAATGCCTATACAGAGGATATAAGTGCAATGTTTGGGGAAAAAATTATGTACAATGGACCATAAAATGACAAACAACAAATTAAAACCATAGTTTTTTTTTTTTCCCTTTCAAAATCCATCATCATTCAACTTTTTGTTTGATAGAGATGTTGTAGGTGTGTCCTACTAATATCCTCCAAATTATGAAGGTGCTTGAGGAGTTGGGATTCCACCAAATTGGCATTTAAGAATTTCCACAAATCTAAATTGATTACAAGATTGATGGAATCAAGGAATTGAAAGTAGGTTCTTGATTGTTTATAGAAGCTCAATATCTCTTTCTAAAGAAAAGAAAAATTCTCTACTTATCTCATTTTCTTACTTATTTTTCTTATTTACATATAAAATAAATAAGTGTGACTCATTCATTTGGGTTAAACATAAAATTAGGTATAGTCACATTCATTTATCTTATATGCGAATAAAAAAATTGAGTAAAAAAAATGAATAGATGTAGAAGGACTTGTTTCTAAAACACTGTAACTTCTTGATTAGTCCTTAGATTCTTAATTTTCTATTCGAAAGAAATGAAATGTAAGATATGTTCTTTGAACATAATTATTAGAGAAATCTAATAAATTAGCCATGAAATTGTGTAATCATAATTCTTTGGAACAGAATACCATAATGATTATGAAATCTTTCAAGTTGGTCGAGCCACCAAGTAGATTAGTACTATGCAATTGATTCTCACAGACTTCTCCAAACAATCTCGTGTAATCTAATAATCTGACTTTCTATTAAGATATTTGAAAGTACAATGAAAATTAAATAAAATTTAGGTTGTGATATATGCACACCTTAAATTAATTGTTGCATGCCATTATATATCAAAAGATTATATTACCCTTAACTAAAAAGAAGCCAATTAACATATTTGTCACTTGACCGTTTTAGTTAAAAAAAAATTAAAATAGTCCACACAATCTAAGTTTATTAACTAAATAATTTCCTTTTTTAAGAAAAAAATTATTTTTTTGTCAATTGATTCTATTTCAAACTAAAATCTTAGAATTAGATGAAACAATAAACTATATGTGGATATATCATGCCTTAAATTATACAAAAAAGAAGGTTTACCACTTAAAAATCTTTTTATTAATAAATATTTTATGTGTTCTACTATTTAATTTAAATTTATTAGAAATTACATCATAAAATATCTCAAATCAAAAGAATGCTATTAAGTAAAAAAGTCCTCATACGTGTTGGAATAAATTTGTGTCGAATTATAATTACAAAACATATCAATATATGGAATTAGATAAAATTGTACGAGAGACCACTTATTACACATATATTCAAAAGGGTTACCACTAATAATTATTCATATAATTGACAATTAAAAATCCATGTAAACATTTGTAACATATATCATTTTCCTAAATAAAAAGATAATAGGTTTACTAAAGTACTTCAATTCAACATATGGTTGAGGATTAAGTTTTGTCTAACTATTATATCTTATAAATATGATGTATAACGAAATTAAGGTAAAATGGTTAAATAGTAAATGGTTAATTGATTTTATGTATATTATTGGTAAGATTATTATTTTTTTTATAACATATTTGTGTATCCAACTATTGCTCTAAGGTGTGAATATATCATCACCCTAAAATTACTCTCTCCGGCCAAAGTAAATGCCAATTTTTTTGTCTTTTGATCAAATTGATCATCTTTAAAATTAATATTTTATATTATTTTTGACAAAATATAAGTAAATGGGTTATAATTATAAGAAACTATAACCAATTTACTACTAACTCCATTTCTAATAATTTCAAAATTTTATATTTAAATATGTTTAATTATTAATTCTAAAAATAATTTATCCAAAAAAGTTGAAACGGGTTGGTTATTTTGGGACATAGGGAGTACTATTATAAATTCTCTACCTTTCTGCTTTCAGTAATTTGTCTCTAAATTTTTTTAATTAAATAATCAAACTGTTAATTTTAGTCCCATTTTGTCCAATTAAAGGTTTTACGTCATAAATTAACAATGTGACGTGTCATTTCAGCACTTATGTAATAAAGAAACATATATCTACATAATTATTTCTTCCAACATTTTAAATATTTAAAAGGCAAGATAGACAAATAAAAAATTAGTAACAAATAAAGCAAAATTATAAAATTCTGTCTCCTTCTTTTAAACTTATATATATAATAAATAAGACAAAATTGTCGTTCAACCCTAAATTTTAGGTTTCTTTTTACTCTAAAATTTAGCAATAAACCCCAAATATAAATAAAATCCTATTTAACCCTAAAAAAAACCTCAAATCTCTTCCTTGCAATCCGCAGCCTCTTAAATCTCACCAATTTCATTCTTACAATCCATAACCCCTGCTTCTCTCTTTAAGATAATTATTATGTATATAGATTGTTTCTTTTTCTTATGCCTTCGGTTGATCTTGATGAATTAAAGGAGTTGATCTTAACCACGGCGGCATGATGCTGTTGTTATTATATGCTATGAAGCTCAAGCGAGGCTGTTAGTTTCCCCGTTTATGGTTGTGTTTCAACTATACTTTGCAATAACAGGTTTTGTCCATAACCAACTTCTTCGATAATTTGTTTGTGGTACATGTTATAATATGCTGAAAATAAGATGTTCCAATCATATTTATTAAGGTTGACTAACTTTGATAATGGTAATTATATGTACTCCCCTCCGTCCCACAAAATAGTCTCATTTAATTTGCAAATTTTAGGAATATTTATATTTTTATGATAAAAAAAAAATGAGTGTTTACTTTAATAGTGATAGCGTGATTAGTGAAATTCTGATGTTTAACTTAATGATTTTGTATCATTTTATATTATCATAAGAAAAATAAATCTAACTCTTTTTGTAGAATAAATTTTATAAGTCCTCTCGTTACTTAGATATATAATAAATTCTAATTTAAAAATCATATTTATGATTTTACTTTTAGTTTTCTACTCAATTTTAGACTCTAAATAAATATATATTAAGAATATAAGAAAAATATTATGAGTACATAATAATTATAATTAAAAAGTTAAATAAATTAATGATTAAAGTTTAGTTATCAATTTTATTTCATACAGGCACTACTACAAAACAGTAAAAAGATAACACCTAAAAAACGTTGTAATTTTCTCCCAGAAACGTCGAGGTTAAGGGTGTCATCTATTTGACACATTTTATACAACGTTTTTAAAACGTTGTAGTTGGCTCATAATACAACGTTTTTTACTAAAAAACGTTGTACATTATCTTTAAATAAATACTAAGATGCTTGAAAACGTTGTAGATGGTATCATTCCACAACATTTTCTGGTATAAAACGTTGTAGTTTGATACATCACACAACTTTTAGACTAATTTATACAACGTTTATAAGATGTCATCTATTGTAGTACGTTTAGACAACGTTTTTAAAATGTTGTAGTGTAACATAAAAATGTTGTAACACAGTAGTGGTGCACCTGCAATGTTGTACTTGTAAAACTGCTAATATTAATGCAATGATATATAGCTAAAAAAACTCTAAATTCTCATTTAAAGCCAAAATGTATCAACCATTTTCAGTTTCAAAATATATCCAATAATACCATACGTTTATAATTTCAAATTATTACATCCACGAAATATACCAATTATCCACAAAATATACCAAATTAACTATAGTGCACTACGTACTACCTAATCATGTGCAAAAAAACATTCTTCCAAAATACATTCATCTAAACCTGTACATCCACCGTTAACTCATCACACAAAAAACCTAATAGCTTCTTCAAACAGTAAGGACTCAAAAATTGAAAATCAACAGTTTATAAGGCACTCCACCATTTCCATTATGGAGTTTACTTGGTCTTTGTGAAGATGCATTCAGATTTCTGCATCTCCATCTTGAAAATTTAAAGTCAAGCAGCTGGAACCTTTTTACCGTCCTCAACGAAGTAGATGGCAGCCTCAGGTACCTAGTAAGAGTAAAATTTGTCTAGCTTTTGTTATTAGCAGTAATCCAACTAATCAGTTTATATAGATGATACTCTTACAAGTCCATAAGCTTAATCGGAGATCAGTACTTTCTAAACTCAGTTTACATTTAGTAACTGGCCTGTTTAAAAAGAAAAGGTCCAATTTCATTTCTTAATAGCTTGGAACAATAACATGATCTGATTAATCCCAATATTGCTTAGGAAATGTCAAAGCACATAAAAGGTGGTTAAAGCAACTTACATCAAGCCAGGTTTCTGTTATATAAAGTCCACAACATCATATGCGATGTCCCCTTGAACATCAATATGCTTTTTGTCAATTGGCCCCTGAAACCAGCCATTTTCATATAATTATGCAACAATGTATTGTAGAAAAAAGTTCCCTACTAGTACATGTAAGCTATTACCTTAACAATAGATGCTCCAGTGGAATTTTTTTTCCCAAACCGTTTTGAAGCGCTACTAAGTTTGACACCTAAAACAACATCCTCTCAAGTTAAAATACAGTAACTTAGTGAATAGTCATATCATTCATCTCAACAGCATATGACTCACCAAAGAACTCCAGTCCTTTAACAGTGGTGATACATTTGCGCTTGTTGCGCACGACCTTTTCAATAATGACTACTTGCTTCTCCTGCAAAAGATTCCACTAATTAGTATTGTTCAACTTATTATTCTTATTATGTGATATGAAACAACTTAATAAAATCGCAGGAGGGAGAGAGCCTGTAACTGTTCACCTACAAGAATAATTGATTAATTCCAACCACTCTATCTATACAAGGTCAATTATTCCTCGGTGCTATATTTGTTTATACATGTTTCATGAAGCAGTGCATTAAGTGAAGTGCTTTTGCAAATTGAGAATTCAACTCATGTTTGGTGAATAGTTCTAAATTGGGTGTCCAATTATATAATTTTTTGACTTCAATATAAATAATGTTTGGGAACTCAAAAGTTTAGGGCCTTTGAGGAATGCCATTGCAAAAGCTCCACCGACGCACAATATCGTTCCCATTATCTTGGCAATGCTTCTCCAGCTCCGAAATTTTATTTTCTCCAATCTATATAATTATAATCATCACATTAGGAAAAAGTAAGTTAAATTGGTATAGTAATAAATACATACACTGAAATATGGTGTGTACTTCATTCCAATTTTCAACAATGACATTGCTATAGAAGAAGTTTCCAAGACGGGCATGAACAGTTGTTGGGATACATATAAATTAGGAGTATTGAAATTGGGATATAAATAGCGCCAGTAATATATAGTTGAAGTTGTAGACAAACCCAACAATGAGTGCAATTACAAATGTGATTGCAGGGAGCAGATTGGACATTGCACTTGCCGTGGAGGATGAGGCTAGATATAGTCCCTCAAAGTATATGTTCTAGTTCATTGTTACTCTGTAAATAATAAACACAAAAGCATCATTAGTAAGTAAATCATCTCTCTTCCTATATATGTAATTTATACAGATTAAAATGACCCAATAAGAGAGGCCAAAAATATCAAACAAAAGCTCCTTAATCCCAAACAACTTGTATTTGTTTTACTCCTGAACCAAAACAAAATTAAATCAAACATGACAGAGAAATAAATAGATAGAGAAAGAGTAGTTGAGATGAAACTATATATATATATATATATATATATATATATATATATATATATATATATGTGTGTGTGTGTGTGTGTGTGTGTGTGTGTGTGTGTGTGTAGTGTAATGGATGGTTAGTAAAACTCCAAGCAATTTTCCCTCTCATTTTCCAAGTTCCAATCAGGGGAAAACAGAAGGAAAAGAAAATTACATAGATCCTACATATTACAGAACATCATACAAAAAACCCAGAAAACCCCATTAACACCACAGTGAACAAAATTATAGGACAAAATCATACATAAATTAAAGGGGCAAATTTGTTTACCTCTACATCCTGGAAATTGTTCCACCTCAATATGCGTGCCAGCTTCAACAAAACAAACAAAACGTGAACATAGAAAAAAAACAACTTTAATATCTATATATAGATATAGATATAGATATACGTACATATACAGATATATACACAAATGAAATCTGAAATAATAACCTGAGGAAAATGGGTTTACATGGTATATCCTCCCGTTCATGTTATGCCTGAATCAGTGCGGCCAGCATTATTAGACCACAAATTAATGAAGATCAGAAATACAACCAAACTTAAAACAAAGTTAAAAAGAAAGAACCTTCATTTGGGTTTGCCTGTTTTGAAACCAAAACTTAATCTGGCGAGGGGTCAAACCCAACCCTCGAGGGACTGCTACTTGAGTTATCCGCTGAGAGATGCGAGTAACCATCCATATGAGAACAAAGAAAGAAGAGGGAATGAGAGTATGGGTCACGAAGATCGGAAAAAGAAAAAAGCAGAAGAAATGTAAGGAGGAAGGAGTGCGGCGGCTAGGGTTAGGGTAAGAGAGAAGGGGGAGGAAAAAGTTTAGTGAGAGAAAATATTTTTTTCACCTATCAAATTTGTTCATTTAATAATTAAAAATTATATATATATGCTTTGTGTTTTAATTTCAAGTTTTTACTTCCGCGCGCGCTGTTTTTTTTAAGCTCCGTGTTTTTTAAATAGATAACGTTTTTCTTCAAAAAACGTTATAACTTTAAAACCAAATATTGCCCCTTATAAATACATAACGTTTTTACATATGTATCTATAACGTTTTTTGAAAAAACGTTGTGAAAAAAAATACCACAACGTTTTTTATAAAAACCTTGTTGTTTAAGTGTTATCTTTTTGCTGTTTTGTAGTAGTGAGGAGACCTTTAGTTAATTAATATAAAGAAAAACAAATTCTAGCTTATACATTAGTGATTAAATTTTAGTTGACTTTTAAAACTAAAATTCATAACAGTCACTAACTCATTATTCTAAAACAATTATATTCCTAAATAATTATATATTATAAGTATTAGAAAAATAATAATGAGTAAATAGTAATTATAATTAAAAAAATATAATAAGTTTTTTCTGTAACGACCCCGTAATTCGACCAATCTTATTACCTTAAATTTCATGCTTATTATACATTATTTTCCTTACGTCCAAATTTCGGTCCGTTAATAAATCTCTAATCTCCTTATTTAATTCATTAATTGACTTTAAATTATAAATTATCAATTTTTTCGGTATAATTTTTTTTCTCTTTTCTCAATCATTGTATCAAAATATTTGATCACTTAAAACTTTACATCTTGATCCTAGTCCCTGGATCGCAACCTTTACTTTTTCTTTCTGGTACAAGTGTTGTAAAGCTCAACATTCAAAATTTAATATTATATATATTCATACAAATATTCTTTGTTTCATAATTCATAATTAAACATATAATACATTTTATCGTAACAACTATCTTGAACCATCACAGTTCACAATTTAACTTTACTCGTCCTATCCGGAACCAATTTATATGTACATATAATTTATCAATGTAAACTTGTCAAATTTAACCATATTGAATTATGATGTTGAAAATATGACAATTACATTCACAATCTTCTAGGGTAATCCATCTCTAACATAATTTGATATTCTTGAAATTTATTTCTTTACCTGCAAAAATTTATATTATGCAAGTAATAAGCACAACGGCTCAGCAAGTTAAACAATTTATACCTTTCATACTTCATGTATCACATAACATAATGTGCTCTGTGGGTGTCATACATCATGCTTTGTGCTTTTGCTAAAGCAATATATTTCATGTGTATCATATCTAATTCAGATTAACATTTACCTAAAGTGAACATTAACTCACTTCACATACAATTTCATATTTGCACCGAAGGCACATATCATTCATATCAACAATGGATCTCATAACACATAGTTTTATATGCATTTGAACAAAAGAGTTAACATACAGTATCACATAACCAATTAGCATCAAGTACTAAAGAACTTGCCTTGACGTCCAATTATTAAATTGATAGCTCAAAACCCTTTATCGAACAACCTTCCCAAAAGCTTAAAAAAACTTCCTTGAGACTTGTTCTTTATTTAGATGGCACCAAAATTCTCCTCCCTCTCGGTGGTGGTGGTGCACGGGTGGTGGTGGTGGTGGTGATGGAAGAAGAAGGTATGGAGAGAAAATATATGTTTGATGTGTGTGTATATTTCCTCCTTTATTACTTTGTTTCTTCTCCTTTTAATAACAAAGAATTTAATCACTTTTGAAACCAAAAAGAGGTCCACTGACTCTCTCTTCCTCTCAATTCGGATTAACATAAAACCGAGCACAAGTAATTAATTTAATACATTACGTAATTATTTCATGTAATAAATATTTTACCTAATGTATGTAAAACATTTATTTCAACTTACCAAAATTCATGACATGATTTATAAATAATATTTATACCTTTTTTAGGTACTTTACATGATAAATTTTGTACACGTAAAATGATATGCATGTAATTATATGAGGTATTTTATACCTCCAAAATTTATAAAATAATACATACAACATATACAAATTATTTTTCATACTTTTTCACTTCATTACTTGGACAACATGTTACATCAACATGTTTACGTTTCTGAAATATTATCCTCTAGAAAAATCATAAAAATTCCATTATACATAAACATAATTTTTAATAAATTAAAACCTTTCTTCTTCTCATTTATTTTTCATTTCTTTACTATTTAGCACACTTTAAATATACACCATGTAATAACATATTGTGCCATTTGTACAATTATATTTCCTTTCTTAATTAATGTATTCTCCTTATATAAATTATATAATCATTTTTATATAATTTATATAATTATATTTTCTTACTATTTACTTTAACTTTCTTTTATATAAATTACATAATTTATTATTATATAATTTATATAATTACCTTTTCTTCTTAAATAATTCCAACTTCCTCCATAATTATTGATTAATCCTAAAATCAATAATTATGTTATTACAACTCCCTCATTAGCTTTTTATTAATTTTCGGATTAATTTAATTATTAATCCCTTAATTTCCATAATTAATGAAATTTATAATTACAACAATTAAACACACACACACACACACACGGAGACATATATATATATATATATATATATATATATATATATATATATATATATATATATATATATATATATATATATATATATATATACATATCTTAATTACCATATAACACGATTTAAATAATAATTTTTGTACCTCCACAATAATTTTATTGTACAATTTTATTGTACCATTACATGTAATTTCTCTTATTCTTAATAAATTATTTTTAAACAATTTATTTACTTTTCATTTATTTTAATTCAACAACAATTATCACCATCTCTGTACAGATTTAATTTATCAATAAAATCTCATCACACTCTTTAAATCACACAAAATATATCAATTATAAGTAATTTAAATAACATTAACAATTTTGTTATTTAAATTCTTATTTAATATTATTAAAGTAATCCCAAAAATTCGGGTCCTCACATTCTTCCCCCCTTAACAGGATTCCGTCCCCAAAATCACCATTTCCGTAATAACCTTAAGTATTTCATTTATAGCACTTTGCTATACTTTTATCTTGATAAATAACAACTAATCCCAATAATAGCCATAACTTAGCTCTTTAGTAGCTGAAATTCATATTTTTAATGGATAACACCATAATGATCGTAACAGTCAGAGTATTCAACTTTTAACTAAGTTTACAATTTCTTTGTAATATTACATTTCATAATTATCTAAAAAAAAAAAATTTAACTCGTTTCTTGATACACTTGTCAAGATAGTTTCTCATTTTCTGAAAAAATTTCTTTCCTTAATCGCACTCACCCTTACCCAATCCACTTATTTCATACTCTCTATTGCACATCATTTATACTCTGCACATTCAACCTTCTTTCCTTAATTCATATTCATAAATCTTTTTCACATTCCATTTCTTTTTGTAATATATCCAACATATTCATTGAACCACATAGGTCATTTAGCACATTGCTTACATCATAAATCATTCCTTAATACCTCTATCATTCAATACTAGGTTTTAAATGCTAACTTTTACTTAATTTATCATAATCCTTATTTGGAATTACTCTAAAATCCTGGAGTGTCACATTCACCCCTCCTTTAAAAATTTCGTTTTCGTAATTGCTGTGTACCCATATCTCATTCATTTGCAATATACATATTTCCTTTGTATTTATTCAACATATCTTTCTTTCCTTCCTTTCTCATGGTCATTGCACATTGCAAATTTTCTAATTCATTACATTTCATAATTTCTTTGCTTCACAATTTTTACTTTCATTATCGCTCACAATTAAAAAAATTGCTACCCCATCCTACCATCCAATCTTCATAAGAGTAGAGGAATTTAAAATTTTTATTTTGGAAAAACTTTCATAATATGTTGAATGAAAACATATCCCAGTTTAACAGTACTTCACTCCCAGAGTACCTCATACTGCAAATCACTAAAGTGATGAATTTTCATAATATACTGAACATGATCCCGGTTTAATAGTACTTCGCTCCCAAAGTACCTCATACTATAAACCATTGACAGTGGATCAATCTGTCATTAAAGTGATGGATATCTCATCCATACATTGGCACGCTAGATGATTAGTCTGCAATGCATGTATCTTGCTATACCAGGTGACCATTTAATCAACCTGCAAAACTCGTAATCTCTTTATGTCCCCTTTTTATAGGGTTGTTCATTTCAGCATTAGAATTCATACAAAAGTAATTTGATTGGGTATAACTTTCAAAGAATATGAATTTAATAAATATATTTCAAAATTTATCTAGCTGAATCAAATAGCTTAGACTTGTATTTCTTCAACACTTGTCTAGCCAGATTAATTAGCATAGACTTTCTTTTAACAATTTGTAATCCGCAAATATTTTAAAATATTCATCATGTCAAAACTTTTCAAAAAGTTTAGCTGAAACAAGTAGCATAGACATTTTTTAAATCACTTAAAATTCATTGGTATTTTTAAAAGCACATTGGTGCGAAGTTAGCTTGAGGCCAAAAATTTCGAAGTCTAGCAAAGCTAGAAGAGTGGGAATATCCTAAATTCCAAAACATTCGCCCCTTTCCGCTCTTCACCTAATTACTGTATTTATTGTTAGGACTATTATTATTTATCATATTAAAATTTCTAACTACTCCAACTTTTCTATATCCCCGTATAGTTCATCAAACTTACCATACATTATGAGTCCAAGAACTTACCACAAGAATATGAGTTTAGAAACTTGTCCTAGCAATACGTAGTCTGAGAACAAATCAAAGACTATCCATATGATGAGGGGCTTAAAACATACCATACGATTATGAGTCATGGACTTACCATATGCATGAGTTTTAAGAACTCGCGCTTAAACTTAATATTATCTATCTATCAAATATACCCACGAGATAAGAATTAATTCCTTAACTTCTGTATACCAATAACGCGACTTTAACATTTCAATGATTATCAAATAGTAACTAAGTAAACACAAGTCCCCTGCCCATACAAAGGATTGTGCAACTCAGTCACCACGTGAGTCCTCAATTGAAATTTCGTACCCAAACTTTCTACCCCCTTATCATAACATTTCTGTAATTCATGTTTCATCATTCTCTGAGTTTATATCGTACTATTTCATAGTACCATTTCTCTTTATAACATCAAGCTATACCTTTTTTTTTTGAATCATTAACAGATCTCTCTGTTATTTCACATTCTCATTGGATCACATCGTGATCTTACTTTACAATCTATTCATTATTTGATTTCCTGATCTCGTGATCGTATCGTAGTACGATCCTCTTATTGTTCCTGATCATGTTATTATGATCTTTTTCTATGCTTTTTAGATTACCTTGTCATCTTTATTGCTTGAATCAGGTGTCCCCTGATTTTTTTTGAGATTCATCTTTGAATCCTTTCAAATATTCTTTCAGATATATCCTTAATTGAACTTATGATTTTTCTCAATTCGTTACCTTCATTCAGATCATTTTTAATGTCTCTATCTTTTCCTTATAATCTTATATCTTTCATATTTCCTTAACCTTAGCCAATATTTGAGAACTATATCTCTCAACTTATGGCTCTCTACTCTAATCCCCACATGTTCATTAAACTTATCACGTATTTGCGCTCAAGAACTTACCACAATCATATGGCTCGAGAGCTTGTCCTAGTCAGGCCATAGTCGCCCATTCGCTGAGGTGCTCCACCATACAATCATGAGTCACGAGCTTACTATACGCTTGGGTTTTCAGAACATGCCACTAACTTTACTATTTCTTACTAAGGTTATAACTTAAAGTATCGCTTACCTAAAGTTTATAACCTCTAGTTCTGATACCATCTATAATGACCCCGTAATTTGACCAACCTTATTACCTTAAATTTCATGCTTATTATACATTATTTTCCTTACGTCCAAATTTCGGTCCGTTAATAAATCTCTAATCTCCTTATTTAATTCATTAATTCACTTTAAATCATAAATTATCAATTTTTTTGGTATAATTTTTTTTCTCTTTTCTCAATCATTGTATCAAAATATTTGATCATTTAAAACTTTATATATTGATCCTAGTCCCTGGATCACAACCTTTACTTTTCTTTCAGTTACAAGTGTTGTAAAGCTCAACATTCAAAATTTAATATTGTATATATCCACACAAATATTCTTTGTTTCATAATTCATAATTAAACATATAATACATTTTATCGTAACAACTATCTTGAACCATCACAGTTCACAATTTAACTTTACTCGTCCTATCCGGATCTAATTTATATGTACATACAATCTATCAATGTAAACTTGTCAAATTTAACCACATTGAATTATGATGTTGAAAATATGACAATTAAGTTCACAATCTTCTAGGGTAATCCACCTCTAACATAATCCGATATTATTGAAATTTATTTCTTTACCTGTAAAAATTTATATTATGCAAGTAATGAGCACAATGGCTCAGCAAGTTCAATAGTTTACACCTTTCATGCTTCATGTATCACATAACATAATGTGCTCTATGGGTGTCATACATCATGCTTTGTGCTTCTGCTAAAGAAATATATTTCATGTGTATCATATCTAATTCAGATTAACATTTACCTAAGGTGAACATTAACTCACTTCATATACGATTTCATATTTGCACCGAAGGCACATAACATTCATATCAACAACGGATCTCATAACACATAGTTTTATATGCATTTGAACAAAAGTTAACATACAATATCACATAACCAATTAGCATCAAGTACTGAAAAACTTGCCTTGACGTCCAATTATTAAATTGGTAGCTCAAAACCCTATATCGAACAACCTTCCCAAAAGCTTAAAAAAACTTCCTTGAGACTTGTTCTTTATTTGGATGGCACCAAAATTCTCCTCCCTCTCGGTGGTGGTGGTGCACTGGTGGTGGTGGTGATGGAAGAAGAAGGTATGGAGAGAAAATATATGTTTGGTGTGTATGTATATTTCCTCCTTTATTACTTTGTTTCTTCTCCTTTTAATAACAAAGAATTTAATCACTTTTGAAACCAAAAAGAGGTCCACTGACTCTCTCTTCCTCTCAATTCGGATTAACATAAAACCGAGCACAAGTAATTAATTTAATACATTACGTAATTATTTCATGTAATAAATATTTTACCTAATGTATGTAAAATATTTATTTTAACTTACCAAAATTCATGACATGATTTATAAATAATATTTATACCTTTTCTAGGTACTTTACATGATAAATTTTGTACACGCAAAATAACATGCACGTAATTATATGAGGTATTTTATACCTCCAAAATTCATAAAATAATACATATAACATATAAAAATTATTTTTCATACTTTTTCACTTCATTACTTGAACAACATGTTACATCAACATGATTACGTTTCTGAAATATTATCCTTCATAAAAATCATAAAAATTCCATTATACACAAACATAATTTTTAATAAATTAAAACCTTCATTCTTCTCATATATTTTTCATTTCTTTACTATTTAGCACACTTTAAATATACACCATATAATAACATATTGTGCCATTTGTACAATTATATTTCCTTTCTTAATTAATGTATTCTCCTTATATAAATTATATAATAATTTTTATATAATTTATATAATTATATTTCCTTACTATTTACTTTAACTTTCTTTTATATAAATTACATAATTTATTATTATATAATTTATATAATTACCTTTTCTTCTTAAATAATTCCAACTTCCTCCATAATTATTGATTAATCCTAAAATCAATAATTATGTTATTACAACTCCCTCATTAGCTTTTTATTAATTTTTGGTTTAATTTAATTATTAATCCCTTAATTTTCACAATTAATGAAATTTATAATTACAACAATTAAACATAAACACACACACACACACACACACACACACACACACACACACACACACACACACACACACACACACACACACAGAGATATATGTATATATATATATCTTAATTCATATATCTCACATTACCATATAACACGATTTAAATAATAATTTCTGCACCTCCACAATAATTATATTGTACAATTTTATTGTACCATTACATGTAATTTCTCTTATTCTTAATAAACTATTTTTAAACAATTTATTTACTTTTCAATTATTTTAATTCAACACCAATTATTACCATCTCTGTACAGATTTAATTTATCAATAAAATCTCATCACACACTTTAAATCACACAAAATATATCAATCACAAGTAATTTAAATAACCTTAACAATTTTGTTATTTAAACTCTTATTTAATATTATTAAAGTGATCCCAAAAATTCGGGTCTTCACATTTTCTCAGAGATACGAGAGGGGGGGGGGGGGGTATTTTATAGATCATTATACATTTACGTATAACTTTTTCACTTAAGTACTTTTTACCAAATAATTGTACAATTGTTAGCGCAGCGGAATTAGTTTATTTGACAAAATCCCTGTCTGATGATTTATACTAAAACAAACAATTCTTCACAAGATTTGTTATTGGAAAGACATCACAAACATACATAACATAGATGTATATATGAAAGATAAAGAAGTTTGGGGGGGGGGGGGGGGGAGGGAGGGGGTAAAGAGATATTGAGAACACAAGGACTTTTAAGAGGTTCGGAGCCTGAACTGCTCATCCTCCTATCTTCAACTCCATTGAGTAGGGATATTCCACTAAGGATAAATAGACACTTAATTCTTACAATTTGGACACTAAGGGAGGACATTAAGTCCTCCCACTAAGGATCTAATTTACTAAGAATCAGGCAGCTCACTCAGTCCCGTCTTATCTCCCTAGGACACCAAGTCCTCTTCCCTAAACATGGGCTGATTCCTCTGAATCATACGGGCCTCACCCAATTTTCTCCTGAGGGACACTAAGTCCTCTTCCCATCTTGGGTTTGATTCCTTTAAATTAGGCGAGTCACTAAGTCCTGACTTACTTGTTGAAGATTGCGCTGAGAAGGGTGCTGCCAAGTTGGCGTTAAGCTTATATCGAATGAACTTGACAGCTAAAGAATGATTCCTTTGGACTTCCAACTGATGAGCCTTCTGGATTTGTTTGTTTAGCCCCGTCTCTTAAAAGGTTGGAATCATTCTTGGTTGATCCTCCAAAGTGTAGAGTGACTTTGGGTTGATGATGTATCTCTATAGTAGATCGATCCCCTCTATTGTCTTCTGTAGATTGACCTTTTTCTCCTTCATTATATGGACCAATCATTTTCTTCTTGTTTTGACCATTTTTCTCTACTTCTTTAATTTAATCTTTCCTTGTCGGTGGATTCTTTCTTTATTCAGTGTTTCAACTTCTCCTTTCGTTCCACCACCCTCTCTGTCTCCAAATGATAGCTTTAATATATATATAGATAGATCTTCTACCGTTTTGCCCGTTGAAAGATAGCCGTTGCTTTATTTAATGCTATGACTCTGTAAGATTTTAGGATTTATCAGATTACTTTCTACTCTGTTATGTCACATCAGTCTACTATAGGAGTGTTTGAAAGTAGTATGCACACAAGGCAATCATATTTGATATAATGATGCATGTACTTTGTAATCTTATTCATTTTTTAATAAAAGTTTATTTATACAAAGATATTTTCTTTATCCATATTTAATAGATAACATTAATTGTGATAAACCCATAGTTGCTGAGCAGTGCTTTTAGAATCATGATGATGATTATACTAATGAGATCTAAATTCAAGATAGCTTAAAAACTAAAATTGTTCCTAATCGTAGGATTCCTAAAATGGTAATTAGTGAATTTGGATATATTAGTACATACTATGCTTGCTCTTATGAAGAGGATGATTGATCTCATAATCATTTGTATAGAGACATTAAAGCTGTAACGACCTCGAAATTCTACCAACTTTATTCCCTTAAACTATGTATTTATTATACATTATCTTTATAACGTCCAAATTTCGGTTTGTTAATAAATCTTTATCACCTTAATTAATTCATTTATTGACATTATTGTCATCAATTACCAAATTTTTGGTATAATTTTTTTTCCTCAATTCAATCATTGTATTAAAATATTTGGATATTTAAAATCCTTACATATGGATCCTAGTCCCTGGATCGCAACCTTCACTATTTCTTTCTATACCATTATCGTAAAGCTCAATAAAGCTCAACATTCACAATTTAATATGGTTCACATCTGTACAATTATTCCTTGATTCATAATCTTTAATTAAACATATTATAGTTTCTATCATAACCATTATATTTAACTATTTTAGTTCATACATTAAGGCTATTCGTCCTATCCAGATCCAACATATATGTACATACAAAACATCAATGTAAACTTTACAATTTACCCACATTGAGTTATACATCTGAAAATATAACAATTATATTCACAACCTTATAGGGTGATCCGTCTCTAATATAATATGATATTCTTGAAATTTATTTCTTTACCTGCAAAAGTTTATTTTAAGCAAGTAATGAGCACAACGGCTCAGTAAGTTCAATAGTTAACACATTTTATACTTCACGTAGCACATACCTTAACATGCTCAGTGTGTGTCATATATCATGTGTTGTGCCTATACTTGAGCAATATATCTCATATATATTCATATTGTTGCACAAAGTACACATTGTTGTCATATTAATCATGTATCACATAGCACATAATTTGTATGCATTTGAACAAGAATTAACATATCATAACAGATAAACATTTAATTTCAAAGTACTGAATAACTTGTCTGGATTGTAGAATTAATTAATACCCATTCTATAATGCTTCACGTACAACCCATGATCATAAAATAATCAAATAATAATTATTCATCTCTTTATGATATTAATTTACTTAATTAATATCATCTATAATGTAATTAACCCTACTCGTCGATTTATTTTAGGGTACCGGGTCAATTATTAAATAATATGGTTAATTATATTAACCTCGTCCCATAAAATGTTAATATAACTTAATATCAAACACATTCGATACGGACAACCCGCCTTATCGGATAAATTTTAGCGTATTCGGTTGTCCGGATTTTCATTTATTCATTTTCTAAATTTAAAAATATTTAAATATTAATCTCCAATATTTAATATTTTTCCAAAAATATTAAATTTAATGCTCAAACATCATTTCTATAATTTTAGTATTCTTCTATAATTTTTAAACATTTATTTAATTAAAATCAAGTTTTGGGGGCATTTTCGTAATTTTCGCGGCTTTGGGGACACGCTGGTCATTTTCTCAAAAGTTCAGGGATACGCGCGTCATTTTCCAAGGCCAGGACACGCTCGGTATTTCCTTAACAGGTCAGGGACACGCTGGTAATTTCCAGCGTGCCGGTGCCGCGCATTGCGCGCGGCTACCCCCCGCCTATGCAAGCCAAACGACGTCGTTTGGCTTGGCGATGAATTAGCTGCCGCGCATGGTTCAGCCCCCCTTGTCGCGGCCTAAAACGACGCTGTTTTAACCTTAGTTCTGGCAAAAAAACTGGCCCTCCCGCAATGCGCGGACGACCATTTTTTCCCCTTTTTCCTGCTGTTCCAATAGCCAACCAAGCAAATAATAAACCAATTTTTCTTCAAATTTTCCACAACATAAACATTCTATAAATCATAAAATTCATAGATAAATCTCCAAAAATTATTTAGAATAAATATTCTAATTATTTTCTAATTTTCCATTAAATATATTTATCACCATGATTGCTAAAATAATTCAACTAAATTAATTTCTTTACCTTCCTTGAAGCTTTTCTATACTTGGATGGCATCAATATTCTCTCTCCTCTTGGTAGTTCATGGTGGCTTCCGGTGGAGGCATGGTGGTGGCTTCGGGTGGAATAAGGAAGAAAATGGAAAGAGTATTTTTTTTTTTTTTGTCTTGTGTTTTCTTTTTCTTTTTCTTTTCTTGCTTTCCTTTATGTATATATATCTCAAGCTAGTTAGCCAACTTGGATAAAAATTTACCCACCGACTTATTTGCCAACCAACGTGAAACTTCCGGACTTTTCCAAAAAATAACATGCAAATTTACTTTTTTTAATACATTACGTAATTATTTCGTATAATAAATATTTTATATAATGTATATAAAATATTTATTTTTAGTTCCCCAAAAATCATAACATGATTTATAAATAATTTTAATACATCTTTTGGGTACTTTACTTGATAAATTTTGTACACGCATAATGACATGCATGTAGTTATTTGAGGTAATTTATACCTCCAAAATTCATAAAATAAATCATACGATTTATAAAAATTATTTTTCATAATTTTTCACTTCGTTATTTGGACAACATGTTACGCCAACATGTTCACATTTCCGAAATATTATTTCTCATAAAAATCATAAAAATTCAATTATACATAATTATAATTTTTAATAACTTAAAACATTCATTTTCTCATTTATTTTTTATTTCTTTACAATTTACACTAACTTTCCCAATATAAATTATATAATTTATTATTATATAATTTATTATTATATAATTTATATAATTACCTTATCCTTATATAATTTTTATTTTACACAAAACACAAATTATAAAATTTTCTTCTATCCTTATTCAATTTAATCTTCTTATATAAATTATATAATTTTTCTTATATAATTTATAAAATTATTATTTTCTTCCTATATTACCTTAATTCCCTTATATAAATTATATAATTTATTATTATATAATTTACATAATTACTTTTCTTCTTAATTTATCTCTAAACTTTCTTCAAAATTCTTGATTTAAATCTAAAATCAATAATTTTAATTTTACTTACTTCCTCATTAGCTTTTTAAAATTTTTGGATTAATTTAATTATTAATCCCTTTATTTCCATAATTAATGGAATTTATAAATATCACAATGAAACATGCACACCTATATATGTATATACAAATGTATATATATTCATATCTAATTCATATATCTTACATTACCACATAACATTATTTAATTAATAATTTTCGCATTTCACAACAATTTTTATTGTACAATTTATTGTACATTTACATGTAATTTCTCTCATTCTTAATAACTTGTTTTTAAACAGTTTATTTACTTTTCAATTATTTTAAAATCATCATCAATAATCAGCATCTCTATACAAATTTAATTTATCAATTAAATCCCTTCATATACCTTAATTCACATAATATCACAAATAAATTAAACAACTTTGATAATTCTGTTAATTAAATTCTTATTTAATATTATTAAAGAAATCCTGAAAATTCGGATCCTCACATTCTTCCCCCCTTAACAGGATTCCGTCCTCAGAATCATAATTACTATAATAATCATTATGTACTTTACTTATAGCACCTTATTATACCTTTATCTTGATGAATAACAACTAATTCCATAATAATCATATCTTACCTCTTTAATACCCATAACTTACATGGATAATACCATAACGGTCGTAACTGTCAGAATATTTACAATTTCTTTGTAATATGACATTTCATTATTTTCTAAAAATTTTATTAATAATACTTTAATTCATTTCTTGATATACTTATCAAGATAGTTTCTAATTCTCCGAAAACTTTCTTTTCTTTAATCGCACTTACCCTTACTCCATCAACTTATTACATACTTTCTATTACACCTCATTTATACTCCACACATTCAACATTCTCTTCTTAATTCATATTCATGAATCTTCTTTACATTTCATAAATCATTCCTTAATACATCTATCATTCAACTCTAGGTTTTAAATGCTAACATTTTCTTAATTCATCATAATCCTTATTTGGAATTTCTCTAAAAATTCTGGGGTGCCACATTCACCCATCCTTCATAAATTTGTCCCCGAAATTTCTATGTACTAATATCTCACTCATTTGCAACATACACAATTCCTTTGCATTCATTCCACATATCTTTTCTTTCCTTCCTCTCTTGTGGTCATTGCATATTGCAATCTCTAATCCATTACATTTTATAATTTCTTTGCTTCATAATTTCTTTGCTTCACAATAATTACTTTCATTATTGCACACAATTAAAGAATACTACCCCATCTTACCATCCAATCTTCATAAGAGTAGATGAATTCAAAATTTTTATTTTGGAAAAACTTTCATGATATGCTGAATGAACATTTATCCCGGTTTACAGTACTTCGCTCCCCGAATACTTCATACTGCAAACCCTGACAGTGGATCAGTCTGTCATTAAAGTGATGTATATTTAATCCGTAATTTGGCACGCCAGTAGAACAATCTATAATGCCCGTGTTTCTTATGCCAGGTGACCATTCGATCAACCTGTAATATTCTTATTCTCTTTGTTCATCTTAGCCTTAGAATTCATTCAAAAGTAATTTGATTGGGTATAATTTTTCAAAGAATATGAAGTTAATACATTTCAAAAATTGTCTAGCTGAATCAATAGCACAGACTTATATTTCTTCAACGCTTGTCTAGCCAGATCAATTAGCATAGACTTTCTTTTATCAATTTATAACCCGCATAAATTTTAAAACATTCATCATGTCAAAACTTTTTAAAATATCTAGCCGAGTCAAATGTCATTGACTTATAGCTTTGACATACTTTCATAAATCAAAATCATTTATGACTTCATGTTACCGCATCATCTTGACAATACGTTGAGAATTCCATCGTTAATAATTCTTACACCATACTTTATGGTGTTGAATCATCTTGTGACGAAATAGTACCGCACCGTCTCAACAACATGTTGAGCATTCCATCATTCATCACATCTACACCGGGCTAAAAGGTCCATGAATGATTCTTTTGAAATACATTTTGATGTTAAAAATATTTTTGTCTAGCTGAAACAAGTAGCATAGACACTTTTTAAATCGCTTAAAAATTCATTTGCATTTTTCAAAGCATATTCGTGTCAAATTAGATTGAGGTCAAAATTTTTGAAATCTAACAAAGCTAGAAGAGTGGGAATATCCTAAATTCCCTAAACATTCACCTTCCGTTTCTTTACTTAATTACTGTATTTATTGCTAGGACTATTATTATTTATCATATCAAAAATTTCTAACTACTCTAACTTTTCTATACCCCTGTATAGTTCATCAAACTTACCACACATTATGAATTCAGGAACTTACCACAAGAATATGAGTTTAAGAGCTTGTCCTAGCAATATGTAGTCTGAGAACAAATCAAAGACTATCCATATGCTGAGGGCTCAAAACATACCATACGATTATGAGTCATGGATTTACCATATGCATGAGTTTTAAGAACTCGTGCCTAAACTTAATATTATTTATCTATCAAAACTGCTACCGTGACTATGATGATCACATAGTAACTAAGTAAACACAAGTCTCCTGCCCAGACAAAGGATTGTGCAACTCAGTCACCGCGTGAGTCCTTAATTGAAATTTCGTACCCAAACTTTCTGCCCCCTTAGTATAACATTTCTCATCATTCATGTCTCATCCTTCTCTAAATTCTTCTTGTACTATTTCATAGTACCATATACCTTTTGGACCATTAACAAGTCTCTCTATTATTTCACATTCTCACTTGATCCTATCATGACCTCGCTTTACAATCTATTCCTTATTCGCTTTCCTTATCTGGTGATCGTATCATAGTACGATCTTCTTACCATTCGTGATCATGTTATTATGATCTCTTTCTATGCTTTTTAGATTACCTTGTCATCTTTATTGGTTGAATCAGGTGTCCCCTGATTTCTTTGAGATTCATCTTTGAATCATTTCAATTATTCCTTCTGATATATTTTTAATTAAACTTATGAATTTTCTCAATTCGTTACCTCCATTCGAATCTTTCTTAACATCTTTATCTCTTCCTTATAATCTTCTATCTTTCATATTTTCTTCACTTTAGCCAATATTCAAGGATTATATCTTTTAACTTATGGCTCTCGAATTCCCCCCCATGTTCATCAAACTTATCACGTATTTGGACTCAAGAACTTACCATAATCATATAGCTTGAGGAGCTTGTCCTAGTCAGGCCATAGTCGCCCATTCGCTAAGGGGCTCCACTATACAATCATGAGTCACGAGCTTACTATACGCTTGAGTTTTTAGAACACGCAACTAACTTTATTATTTCTTATTAAGGTTATAGCTTAGGGTATCACTTACCTAAGGTTTATAACCACTAGCTATGATATCAACTGTAACGACCTTGAAATTCGACCAACTTTATTCCCTTAAACTTTGTATTTATTATACATTATCTTTATAACGTCCAAATTTCGGTTCATTAATAAATCTTTATCACCTAAATTAATTCATTTATTGACATTATCATCATCAATTACCAAATTTTCGGTATAATTTTATTTTTTCTCAATTCAATCATTGTATTAAAATATTTGAATATTTAAAATCTTTACATCTGGATCTTAGTTCCTGGATCCCAACCTTCACTTTTTCTTTCTATACCATTATCGTAAAGCTCAATAAAGCTCAACATTCACAATTTAATATGGTTCACATCCGTACAATTATTCCTTGATTCATAATCTTTAATTAGACATATCATAGTTTCTATCGTAACCATTATATTTAACTATTACAGTTCATACATTACGGCTATTCATCCTATCCGGATCCAACATATATGTACATACAAAACATCAATGTAAACTTTGCAATTTACCCACATTGAGTTATACAACTGAAAATATAACAATTATATTCACAACCTTATAGGGTGATCCGTCTCTAATATAATCTGATATTCTTGAAATTTATTTATTTACCTGCAAAAGTTTATTTTAAGCAAGTAATGAGCACAACGGCTCAGTAAGTTCAACAGTTAACACATTTCATACTTCACGTAGCACATACCTTAACATGCTCGGTGTGTGTCATATATCATGTGTTGTGCCTATACTTGAGCAATATATCTCATATATATTCATATTGTTGCACAAAGTACACATTGTTGTCATATTAATCATGTATCACATAGCACATAATTTGTATGCATTTGAACAAGAATTAACATATCATAACAGATAAATATTTAATTTCAAAGTACTGAATAACTTGTCTGGATTGTAGAATTAATTAATACCCATTCTATAATGCTTCACGTACAACCTATAATCATAAAATAATCAAATAATAATTATTCATCTCTTTATGATATTAATTTACTTAATTAATATCATCTATAATGTAATTAATCCTACTCGTCGATTTATTTTAGGATACCAGGTCAATTATTAAATAATATGGTTAATTATATTAACCTCGTCCCATAAAATATTAATATAACTTAATATCAAACACATTCGATACGGACAACCCGCCTTATCGGATAAATTTTAGCGCATTCGGTTATCCGGATTTTTATTTATTCATTTTCTAAATTTAAAAATATTTAAATATTAATCTCTAATATTTAATATTTTTCCAAAAATATTAAATTTAATGCTCAAACATCATTTCTATACTTTTAATATTCTTCTATAATTTTTAAACAATTTTTAAACATTTATTTAATTAAAATCAAGTTTTGGGGGCATTTTCGTAATTTTCGCGGCTTTGGGGACACGCTGGTCATTGTCTCAAAAGTTCAGGGGTACGCGCGGCATTTTCCAAGGCTTGGACATGCTCGGTATTTTCTTAAAAGGTTAGGGGCACGCTGGTAATTTCCAGCGTGTCGGAGCCGCGCATTGCGCGTGGCTACCACCCGCCTACGCCAGCCAAACGACATTGTTTGGCTTGGCGATGAATTGGCTGCCGCGTATGGCGCGACCCCCCATGTTGCGGTCCAAAACGACGCCATTTTAACCCCAGTTTTAGCAAAAAAATTGGCTGTCGCGCAATGCGTGGACGACCATTTTTTTTTCTTCTTTCCTGCTTTTCTAGTAGCCAACCAAGCAAATAATAAACCAATTTTTCTTCAAATTTTCCACAACATAAACATTCTATACATCATAAAATTCATAGATAAATCTCCAAAAATTATTTAGAATAAATATTCTAATTATTTTCTAATTTTTCATAAAATATATTTATCACCATAATTGCTAAAATAATTCAACTAAATTAATTTCTTTACCTTCCTTGAAGATTTTCTATACTTGGATGACATCAATATTCTCTCTCCTCTTGGTGGTTTCCGGTGGAGGCATGGTGGTGGCTTCGGGTGGAATAAGGAAGAAAATGGAGAGAGTTTTTTTTTTGTCTTGTGTTTTCTTTTTCTTTTTCTTTTCTTGCTTTCCTTTATATATATATATATATATATATATATATATATATATATATATATAAATTTACCCACCGACTTATTTGCCAACCAACGTGAAACTTCCGGACTTGTCCAAAAATAACATGCAAATTTACATTTTAATACATTACGTAATTATTTCGTATAATAAATATTTTATGTAATGTATATAAAATATTTATTTTAATTCACCAAAAATTATAACATGATTTATAAATAATTTTAATACCTCTTTTGGGTACTTTACTTGACAAAATTTGTACACGCATAATGACATGCATGTAGTTATTTGAGGTAATTTATATCTCCAAAATTCATAAAATAAATCATACGACTTATAAAAATTATTTTTCATAATTTTTCACATCGTTATTTGGACAACATGTTACGCCAACATGTTCATATTTCCGAAATATTATTTATCATAAAAATCATAAAAATTCAATTACACATAATCATAATTTTTAATAACTTAAAACATTTATTTTTCTCATTTATTTTTTATTTCTTTACAATTTACACTAACTTTCCTTATATAAGTTATATAATTTATTATTATATAATTTATATAATTACTTTATCCTTATATAATTTTCATTTTACACAAAACACAAATTATAAAATTTTCTTCTATCCTTATTCAATTTAATCTTCTTATATAAATTATATAATTATTCTTATATAATTTATAAAATTATTATTTTCTTCCTATATTACCTTAATTCCCTTATATAAATTATATAATTTATTATTATATAATTTACATAATTACTTTTCTTCTTAATTTATCTCTAAACTTTCTTTAAAATTCTTGATTTAAATCTAAAATCAATAATTTTAATTTTACTTCCTCATTAGCTTTTAAACTTTTTTGGATTAATTTAATTATTAACCCCTTTATTTCCATAATTAATGGAATTTATAAATATCACAATGAAACATGCACACCTATATATGTATATACAAATGTATATATATTCATATCTAATTCATATATCTCACATTACCACATAAAATTATTTAATTAATATTTTTCGCATTTCACAACAATTTTTATTATACAATTTATTGTACATTTACATATAATTTCTCTTATTCTTAATAAATTATTTTAAAACAATTTAATTACTTTTCAATTATTTTAAAATCAGCATCAATAATCACCATCTCTATACAAATTTAATTTATCAATTAAATCCCTTCACATACCTTAATTCACATAATATCACAAATAAATTAAACAACTTTGATAATTCTGTTAATTAAATTCTTATTTAATATTATTAAAGAAATCCTGAAAATTCGGATCCTCATAAAAGCAAGTACATTTCACTCAACGTGACTTGCTCAAGGAAGACATAATGGAGCCTTACTTGCCTGTCAATAAGAGTTCCTTTTGTGATAGTAGTACAAGTGATGCTTTAACTTGAGATCATCATAGTATCTTGTGTATGATGATTTATATTTTGACATATTCCTTAGAACCTTTAAGGTGTATCAAAAGGTATATCAGATATAATAAGTTATACATAGAGATAGTTGAATGATCAACAAAGAAGTTACCACTTCTAGTAAAAGAAGAGAATGTCCTATGCGATTCGATAAATGACAACTTACTAGTCCTTGGCCAATGCAGAATGGAAATTAGAAAGTAGTTTGTAATTTACATTAATTAGAGTTATTCATTTGAGAATCAAAATGCATATAATCAAATAAAATAAGACTTGACAGTAATACCATGTCTTATATTTGATTGGGACATTGTGTGGTACAATGATTGAATTATACGGTAACTATTCGCTGAATAGGTTCTTTTGTGATTAAATGACGAAATCTATATTATCTAAAAAGTCGTTGATCGTTAAAGGGGCTTACCCTTATTTTGGAATAAATATTATTTATTTAAATAAATTAAATAGTTTAATTTATTTATATAAATAAGATTATAATAGTTCTAATTTATTTATTTTATAACCGATTTAATATGGAGAACTTAAAGAGTCACACCGCAAAAAAATAATAATAATTATTTAAGAAGTAAAAACATTATTCCTAAAGGTGTTAGGAGGGTTAACTATATCTATAAATAAGAGAAGTCTTATTATGGATTAAGGTTATATGCACTTCCATAAGTTTTGAGAGAGTACTCACAAGTTTTTTAGATCTAATAAATTCGAAGAGAGAGAAAATTAGGGTTTGCTATCACCCACTTCTTGAATTCTTATTCTTCCTTGATGGATCATCCCTAGAGGCCAAACACTTAAGTGATTAACATTGATCAAATGAATCTAATAGGTATAATTCAAGGAGAACACGAAGGAATTAGAGTTGAACACGTACCTATGGAAAGTTAGAATCTACAAGGGTATAATTCTTTATCTCCTTATTGTAAATTAATAGTTATGCATAAAGGTTGATCCTAGATTATGGTTTGTAGTAAATTTTTAAATACTGATTTTACCATGCTTCCGCTGCTTATATGTAATTTGATTGCATGTTCATGGATTATTACAAACCAACAGTGTTCACGTGGGTGACGTCATTTAGCTGTTCAATACAACTTGATTTTTTCTTCACCTTAAAACTTTAGATGTACAGTAATTTCCATGAGATCTTTACTTATGCTAATCTTTCAATTTTTAGTTCATTGTCAGATTTGATATATTCTATAATTTTTCTAATCGTATTGTATCTTAGCAATTGTGGAGAATTCTTCAGATCTGCGGTGAACTCTACAAAATTTCATTATGCATTACAAACTTAGAGCTGTATGATTCTGCTCTCTTCAATATTCTCTCTTCAATAATGGTCTTCATGTACTCTATAAGTCCTTCAGTCTTCATATCATAGAGTGTATTCTTAAGTTCAACTGTTCTTATTATGACTCTATATCTTTGTATACAGTCATTTTACGATCTTTCTTTTAACTTTATGACCTGCTAGACAAGCTTAGTTCACTTTCTAAGAACTAAGACTTTTCCTCCTTGTGAACTTAGTCTTCTGCCCTTCTCAAGTTCATTCTTTTTTTTCCTCTTGATCAGCTCCCCCTCAATTGGACACTTGCTATCTGCAAGATTATTGGCTCCACTTTTTCTCTATT
Organism: Hedera helix; assembly: GCA_947179155.2. Classification (NCBI taxonomy): domain Eukaryota; kingdom Viridiplantae; phylum Streptophyta; class Magnoliopsida; order Apiales; family Araliaceae; genus Hedera; species Hedera helix. Next base: position 21,618,939 of record OX359266.1, read on the forward strand.
CAGTGCACTCCTTATGTTGTAGTGGATGTCACATGTTATCTTCTTCTGATAAGCTAGTTGTTGCTGAATTATGCTATGCTCCTCATCTTTTTCAGCTAGTTTACCTTAATCTACTTTTTTGCTAGAGAAGTACTCTTGATGATGATATCCCAATCATGTGATGTAGCAAATATGTCTCTCAGTGCTGTCGGCATTAAGTTATCTGATAGGTATAACATTGAGGCAGCTTATCAATGATGTAACTCTTTGTTCTAAACTGGCTCAACAAAATTTGTGACTCAATAATTTGAAGATATTCATTTCTACTTCATTCTACAATCATGAGTACTTTGACTAATTAAACACCTTTAAGCTTCTATATTTACTTCTTCAGCTAGAACCTTTTGTCCTTGTCGTGTTGTGATGAGTTTGCTCCACAGAACTCTATTAACTCTTCCTTTGTGTTGATCTTGTGGGATAACCTATGCGTCTTCTGGTTTTTCTCCTATTTAAAAGTAAATATGATCTCTACAAATTTATGCTTTAACATTATTCTTTGTCTGTTCAGTTTTTATCCGTAATGGCTTTTGTCTTCTGTGTTGATCATATACTAATTTAACTATTCTTCATTTTACGATCTGCTCTTTTACTTGACGAGCTTGTCCTTTCCACTTCGAATGACGATTTGGATTTTTTACTCAACGATCTGAGAGTTATGAATCACATAGTTGAGCTTAAGGCATCTTACTCGACAATTCTGGTTTACTCCATGATTTTGATCATTCTTCTCTATGAACTTTTAGTTTCTTTTATCTGACGTTCCAAATCTGTTTTGACAATCTTCAATCTCTGTTGTACTTTTCTTGACTCTGTTTCTTTTGATTTGATCTACTGTTGGTTGAGCTTAGTTGATCTTGATCATCAACCCAATTTATTACATTTTGGATAATACTCTGTATTTGGATTCAATCTAACAAATTTGAATCATAATGTCCTTTTACAACAACATTCTTTAAAGGACAATATAAAGTTTATCTTTTTGGATCAACCTAACAAATTTGATCCCTAAGTCATTTTACAATGATTGTTTTTTTAAGGACTGTACAAAAGTAAACAAATATTTATATATCTACAATTGTTCATTTGGTCTTTACTTTTTTTTGATTTGTCATTGTTCTTTAAATATAAACAGTAATAACTTAAATGTAAACACATAGCACATAACACATTTGTTCATTCTTTTCTTTTTTCATATAAACAGTAATAATTTAAATGTAAACCCATAACACTTAACACATTTGTTCATTCTTTTATTTTTCATTGTTCCTTTATTTCTATCTTTTTCATTATTCTATGAATGTACACATATACTTAGTTTGTTTATCAGTTATTACTAAACATATTTAATTTACAAAACAAATTATCATTATTTTGTCGTCATTAAATCCAAATAGGCAAACATAATTATGTACTAACAATCTCCCCCTATTTGATGATGACAAAATAAATATTCAAAAATCAAACAATAAATAATATTTAGTTATAACACAAATGAACACAGTGAGAAGCCGTATTGATAAAATCATTTTCATTTATATAAGCATTTCCAAAGAAGATAAATGATTACAATTGTCAGATCATAGACATATTATAAGTATCTCCTCCTAACTCCTCCTAAGTTATATACACGTCTCTTAAGCGCTCCCCCTCAGTTCTATATTTGAAAGTAATATGCACAAAAACCAATCACATTTGATGTGATGTAGCGTATACTTCGTAATCTTATTCATTTATTAATAAAAGAATTCATTTATTTAAATGTATTTTCTTTATTCATATTTAATTGTTGAATTAATTGTGATAAACCCATAGTTTTGAAGCAATGCTTTTAGAATCATGATGATAATTATACTAATGAGATCTAAATTCTAGATAATTGTTCATAATCTTGGGATTACTAAAATGGGGATTAGTGAATCTGGATAGATTAGTAAATATTATGCTTGCTGTTTGAGAAAGATTGATCTCATATAATTGTGACGCCCCCAAATCCGGGTCCCTTGTACCACGGGTTTGGTGCTCATATGACTATTCTACCCTGTCATCTCATACATCCAATCTGAATAAAATAATAATAAGAGCTTGATTTACATTCATCCATAACTAATCCCAGGTTCTACGTACCTTTATACATACAAGCTACCGTACTTGATATATTACAAAATACAATAATAAATACACAATAATTACAATATTAGCACATTTACAGCTGGTTCGCTTTTCCTTTACCCTTATCTACATCCGACCCCTCGGTCTTCTCTGGTTTAGCTGAAATATCATGAATGAAAGCAAAAGTGAGCATTAAATAGCTCAGCAAGTAAATAAACACAAGGTAATATGATGTTTCAGAATGATACATATAAATCATTTACAATGGAATAGAGTGTACATATCAACGTTGGTCTGTAGCATTTCAATAGAGGATGAGGAAATTATAACACAACATGAACATAATTATTTGAGGTCAAGAGATTATAATTGCTGTATGGTCACAAGACCAAGAACACGTTAAGAACAATATCAATCATTAAGACCGATACTCCCCAAATTAATTATAATACGTTAAGAACAATCTCAATCACAAAGACTGACATTGCCCAAGAGGTAATAACACCAATATAGATGCGTACTCTGGGTGATCAGCCCATCGTACTTTATATTGTGCACAACAAGCATCTAACGACGCAACCACGTCATAATTATTTCATTTCCTTTATCCTTTATTCCCCTTTTATTTTATAGGGTTGTTCTGTTACAGCATATCATAGAGTCCGCACCACAACAATGTGGATTGGAGAACATAACAATCAATAACTGAATTTAACATGAAACATACATGTGTCTAGCTAGAATCAAAATTGGCATCGACCTTTTCAAAAATAGTTTAATAAGAAATGAACTTTGCATGATAACATGAATAAACAACATGAATGTCTGTTCAAGAATCTGTAATTAAAAGTTCAGTCAGAAAACTTGCCTTGGTCCTCGTCTATCACAACTGGTAAAAATTTTTCCCGTCTATAACCTACATGGCCATAATATTGGTTCATGCATTAGTTATATACACATGCATGCCATAACTTGCTAAACAAGCTACCCATTAACTTTACATAACCCTAATCACATAACACATTGTTCATCTATGTATTAATATCTACCATATTGATTATTTTTATCAATTTATGGTTTACATATGTGTTTCTATCATTAAATATCAAAAGATTTCATTTTGGGTCAAAATATCATTTTTTTTAAAGTCTGCCAACTGCGGCCCCGACCGGGTTTTGGCCTAAGAAACCACGACCCTGGCCGTGACCTCTCAGCCAAACTTGGCCCCGGCCGTGGTTTTGCCTACAAAACCATGGCCTAGGCCGTGGCCTAGAAATCTGAAATTTTAATTTTCTCCCCTGTTTTGCTGATTTTTAATTCTTTAACCATACATCCGATTGACACCAAATTTGGTACACATGTAGACCTTATACCATAGTATTTTATAAAATTTTCCTTTGCCTCATTTGGCCTCTTAATATCCAAGATATACTAGTCCATAGGAGGCCTGTTGGTAACAATTTCAGACTTAGAATTTTTTTAAAACTTCAAAATTCCAACTTTGGTAACATTGTGATTTTTGGCCATTCACTTCAAAACTTCGTTCCGACACTTGACATAGCTCACATACGTCATATATGACATCTAAACTTTCAAAATGATAAAACTTCGCACGAGGTGACTTTTGTCCGTTAAAATCCGTTTCGAATCGAAACGATCGATTTCGATCGTTCGAATCGCCAATTTATTCAAATTTAACTCCGTTGATTACTAAATCAACTTAAACACGTGTAATAACATAAAACTTAAGTGTTTGGCTCCATTTTACCTCTAATTCTTCAAAATTGCCAAAAATCACACTTTGACCTCACTTCATCAATTTTTTCAAACTTTTCAAATTTCAAACTTGAAGTCACTAAACACTTTAATCTCAATACGCCACATAGGCAATCACCCACACATTTAATGACTTAATACGTCTCTATAACTTCCATATGCACAACTGTAGACACCCAAATTTTGCACTTTTGGACTAACCCTGGCAGGAGGGTAAAATCGTCATTTGACCCGACACGCGGAAAAGAAGGTGGACCCCAACACCATGCCACCCCAGCGATTTACGGTCAAAGCCGCCACCACGGACAACGAGCATCCGGTCACTTGAGGCAAGGCGAACAGTTCACCCAGAAAAGCCTGAGCCGACCACAAAAGACGACTGATGGCCACTCCGCTTACAATGTGCGGGGGGGTAGGGGGCAGCGCCCCCTGAAAGACAGGCACAATTGTCAAAAGCTACATCAAGTCGCAACCCTCCGAACTAGCCTCCCAGAACAATATGGCACGTTTCCCAGGGAGTTCCGGACTGCAAAAATACAGCCTCCCAAAATAATACCGCAGAAATTGGCGAATTAGGACCGCGTGGCACGAAAACCGAGAAAAGCCAGCCAGACAGCCGCGGATGCATCTGCGGCCAAAACGAGTTTCGAGGTTCGCACGGCTCGAGGAGACGGCACACGGCAGCCGAGGAAACGGCGCAGGCGGCCAGCCGCCCAGCCGCAGATGGATCTGCTGCCAGCCGCAGATGCATCTGCGGCTGCCTGGAAATGGCTATAGATCGCCATTTCCACCCGAGAGCTCGAGGAGAGAAGAAATTTTAGGATTTTAGAGAGAGAAAATCGCGAGGAAGAAGGAGAGGGAGCTCGGGTTGGATCAAAACTTGAGGGAAATCTCACTTTGTGTGCTAGATAGTTGAGTATTCTTGTGGGTTTGCTAGATCTTGGAATAAAAGCTCGTTTCGGTTCATCACAAGGTGAAAAAGGAGTGTTCTTTTGATGTTTTTTTGTTTATATTGATGTATTGATGTTGTGTTTTTTGAGTTTGTGATGTAGTTTGTTGTTGTGTGGATGATGATCCGTGGGTTAGGGGTCGTTAGCGAGGGTTCCATTGGAACATAATCTCCTCCTAACGCCCCGATGACATCCGTACGGGGATATATCGTTCATTGGAAGTTTTTAAATAGTTGTAGTGTTGGTTTTGTGTGATTTACGATTTATATAGCATCGTAGTTGTTTAGCGTGGTTAGATTTGGTTGTTGTATGAGTTAGGTAGCGTTTTGAATGATTGTGAGCCTAGGGAGGAGATCCTAGCGGTCGAATCCCGATGATGGACGTTTTGGGTATGTGTAATCATGATGTAGAGTCCATGGATGTGTGTTTTGTAATATCGGGCCTTAAAACGACACAAATGCGTGTTCGGGTTAAGGCCCCGTGAAAATAATGAAATATGTGATTGTGGGTGTTTGGGGTTGTCTGGATGGCTTACATGCCCGTAGATAACCCCGACACGTTTTGGGGTGTATGTTTTAATTTACGACACGAAAAAATGGTTTGCAAAATAAGGCAAATAATGAAGATTTTATAAAATCAAGCAAATTTAGGATATTAGATTCACGAGGTTTAAAGGTTAAGTGTTTTGGTAAACTTTAATCCATAATTGATGAATAGGCTTTAGTTGGTTTTAAAACGTCACAAAAAACGATTTTACAAATAAATAAATGTTTTCATTAAACTTTGTGCATAGGGTTAAAGAGTTCTAGAAGTTGCCCTCGATTTATTTATATTAACTGTTAGAAGGCAATGTATAGTCTCGATTCCTATTTGACAAAAGTTTAAAACTATTGTTTTCTAAAATGACATCTAAATAAAAAACCCTCAACGCTTTCGAAATTAAAATCAATCTTTCTTATAAAAAGCGAAGCCTCGTCATTTGGGTCAAAGAACGTCCAAAACACTTTCCAGATAACACTTTTGCCATATAAAAATAAAAGCGAACTTTTATGCAAAACGCACCACAAACATTCATCTAGGCACGCACGCACACACACGCAAACCACACATTTTAGGATTTAAAAAGGATAGGAAAATATCAAGATTGCGGTAACCGTGTTTCACGGAAGTCGGGGGGTGCCTAACACCTTCCCCTCGCTTAAGCAAGCCCCCGAACTCTATGAATCTCGGTTTGCGGACCAATTAATCGGAGTCACATATGAGCCAGCGATTACGAAAACAAATTCGGATGAGTTGGTACATCCATTTCAAATATACCAACTGGCGACTCTGGTCAATTGGCTCATAAAAAATCGATCTTTCAAAACCCGTCGACACTAAGCCGACCCTTTTCAAAATCACATTTAATTCAAAAGGCTAAAATTGGAAAGGGACATTTTTAATAAATAAAAAACGAGACGAACGAAAATCCCGGCGTCGACAGCTGGCGACTCTGCTGGGGACATTAGAGGGCTTAAGCCGCATTTAAAATCCTGATGTTTTCCTATCCTTTAAAAATCTAAAAAATGTGTGTTTGCGTTATTTGCGTTGATTTACCTCTTTGTGCGTATGTGGATGGTGTGATTGCGTTTTTTCTGTTCAAGTTTTTACTTTAGTGGATGGTGTGATTGCGGTTTTTCAAGTCGTTACTTTATTAGCATCATATGCATACGGTGAGGACGATGAATGTATGATTGAATGTATGTTGAGCAGTTCCTCCTCCTGAGGCAAACCCGTCGGATGTGGATTACTGGACTCAAAGGGGTGCTCCCCGGCGAGGCTCAGGAAAAGCATCCACTCAGATCCAATCCAATTGAAAGATCGGATTTATTCCCTTCGAGTATGTTGCGAAGATCTGGGAACCTTCATGCCGAAAAGCCCGCGAGAGTAACTTAGGGTAGGTCAGCCTCAGATAAACCCAACGCACGGAAAGTCTCTTCATGCCCTTTTACGCTTTACGCGCATGATATCATACTGTAGTCAATCATTTTGTACCAACCAATTTTGTCAAAATAAAAGTACTAACCTCTGTTTTACAGGGACAGCTTGGAGAGCATCATAAATTGCACAATGTCATTACTTTGGATAAAATAAAGGGATACTAACCCTGTTTTGCAGGAAAATATTACAAAACTCAAAAACTCAAAAAATATTTGCTTTAGCATGCATCCACCAATGTCATTTCCCGAAACTAAACTTCGGTTGTTTTATACGCAGGATTGCTCCCCAAACCCGTCTCCGATCTAAGAAAGCCAGAGAATTAACAGTCGAGATGGCTGAGAACCCTAATCCTGACCTGGCTCCCGTATCTCGGGAAGAGTTCAATGCTGTGAAAAATCAAATGACCGAGCTGACCATGTTGCTCAAGGAGCATTTCAAACTAAAATCAGGGCCACAGCTTGAGGACCCGGCGGGGCCATCATCCCAAGGAAACGCACTGACCCCGGAAACTCCTAAAGTTGAGCTACCAAAGCAAGTCATTATCATCCCCGAAGATGAGGTTGCCAGCGGTGTTAGTAAGAAAATAAAGCAGATGGAAGAGGCCATCAAAACGATGAAGGGGATCGGGTCATATGGCAGTGTTAACTATTCCGACCTGTGCATCTTTCCGGGAACCAGATATCCAGAAAAATTCAAACTCCCCGAATTTGAAAAGTACAACGGGTCGGGGGATCCCTACACGCACCTGAAAGTATACATCGGAGAGCTAGGAGGATATGCTGAGGATGAATCGCTAAGGATGCAACTGTTCCAGAAAAGCCTGACAGGGGAGGCTAGGACGTGGTATGCAAGATTGGATAATGCTAAGATCCACAACTGGGAGGAGCTGGCCCACACTTTCCTAACCCAGTACAGTTTTCAGTCCCAGATGGCCCCGGACCGCTACCAGATGACCAAAATCAGAAAACAGACCAGTGAATCCTTCAGAGACTATGCTCAGCGGTGGAGGAGGATGGCAGCCCAAGTGAACCCACCCATGAGTGAGGCAGAAATGGTCATGACTTTCAATAATATCCAGGAGGCTCCCTATTATGAAAGAGTAATGGCGGGAATAGGAAAGCCTTTTGCGGAGATGATCAAGCATGGGGAAATGGCTGAGATGGGTTTGAAGTCAGGAAAGATCAGAGATCTCACAGCTCTCGAGGCTGTGGCTGAGCAAATCCAGAGTGGGAATTACGGCAGTTCATCCCGGAGACCCCAAAAGAGAAAGGAGGAGGATGTGTCCCTGGTACTGCAAGGACTATCAGGGAAAACAATGACCAGCCCCCCGGTCCACATACAAAGAAATGAGGCCCCGCGCCCATCAAATTTCAACAATCAGAGGTATGAGGGGCGTCGAAAATTCGAAAAGCCGCAAGAGAGGGAGTTCACCCCTTTGAGGGATTCGTTGGAGCAGATACTGACCCTGCTGGTAAGCCAGAAGAAGATTACCGAGCTATTGCCTCCGTCAGACCCAAAGAGCAAGAGATATGACCCTAGCAAGAGATGCGCCTACCACTCGGCATCCCCGGGGCATGACACCCAGGAGTGCTGGTCTCTCAAACACAAGATCCAGAACATGATTGACAACGGAGAAATCGTGGTGGAACAACCGGAATCCCCGAATGTGAAGGCCAACCCTCTTCCCGAGCATAATGGGGGAGGCGTAAATACAGTGGAAGCTAGTGGGGCGGAGGGTCCCCTAAGATTGAGATACATAAGGAGGATAGAAGGAGAAATTGCTGTGACCAATGCCCGGGAGGATGCGCCAAGGGAGCCTATTAAGTTGGTTGGAGTAATTCAAGGGACCAAAACAGAGCCTATCCGGTTATCAGCTCCAAGACCCCTTGTCGTAACAGCTAGATCACAATTGCCAGTCACCAACCTGAAGACTGTTCCGTGGAATTACGGGGAAAAAACCGTGGAAGAGGCCAGTTGTGCATGGGTCAGCTCCAAAGGAAATCCATTGTATCTACCAAGGCGGGTTTTTGAAAACACAAAAAGGGAAAACGGGAAAATATCAGAGGACAAAGCGTTGGAGTTTTGGGAGAAGATGAATCACGGCAAGGCAAATGTGGCCAAAACACTGGAGGTGCAGCCACCCCTGACATCCATCTTAGATCTTGCCTTGGCCTCAAATGACCATCATCAAGTATTAAGCAAAGTCCTGGAAGAGGCCCATGTCCCCAAGACAATCAGTACAGAAAGATTCAGCCACTTGGTGGGCCATCTGTTAGACAGCAATGTAATATCATTTACCGACGACGACATCCCTGAAGAGGGAAGGGGGCACCGAAAGCCGTTACACATTTCTGTCATCTCGTCCGGATATGTGATGAACGGAGTCTTGATTGATGGTGGGTCAGCCCTGAACATTTGCCCATACAATACTCTGGAGAAAATGAAGATCAACCCTAAGCGCCTGCGGGCCAGCCAAGTGGCGGTAAGGGCGTTTGATGGATCGAGAAAGGACACGGTGGGAGAGATTGAGCTGCCGGTGGAGATTGGCCCGTATACTTTTGATATTTCCTTCCAAGTGCTAGATATCACGGCCAATTACAACATGCTCTTGGGGAGGCCCTGGATTCATATGGCTGGGGCAGTTCCCTCCACTCTGCATCAGCAAATAAAGTTTATCGTTGAGGGACACTTGATCACAATCGCGGCAGAATCTGACTACCCTGTTCCCTCTGTAAAAGGCATGCCGGTGATCCATGTGGACGAATCAGCCGAACCAATCAGCTATCAAGCGTTTGAAATCAGCACCCCTCAGTACAAGCAATTGGGAGCCCCGGAGTTAAAGCTTAAGGTGTCCCCCGAGCTCACTTTCGTTGCCCGGGAAATGATGGCAATGAACTTTCAGCCGGGGCAAGGGCTAGGCAAGCACAGCCAAGGAATCACCGAACCCATCAAAGTACCAGTGCAGTCAGGCAAGGCAGGGTTAGGATATCATGGAGGTATGAGGACGAGGAACACATACAAGAAAATTCCCGTGCGGATAACCGGAGTCCCGATACCGAGAGCCAGTAATGAACAATCCCTGAGGATAATCAAGCCTGCGTCTGAAGCAGAGGGTAAGGTGGAGGCTCCCCCAGCCAAAGGATTGGTCCGTCAGATGGATTTCTTGCAAGAAATTATGGAACAGTTTGAGGAGAAGTGTCATCTCCCGGGGCAGTCAGGCCCCAATGAAAAGGGAAAGGAGAAAATGACTGACGGCAAGCAGATCATGCCATTCATTAATTGGGCCGGGTTAGAAGTGCCCGAAGAAAGTGGAAATGAAGGTCGAAGCCAAGTTGCTGCAATTATTGAAGAGGTGCCAGCTACAGAGATCCCCTCCATCATTAGTTCTAAAACCGAAGTGATCCCTAAGAATTGGACCATGCAGCTGGTAATATCCAGAAAAGGGTAAATGCAGGAGTGTCCGGGAATCCTGTCCAGTAGGGGGATCAAGGGGTTTTTAAGACGGTGTTTTTGTTTTTTATGTATCTGCACGTCTATTTCATATTTTGTCATGATTATTGAAGAAGGAAGTCATGTACTTAATGTTTATATATATGACAAATATCTTTGTTTCATGTCAGGTGTACCGATTTGAGTCATTCTAGCCTAACAAACGATTTTCCAAATTTGAAAGACGATTATGATTTTGATATAGAACTGGATTTCGATTTGATGGGAATTGAGCAGGACGAAGCAGATGATGACGACGCTCCCGACGAGATCAAAGAATGGGTCGAGGATAAACCCAAACCCAACCTAGACCAAACCATCACCATCAACATAGGAACCCCTGAAAACCCCAAGGAGCTAAAAATTGGGGCAGACTTGACTCCAGACCAGAAAACAGAGATAGCTGAACTATTGAGCCAATATGAGGATGTGTTTGCTTGGTCACACGAAGACATGGTCGGTTTGTCCACGGATATTGTGGTGCATCGATTGCCTATCAAAGAGGGTTTCAGGCCAGTTAAGCAGAAGTTGAGAAAATTAAAGCCAGAGTGGAGTTTAAAGGTGAAGGAAGAGATAGTCAAGCAATTCAAGGCTGGGATCATCATGGTGTCCACTTACCCAGAATGGCTTTCCAATATAGTCCCCGTGGCGAAACCCGGAGGAAAGGTGAGAGTATGCGTCGACTATAGGGATCTGAACAAGGCGAGTCTCAAAGATAACTTCCCAGTGCCTTTCATACACATCTTGGTGGATAATACGGCTCAGTATGAAATGTATTCGTTCGTCGATTGTTTTGCGGGATATCACCAGATAATGGTGGCGGAAGAGGACCGAGAAAAGACTGCCTTCATCACCCCCTGGGGCACATTCTGTTATAGACGGCTTGCTTTTGGCCTCACGAATGCCGGAGCCACTTATCAGAGGGCCATGATGGCCCTATTCCACGACATGATGCACAAGGAGATAGAGGTTTACGTGGATGACATTATTGTGAAATCGAGGGCGGAATCTGACCATGTGACTCACCTTAAGAAGCTGTTTGAGCGGCTCAGGAAGTATAATTTGAAGCTCAATCCAGCCAAATGTGCCTTCGGGGTGCAGTCGGGTAAGCTCCTTGGTTTCTTGGTGAGCAATCGAGGCATCGAACTGGATCCAGCTAAGATCAGGGCTATTGTGGATATGCCAGCTCCCCGTACGGAGAAAGAGATAAGGGGATTTTTGGGGAGGATAAACTTCATCAGTCGGTTCATATCCCATCTGACCACCACCTGCGAACCAATCTTCAAACTGTTAAGGAAAGATGCCTCCCGGAAGTGGAACAGTCAATGCCAAAAGGCCTTTCAGACTATCAAGAAGCAATTAACAGAAGCGCCAGTGCTGGTACCTCCGAAGGATGGGATTCCCCTTTTCCTGTATATATCCGTGAATGATATGGCGATGGGGTGTATGCTGGGGCAGAAGAGCGAGTCCGGTAAGGAGCATGCCATTTATTACCTCAGCAAGAGATTCAGCAGCTGTGAACAGAATTACACGTCGATCGAGAGAACATGTTGCGCCTTGGCCTGGGCTGCTATGAGGTTACAGCATTACCTCCATGGACACACTACCTATTTGATCTCGCGAATCGATCCCCTGAAGTATATATTTGAAAGACCGATGCTGAATTGTCGGTTATCAAGGTGGCAGTTAATCCTACAGCAGTTCGATATCCTTTATGTTACCCAGAAAGCCGTGAAGGGGCAGGGGATTGCAGATCAATTATCAGAGATGCCGACAGGGGGGATGGAGCCTTTAGAGACTTTCTTACCGGGTGAAGACATACTGTGGGTCCAACAAGCAAAGTGTGATGACGAAGGGCAGTTCTGGAAAATGTATTTCGACGGTGCCATGAATGCTGAAGGGGCTGGAGCTGGGGCGGTCCTGGTCTCCATTACGGGCGAGCAATACCCTGTTCTCACCAAGTTACGGTTCAATAACTCAAACAATACGGCTGAATATGAAGGATGTATATTGGGACTGAGGTTCGCCCGCAATATGGGAGTGAAAAGATTAGTCGTATTCGGAGATTCAGAGTTGGTGATCAGACAAGCGACTGGGGAATATGGCACTAAGGAGCTTCGGTTACTCCCCTACCACCGGTGTGTAGTCCGATTGATGCAAGAATTTGAAGATATAGCTTTCCGACACATTCCCCGGGGGCGGAATGACTTTGCCGATGCATTGGCCACCCTGGCTTCATTAGTCCACGTGCTCAAAAATAAAGCCACTCCCCAGATTGAAATAACAGTGCAAAATGCTCCCGCTTACGAAGAATGTATATTGGAGTTATCCGAAGAGGTGGTGCAGCCAAATCAGCCTTGGTATCACGACATCCAGAGATACTTGAGGGATAGATCACTCCCCGACCAGGCGAACCGAACGGAAAGGCAGAGAATCCAGAAGATGGCGATGAAATTCTATTTAAGTGGAGATTCCCTGTATAAGAGGGATGTAGGCTTGGGATTATTGCGATGTGTGGACGAAACTCAAGCACAGAAAATCATGGGCGAGGTGCACGGTGGAGTGTGTGGGCCGCATATGAGTGGACCGATGTTAGCCAAGAAAATTCTGAGGACGGGGCATTTCTGGCTGTCAATTAAGGCTGACTGTGACGATCACGTCAGGCGATGTTTCCAATGCCAAGCACACGGTAATGTGATGCATGCGCCTCCTAATGAACTACATTGTATGACTTCCCCTTGGCCTTTCTCCATGTGGGGTATGGATGTTATCGGACCCGTGGAACCCAAAGCGAGCAACGGCCACCGATTCATTTTCGTCATGATCGACTATTTCACAAAATGGGTGGAAGCAGCTTCGTTCCCCAAAGTAACGCAGGAAGTCATAGTCAGTTTCATCAGGAACAATGTCATTTGCCGGTACGGACAGCCTGAAATCTTGGTGTCCGACAATGCCAAGAATCTGAACAATGCCCTTATGAAGAAGTTATGCGCCCAATTCAAGATCAAGCATCTCAATTCTGTCATTTATAGACCCAAAATGAATGGGGCCGTGGAGGCGGCAAATAAGAATATAAAGAGAATCATGGCGAGAATGTCTGCCAATCATCGGGGATGGCCGGATTTGCTGCCCCTCACATTGTTTGCATACCGGACATCAGTGCGAACGTCCACAGGAGCAACCCCTTACGCCTTGGTATATGGGATGGAGGCCGTTTTGCCGGTGGAAATGGAGATGGCATCCCTCCGGATTTTGCTCGATGCTCGGATTGACGAGGGGGATTGGATACAAAGTCGATACGACCAGTTAGCCTTGATAGATGAAAAAAGGGTGGCGGCTGTATTACACGGTCAGTTGTATCAGCAACGTATCTCTCGATCGTACGACAAAAAGATTCGGTCCCGAAAGTTCAAAGAGAATGATTTAGTTCTAAAGAGGGTCATGCCCTGTCAAGACGAAGCCAAAGGGAAATTCGCTCCCAATTGGGAAGGGCCCTTTGTGATCAAAAAGGTTCTATCTGGAGGGGCCCTCATCCTACAGGAAATGGATGGTGAGGTATTTCCGCAGCCCCTGAATTCCGACTCTGTGAAACGATTCTACGCTTAAAAAAAAAAAAAAAAAAAAAAAAAAAAAAAAATTCTTTCTATCTCCCTTGTAACTCGAACTACGTAGGACCTGATCTCTTGACCTTGTGGGAGTACGTAGGCAGCCATCATGGCACGGTCCGTTCTACACAAAATAATAAACTTCGTCCCTCTACCAAAACCACTTCCAGAAAATCCCGAAATCCTACACATTCCAAAACTTACCCAAACCTAGCCACATAATTAGCCCAAAGTCCAAGACTCACTTCGATGAAATCAGAGGGGCATGCGGCAATATCTGTGAAGTTCCAATCAAGACTTGAGAAAAGAAATAAGGCGATATATCGAAATCATAATCAGCTGGATAAAAGGAGGATCCAATGGAGGGCGACGATGCATCAAAAAGGGAAATGACTAAAACCATAAATATTTCTCTATATATACAAAACATTTTGCTTACAAGTCTGTCTTTTAAATAAAAGTGATAAAACTGACATAGTCTGTGCAGGGACTAAAATCATCTACAGGTCAGAGACCAGCTGGAGCAGGACGGACAGAATAGTCGAGGCCTCATGAACCTCCGGCTCATCCGCAATCTGCTGTCCCATCATGTCAATCCGAGTCAAAAGAGCAGCAGCACTGGTAACAGTCGTAGAATGGCCCTCCATGATGACCCGGGCCTGCTCTACGATGCTATCTCTAGCGGAAAGGGCGGCATCCCGGGCTAGTACAGCGGCATCCCGCTCCGCGTAGGCGGCATCCCTCTCAGTCTCAGTGGCACTCAAAACGGACCGGAGCCGGGTACCCTCCATCGTCAATCTTTGGATCCGATCAGTCGAGTCAAAGGAATGGGCATGAATCGAAGTGGAAACCTCCTCAACACCAGATATGGGCGCTAATCCTGAAACCTCCGGAGGAATGATAGCATCTGAACTAGTCTCACCTGGGAAAAGTCCTCGGGAACCATCCAATACCGCGATCGGGTCAAAGTCTGCCATCTCAGGATCTCCGTGCAACCATAGCAGATAAGAGGGCGTCTGACCGGAATGACTGTCCCCAAACTCGGCCGAGACCCTGTGTGACCAAAGATCGTATACCCTCAGTAGCTCCCTCTCCGTCTGAGGCGATATGAGAAATCGGTAATCAGCTGCTCCTGCAAAGAGATGGAGATCCTGCATCTGGTCAAACTGCCCCATGACAGCTAAGGGATGATAAGTCGTCACCCCTCTCAAGCCAAGAAGAGGGAGGAAATCAAAAGGTGGCACATGAGTCAAGAAACTCTGGAAGGAGCAATAGCCCGAATAGATCAGAAGATGGAAAGGCTCCTCAATGGCCGATAAGAACTCCCTCCAGGAAGCTGTATCCGTGCATCGCCGAGGACGGAATGAGAACTGCATGGCCAAGCTGTGGCTGAAACAAAACCCATGCCGACGAAAATGTCCGATAGGTCTGAGATGGCTCATGAACCATACATATAACAAAATGGAGCTTCCCCTGAATGTGCGACCAGAAAAGGAATGGCAATACGAGGCAGATAGGTAGGTCTCGGCAAGTATCATGGGAAGGATAGTATGATCCTCCTGAAGGGCTTGAACCGCTACAATAACCCGCACATCCAGAAGGTCATCCCTTGCAGGCATGTACAGAACTGATATGACACAGGCCATCAAGACATCCACTCTCAAAGCGCCCCAGCGCTCCTCAGATACTGAAAAATCACTGGAGAATCGAGAAAAGCTATCCACCGAGCCAAATCTGTCAACCAAGAAGGGTAGAGGGACAAGGTGGCTCGAAGAAATCACAGATAGCAGAGCTGTCCTCCGCAAGCCCGTGAAAGTCAGGAACTGACGGCGCATATGGCCTGAAGTAACCCGGGCACAGGAACCATCCACAGATAAACCAGTAAAGCGAGCATACTCCTCAAGGGTGGGGGTCAGATACTCCAGCCCAAACCTGAAAACATGTCTGTCCGGGATCCAACAACTGAGAATGCCATCAACAAAGCCCGGCGGCACCTGAAATGGCAGTATAGCCAAGGAGTGTCCCAAAAGGCCCTCTGCGATAATTCGGTCGGAGGGTAGCAAACTATCCAGCCACAAGAAAAGCCTGCGAATGATCCCTGACGGGGCGCGAGGGTCCACGCGAACCACATCTATGGATGACATCTGTAAAAAGCAGTATCAAAAGACTATACAGGGGTCAATTTTTTCCTTTATCCACGTATATAATAAATCATGCATCATACAAGCTATAATGGAATAAAAGGATCATCAAAGGTAAATGATTGTGCATAAAATAAAACAAGTCCGTACATAATACATGAAATAAGAAATGACAATAAAACGAGCAGGTTTGAAAACAGAGGTCCTAGCCTATCAAAGTCTAATCAGTGAAGTCTATGCCATCAATGAAGGCATCGTCCTCAAACTGATTTGCGGGCAAATCCTGGGGAATGGAGGCCTCATCCTCAAAGTTCAGGTCTGGGCAGGAATAAGGCGGAACTGGGGCATACGATGGACCAGAACCCGCGCCGAAATCTGACCCCTGCGGGTCTGCAGCATAGGCCTCCTCGGGATCTCGGCCCAGGCTCCGAACAAAAAGGGATAGCTGATCCACCTGCCGAGTGAGGGAGGCGATCTGGTCCGAGTGGGTGGGGGCCTTGACACACTCCATCCAATCTGCCATCATCACCGACCCATGAACCAAGTCTCCAAGGAAGTAGGTGGCACGGGTCTGAGGCCCGATAGTGCGGGGTCTCCACCATGTACTGAAGCTCTCGCTCGTGTGAGGACCGGCAGAAAGCATATATCCGTCCTCCCCGGCTATCAGGTCCTCTGGGAGGTAGGCATCCGCGAACCAAGCTCTCTGTGAGGGAGGGGCGAAAGGGATACGAACCTCCCCAGTCACACATCTGATGGCGCGCTCCCCTAGATACAGCTCCCATCCACCATAGGTCAGAAATGGAATACGTCGAGTGGACAAGGCATGCTCCAGATCCGCGGCATAGCCACCGGCGAGACCAGCTGCCAAATGATCCGCCGTGTAGGGAACCCAGGTCACATCCGCGGACGAGATCAGCTCTAACTGCAGCCGACAGTGAGTAAAGCTATCTGACACGGGGGTCTCCTCAAGAGTACTGTGGTGCCATCTACGACCCCTGGGATAAGTCTCCGGGCCGAGGGTAGTAACCGACCGCAAGCAGGGTAGTCTCTCGTAAGCCCAGAACTGTCAAACAAAACAGGAAAACCGTAAGTAGCAGGAAGGGACAAAGAAATAGAACAGATCAAGGACTATACAATAGAAAGGGACCTACTAGCAGGAAGGGGTGGAATCCGAGCCAAGCGTCCGTCTGTCCCTCTGAGCGGAGACGAAGACCCTGGAGGAAGTAAGCAAAGGTGAAAGAGCCCCAATCGTAATCCCCGATCCGATCAACATCCCGAGTGGCTCCGACAATACTGAAATGGATAGTCGAGGAGTTGTTCCCCAGAAAACAGCCCCTCATGATAGTCAAAAACAAGCGTCGGAGCAGAAAGTCACGAGCAGTCCGGTCCGCCGGGAATGGCTCGGAGAGGACCCCTCCAATGGCATCTACAGCCAAGGCTCCCGATCGAATGCTGCGGGCCTTAAAGACTTTCTCCTGGGGAGTAAAACCCAACAAGGATCGAACAGCTGTGAGGGTGATGTCAGTCTCCAGAGGAACCCGGGGTCCAGAGAACTCCACCCCGGTGATATAACGCCAGTCGAGAGGGGTCAGCATCAGCTCGCAGTCCAGAAGGTGAAGTGACTGTGTCTGGTGGAACCAACGCTCAGATAAGGCCCTCATATAGCCCCACGGACACCGGCGAGGGGCGATGGTGAAGAAATGTCGGAAGCCCCAAGAATCCACCATCCCCCGGTAATCAGGATGCATCGCATGATAAAGGGTGTAGATGCTGAACCAGTTTCCCCGAGGCTGGGTAAACTCAGGAACCTGTGACAGCCATCAAAAGTCAGGCATGGTAACCATACAGGGTTGAATGAACGTGAACAACGGATATACCTCGTTAGCCGCCAAGTAGGCTGAAGGGTGACTACTGAGAACAGGACCGAGCAGATCCGGTATCCTGGCACGGGCCCCTGGTAAGATCCGACGCGTGGGGGGAGGAGCCGCTGTGCCCGAAGGGCCCGCCTCTGCCTCAACTGGGGCATCCTCATCAACATCCGGCTAAACGGGGCGAATGACCGACTCCGCCAATCTACGAGAATGACGGGTCAGGACGGGAGCTGGAGCTGGGGTGGCCGCTCTGCGACGTCGGACACCCGCAACCCGGGGCACTGCGGAGCCACTGGGAGCATCAGGATCCATGACTGAAACGGCATCACGAAAAGGAGGTACATCCTTAGCTCGTTATCTTTTAAGTAAATCTTATTGCATATTGCTAAAGAATCATAGGGCAGCATGACATGTTTATAAATTGAAAATGCATGAGTAAATTCCTAGGGGTGCGCTAGATTTCCCGAAATTTCGGCAGAGTTTCGTTTGTAAAATGGACATCCCATGCACGATCCGGCATGTTTAATCAAGTCAGGCAAACCAACAAATCCCAAGTACAAGTGAAAATAATGCATCAGGAGCATAAAATGACTAAGACCATGATTTTTCAAAATAAATACAGCATAACTGCAAGACCCATTTGTTTATCTATGCTACGTCTATTACCAATATCTCATATAGGCATGCATTGCTAAAATCAAAATATTTAAACAAGTAAATACATAGTCAAACGAAAGCGAAAATCAAAGAAAAAGGAGTTAAAACGTTACCCAAAGTGCGTAGACTGATGTAATCAGAGCAGATTTTGCCAAAAGATGTCCAAAAGTCGAAAAAGCCGAGTGAGGGACGAGGAAAACCGAAAACGAGAGAGGGAGAAGGCGGAAAAGTGAAACAATTCGGGGGGGTCGCGATCTGAAATAGGATCCGATTCCAGCCGCAGGTGCATCTGCGGCTGGCCGCAGATGTCCCTGCGGCTGCTCCCGGTGTCCTTTTGACCCCCGTTTTGGTACCCCGAGTCAACATGTAGCTTATCCCACGGTAAGATGCAAGATTTTAAAACTAGATGACCAATTAAAAATGACCCGTCAGATACAAGACCTGACCAATTGAAAAAACGACCCGTCAGATACGAGACCTGACCAATTGAAAAAATGACCCGTCAGATACGAGACCTGACCAATGGAAAAAACGACCCGTCAGATACGAGACCTGACCAATTGAAAAAACGACCCGTCAGATACGAGACCTGACCAATTGAAAAAACGACCCGTCAGATACGAGACCTGACCAATTGAAAAAACGACCCGTCAGATACGAGACCTGACCAATTGAAAAAACGACCCGTCAGATACGAGACCTGACCAATTGAAAAAACGACCCGTCAGATACGAGACCTGACCAATTGAAAAAAAAACGACCCGTCAGATACGAGACCTGACCAATTGAAAAACGACCCGTCAGATACGAGACCTGACCAATTGAAAAAACGACCCGTCAGGAACGATACCTGACCAATTGAAAAAAAAACGACCCGTCAGGAACGATACCTGACCGAACCAAAACCGACTCTTCAGGAGCGATACCTGATCAATTTCAAAACGACCAGTCGGAGACGATACCCGACCATCCAAAAAGTGACCCATTAGAGACCATAATTAACTGTCCAAAAGAACAATGCGATGCGATGTTGCGACGCGAGTCAATTTGAGGCGATAACCGGCGATAGTAATGTTGCATCCTTAATATATGTATGTTGCACAAATGGGTATATGTTGCATCATTAAACACCTGTTGCCATCATCATGCATTGAGTGTCTACTTCTTTATCACGTTCATTTCACTTACCATTCCATAAACATGATAAAGAGGGGCAGCTGTAGACACCCAAATTTTGCACTTTTGGACTAACCCTGGCAGGAGGGTAAAATCGTCATTTGACCCGACAAGCGGAAAAGAAGGTGGACCCCAACACCATGCCACCCCAGCGATTTACGGTCAAAGCCGCCACCACGGACAACGAGCATCCGGTCACTTGAGGCAAGGCGAACAGTTGACCCAGAAAAGCCTGAGCCGACCACAAAAGACGACTGATGGCCACTCCGCTTACAATGTTCTCCCCTGTTTTGCTGATTTTTAATTCTTTAACCATACATCCGATTGACACCAAATTTGGTACACATGTAGACCTTATACCATAGTATTTTATAAAATTTTCCTTTGCCTCATTTGGCCTCTTAATATCCAAGATATACTAGTCCATAGGAGGCCTGTTGGTAACAATTTCAGACTTAGAATTTTTTTAAAACTTCAAAATTCCAACTTTGGTAACATTGTGATTTTTGGCCATTCACTTCAAAACTTCGTTCCGACACTTGACATAGCTCACATACGTCATATATGACATCTAAACTTTCAAAATGATAAAACTTCGCACGAGGTGACTTTTGTCCGTTAAAATCCGTTTCGAATCGAAACGATCGATTTCGATCGTTCGAATCGCCAATTTATTCAAATTTAACTCCGTTGATTACTAAATCAACTTAAACACGTGTAATAACATAAAACTTAAGTGTTTGGCTCCATTTTACCTCTAATTCTTCAAAATTGCCAAAAATCACACTTTGACCTCACTTCATCAATTTTTTCAAACTTTTCAAATTTCAAACTTGAAGTCACTAAACACTTTAATCTCAATACGCCACATAGGCAATCACCCACAAATTTAATGACTTAATACGTCTCTATAACTTCCATATGCACAACTGTAGACACCCAAATTTTGCACTTTTGGACTAACCCTGGCAGGAGGGTAAAATCGTCATTTGACCCGACACGCAGAAAAGAAGGTGGACCCCAACACCATGCCACCCCAGCGATTTACGGTCAAAGCCGCCACCACGGACAACGAGCATCCGGTCACTTGAGGCAAGGCGAACAGTTCACCCAGAAAAGCCTGAGCCGACCACAAAAGACGACTGATGGCCACTCCGCTTACAATGTGCGGGGGGGTAGGGGCAGCGCCCCCTGAAAGACAGGCACAATTGTCAAAAGCTACATCAAGTCGCAACCCTCCGAACTAGCCTCCCAGAACAATATGGCACGTTTCCCAGGGAGTTCCGGACTGCAAAAATACAGCCTCCCAAAATAATACCGCAGAAATTGGCGAATTAGGACCGCGTGGCACGAAAACCGAGAAAAGCCAGCCAGACAGCCGCGGATGCATCTGCGGCCAAAACGAGTTTCGAGGTTCGCACGGCTCGAGGAGACGGCACACGGCAGCCGAGGAAACGGCGCAGGCGGCCAGCCGCCCAGCCGCAGATGGATCTGCTGCCAGCCGCAGATGCATCTGCGGCTGCCTGGAAATGGCTATAGATCGCCATTTCCACCCGAGAGCTCGAGGAGAGAAGAAATTTTAGGATTTTAGAGAGAGAAAATCGCGAGGAAGAAGGAGAGGGAGCTCGGGTTGGATCAAAACTTGAGGGAAATCTCACTTTGTGTGCTAGATAGTTGAGTATTCTTGTGGGTTTGCTAGATCTTGGAATAAAAGCTCGTTTCGGTTCATCACAAGGTGAAAAAGGAGTGTTCTTTTGATGTTTTTTTGTTTATATTGATGTATTGATGTTGTGTTTTTTGAGTTTGTGATGTAGTTTGTTGTTGTGTGGATGATGATCCGTGGGTTAGGGGTCGTTAGCGAGGGTTCCATTGGAACATAATCTCCTCCTAACGCCCCGATGACATCCGTACGGGGATATATCGTTCATTGGAAGTTTTTAAATAGTTGTAGTGTTGGTTTTGTGTGATTTACGATTTATATAGCATCGTAGTTGTTTAGCGTGGTTAGATTTGGTTGTTGTATGAGTTAGGTAGCGTTTTGAATGATTGTGAGCCTAGGGAGGAGATCCTAGCGGTCGAATCCCGATGATGGACGTTTTGGGTATGTGTAATCATGATGTAGAGTCCATGGATGTGTGTTTTGTAATATCGGGCCTTAAAACGACACAAATGCGTGTTCGGGTTAAGGCCCCGTGAAAATAATGAAATATGTGATTGTGGGTGTTTGGGGTTGTCTGGATGGCTTACATGCCCGTAGATAACCCCGACACGTTTTGGGGTGTATGTTTTAATTTACGACACGAAAAAATGGTTTGCAAAATAAGGCAAATAATGAAGATTTTATAAAATCAAGCAAATTTAGGATATTAGATTCACGAGGTTTAAAGGTTAAGTGTTTTGGTAAACTTTAATCCATAATTGATGAATAGGCTTTAGTTGGTTTTAAAACGTCACAAAAAACGATTTTGCAAATAAATAAATGTTTTCATTAAACTTTGTGCATAGGGTTAAAGAGTTCTAGAAGTTGCCCTCGATTTATTTATATTAACTGTTAGAAGGCAATGTATAGTCTCGATTCCTATTTGACAAAAGTTTAAAACTATTGTTTTCTAAAATGACATCTAAATAAAAAACCCTCAACGCTTTCGAAATTAAAATCAATCTTTCTTATAAAAAGCGAAGCCTCGTCATTTGGGTCAAAGAACGTCCAAAACACTTTCCAGATAACACTTTTGCCATATAAAAATAAAAGTGAACTTTTATGCAAAACGCACCACAAACATTCATCTAGGCACGCACGCACACACACGCAAACCACACATTTTAGGATTTAAAAAGGATAGGAAAATATCAAGATTGCGGTAACCGTGTTTCACGGAAGTCGGGGGGTGCCTAACACCTTCCCCTCGCTTAAGCAAGCCCCCGAACTCTATGAATCTCGGTTTGCGGACCAATTAATCGGAGTCACATATGAGCCAGCGATTACGAAAACAAATTCGGATGAGTTGGTACATCCATTTCAAATATACCAACTGGCAACTCTGGTCAATTGGCTCATAAAAAATCGATCTTTCAAAACCCGTCGACACTAAGCCGACCCTTTTCAAAATCACATTTAATTCAAAAGGCTAAAATTGGAAAGGGACATTTTTAATAAATAAAAACCGAGACGAACGAAAATCCCGGCGTCGACACAACCAAGTGCACTTTACAGATTATTTCGTAGTCTACACAAAAAGTATAGCCTAATATTCAAACTTCCTTCCCAAAACATAACTTTTATACCATCTAGGTTTATTTGATGCTCTTTAACACATGATAATGCATGTATTATATATCTTCATCCTCTCAAACTAGGTTTCCATCATGTTTCATAACATATAAGACATGATCATGCTTTGAATCATAGCTTTTAACTTGAATAGTCATATAAATAGTACACCACCTTTATTATACTACTTAGTCAACTAGGGTTTCATGATTTAGCCAACTTGAAGCACATATATCACACAATATACACATATAATCAAAAACTCATGCATGGCTTCATCTCTTTCAACATATAAACACATAATCCTTGAGTTTCATATCTTAAACTCATTCATACCTTCTTTTAGCTTTGCTTCTTCTAGTTAGAAATCTTGCCAACACTTGATTCTCCACTTTGGATGGCTTATTATGCTACCCTTGGTCTCCTTTAAGCTTGAATCCTTCAACTTCTCTTGGAACCCTAGCTTCTTTTGCTCTTCTTTCTCTCTCTTATCTTTCTTTTCCTAGCAACTTTCGTATGACTTGGATAATGTTAAGTAAAGTGCTGAAATCTTGCTCATATAAGTGTTGTATATGAATTCCAACACTTAACTACACATGGATTTGCTAACTCAAGCATGGTTAAAAGTAATTAAGTCATTTCTCACCACTAAACAAGGGTATATTAGACATTTAGCTAACTTGGAATACAATTGTCATTTCTTAGGATGCCAAGGGTAACTTAGTCCTGTCCCCAAATATCTAGACCATTTATTCCTTTGAAATTTCCTAACAATTCAATGTTTGCTCATTTTAATTCCAATTCAAATCCATTTTAATCCAAATTTGTTTCATAAATCTTACGTTTAATTCTTCCATCCAAGAGTCCATAATCCACTTGTCCCAAATTACTTGTCACACCTCAAAATATTTTATTTCCATTAATAACTCACTCGAAAAATTCAATATCTACTTATAAATTATAATTTTATATATTTCAAAATGCGTATCGTTACAATAATCATTTATGTGGAGACACTAAAACAAGCATGTAGGTGCTCATTAGAGAATAAATTCACTAAACGTGACTCGCTTAAGGAACACCTAATGGAGTTTTAGTTGCCTGTTAATGGGAGTTCCTAATATGATAGTAGTAAAAGTATTTCTTGGAATTGGGATCATTATAGTATTTTGTGTATGGTGAGTTATACTTTGACATTCCTTAAGACTATTTAGGTATAATAAAGGGTATGCTCATGTATAATAAGTTGTACATGAAAATAGGTGAATGATTAATAGAGAATCTATCATTTCTAGTAAAGGAAGAGAATTTCCTATACAATGCGATAAATGACATATCGGGAGTCCTTGGCCAATGCAGAATAAAAATTAGAAAGGAGTATCTAATTTACATTAAGTAGTATTGTGCATTTGAGAATCGAAATGCTTATGATCAAATAAAATAAGACTTGACAGTAAGTTTATGTTTTATATTTGATTGAGACATTGTATGTTAAAATAATTGAATGGTACAGTACCTATTCGCGGAATAGGTTCTTTTGTGATTAAATGTTGAAATTCATATTATCTGAAAAGTCGTTGATCGCTAAGGGGGCTTACCCTTATTTTGGAATAAATATTATTTATTTAAATGAATTAAATAATTTAATTCATTTATATAAATAAGATTAGAACAATTCTAATTAATTTTTTCTATAACTGGTATAATATGGAGGATCTAAAGGGTCACACTATAAAAGAAAAATATTATTTTAAGAAGTAAGTAGCATAATCGTAATAATAAATTAAGTATATTTAATTTATACTATGGTGCTAGAATAAATTAAATAGTTTAATATTTATAATTTAATATTTTAAAAATACTAATTATAAATTAATAAGAGGAGACTGATTATTATTATTATTATTATTATTGTTGTTGTTGTTGTTGTTATTATTGTTGTTATTGTTGTTGTTGTTGTTGTTGTTGTTGTTGTTGTTTAGTTCTTAAATGACTTAGGAATTAATTAATAAGAAATACGCTCATTATAAATAATTAAGTTCCTAAAGGGTTTTGTACTCGTACCTATTGAAGAATAGAATCTACAAGGGTATGATTCTTCAACCTCTTCTTGTTTAATTAATGACTACGCATAAATGTCGATCCTGATTATGGTTCGTAAAATTTTAAAATCCAATTTTGCCATGCTTCCGCTCTATTATGCAATTTGATTGTAAGTCTATGGATATTTACAAACCAACAATATTTTTTTTCCAGTTTGATACTGACATTGAGGAGTTTTACCCATTTTTCTTCTTTTCTTTTTTGTCAGCATCAAATGGGGTGATAAGTCCTTATTAGATCCTTGTGAACAATTAGGCTAGAAGGGCATCAAGGAGGCTTTTATAGTAGAGAAGGACTCTTAACATACCACTTGCATTCATAAATAGTTTTTGCAAGGGTCTCACAAATCCACCCTCTCTTCCTCTTTAAGTTCTTTCTCCTTAGTAGTTATCCCCTTCTTCTTCTATAGAGTTCCTTGAAAGAAGAACTACTAGAAGAAAACCACTATTTTCGATGAGTACTTCATGGAAACAAGGAGTGCGGGCCATGCATGACAGTTACGATGGAAAGATTTTTAACTTTTATAATCGTAAAATTAGAAATGGTATATGTTATGTTATACCAAAATCCTTTCTCCAGGTTATGTCCTAGTTTACTTGTTGCAGTGAACGCTTTGAAGCCTCTGACCTTTGTCCTTTGATATTCTGATTCGCTATGGCCTTCAGTAACTTCACAGATCAAAATCTTAACTCGTGTTACTTGAAGGTGATAAATAGTCTCAAGAAGTAGGGGTGAAGAGATTTTGAAGGTGGTTAGGACCGAGGACATGATTTTTCGTCTAGATCTAAGGAAAATGTGTACGTGTGATTTCTTATTGGATATGATATATTTTTAAAGATCTCAAGAAGAAATATGAAGAGTTAGTCAGAGATGAATGACTGAATACATTAACTTCGATAGATAAAACAACCATTTTGAAAACTAAAACTTTACTCGTTCATCAGCTAAGTAGGACATGTGTCAAACTTTTATTAATTGGTTAGGTGTCTTGGTATGCTATAGGAGTTAACATGTGGTTGTGATTTATGCAGTCTAGCTTGGCACAACTGTAGCTCCTGATTAGTAAAGTAATTTGATCTGAAAAGTTAACTCTATGCCTTGGTTTTATAATCACAGAGTTCAGAGTCGTAAGGTTCTCTTGTTTATCTTTTCATCACTTAACTTTACGATTGATGAGAAATCAATTATAGAGTTTATTAACTCTTCCTTGAGATCAGAAGGTTGATGGTCATGGTATCATCTTGTTTTACTTTTATCACACGTAGTAGCTTTCTTTGATTCAAAAATGTTAACTCAAATATAATACGGTGCCAATTATTAACTGAAAGTGGTATGCCCTCAGCCAATCACATGATGTGATAAGTATAAAATTTATAATCTTATTCATTTATAAATAAAAGATTTATTTAAAGGCATTTCATTATTTATGATTGATTGGTTGAATTGATTAAATTGATAAACCCATAGTTTTGCAACAATATTTTTAAAATCATAATGTTGATTATACGGATGAGATCTAAATTATAGATAACTCAAAACTAAAATATTGCTAATCGTGGGATCAATGAAATGGAGATTAGTAAATCCAGATAGATTAATACATATTATGCTTACTATTTTAAAGATGATGATTGATCTCATAATCATTTGTGTGGAGACACTAAAGCAAGTATATATGTGTTTATTAGAAAATAAATTCACTGAATGTGACTCACTTAAGGAACACCTAATAGAGTTTTACTTGCCTGTAAATAGGAGTTCCTAATGTGATAGTAGTGCAAGTGATCATTAAACTTGAGATCATCATAGTACCTTGTATATGATGAGTTATACTTTGCCATATTCTTTTAAGACTATTCGGGTATAACAAAAAATATGCTCGAGTATAATAAGTTATACGTGGAGATACATGAATGATCAACAAAGTATCTACCACTTCTAGTAAATGGATAGAATGTCCTATGTGATTCGATAAATGACAACTCAGTAGTCCTTGGCCAAGGCAGTATAGAGATTAGAAATGAGTTTTTATTTACATGATTTAGAGTTGTGTATTTAAGAATTAAAATGCACATGATCAAATTAAATAAGACTTGATAGTAATTCCATATCTTATATTTGATTGGGACATTTTATGGTAAAATGATTGAATTATACGGTAATTATTCACGGACTAGGTTCTTTGTGATCAAATGTTAAAATTCATATTATCTGAAAAGTTATGAATTGTTAAGGGGGCTTACCTTTATTGTGAAATAAATTTATTTAGTTATTTTGAATTAAAGAAATTTAATTCATAATAAATAATAATTAGAATGGTTCTAATTTATTTATTCTACGACTGGTTTAATATTGAACCTAAATGGTCACACCACAAAAGAGTAATATTTATTTTAGAAGTAAGTGGTATAATGGTAGTAATCAATTAAGTGTATTTAATTTATATTATGGTGATATAATAAATTAAATAACTTAATATTTATAATTAAGTATTTAAAAAATACTAATTATAAATTAATAAGAGGATATTATTATTATTATTATTGTTGTTGTTGTTGTTGTTGTTGTTGTTGTTGTTGTTGTTGTTGTTGTTGTTGTTGTTATTATTATTATTATTATTATTATTATTATTATTATTATTTAGTTCCTAAATGGTTTAAAAATTAATTAATAAGAAGTACTCTAATTATGAGTAATTAGGTTCCTAAATGGTTTAGGAATTGTAATTATTTTAATAATTAATTTAGTTCGTAATTAGATTAGAAGTTGAATTAAAACCATACTCCTAAAGAGTTTAGGATAGTTGAGCAAGTCTATAAATAAGAAATATCTTATTATGGATGGGGATTATTCACGCAATTGTAAGTATTGGAGAATACTTCATAATTCTCTATATATAAGGAGTTAGAGAGAAAGAGAGAGTGAATTAGGGTTAGTCACCCAAAATCTAGTAGAATCTAAATTACTTCTTCAATTCATATTACTCTTTGTGGATCACCTTTAGAGTCTGCATACTTGGGTAGCTAACATTGATCCGTGTATCTTAAAAAAGCGAGGGATTTTGGAGGTGAACTCGTAGCTGTTCATGAAGTTAAATCTACAAAGATATAACCATTTATCATTCCTCAATTAATAAGTCGCATAAGAAAGATTCTGGAATTTAGTTTGTAGAAAATTTTTAAATCTAATTAATGTCTTGTTTACGTTGCGTTATACAATTTGATTGTATATATGTGTTATTTTTACAAACCAACAGTGGCATCAAGAGTAAAACTTATGAGAATTATTAAATATTTTTATTCTGTATATGTATGTGTATGTGTTTATAATAGTTTAATTGGGCAAATTGTTGGTATAAAATCATCTTTTTGGTAAAAAGAGATCAAAATTACGAATTTTGAAAAATCTGGAAAACTGAAAAAGTCACTGGGCACCACATCGCCTGATTTATACTTGATCAGGGCACCACAACATTTTAGTTCGAATGTGCTCACACTTAAATATTATAATCTAAGAAACAAAATTAAAAGGAATTACATGTTGATGTAATTGACAATGAATAATCTACATATTAAGTAAATATAGTTTATTGTACATATACAAGGCTGTATTTATGTGAATGAGATCTTTATCTCACTAGCAATTCTTTAATTAGATTTGTTGAATTATATAAGGAGGGTAATATAGTTTGATGAAAATAGTAGTATATACCAATTTAAACAAATATCTAATTTATTTTGATAATTAATAAAATGAATGTATGCTAAATGCTGGTATATTTCACATAGAGAATTTTATAAATGTTTAATTTACTTACACTACAGAGCATACTTGATGCTAACAAATTGACCGGATTGAATTATACGGACTGGTTAAGGAATTTGAGAATTGTTCTCACTGCTTAAAAGCTTTCCTATGTCCTTAATTTGTCTGTCCCAGCAACTGTTATAGATGATGCCTCTGAGGAAGAGATTGCTACTTTTAAGAAGTGGCAAGATGATGCAACTGTGGCTCAATGCATCGTGCTCACATCCATGAGTAATGAGCTTCAGCGTCAGCATGAGAAAATAGATGCACTTATTATCTTCCTTAACCTTCAAAAGCTGTATAGTGAGTAAAGTATGGTGGCTAGATATCAGATATCAAAGGAACTCTTCTGATCTCGTATGACCGAGGGTACAATTGTTGAGAGTTCGTAATGGACGGGGAGTTGAGCTAAGATTAGATCTTGCAGTCACTCCCATACACCTTCTCAAAATTTGTCATGAACTTTCACATGAATATGTTGGACGTCAGTTTACCTGAGTTACTTAACATGTTGAAAAAAATGGAGTGTCACTTTCTATGCAAGAAGGAACAAGTCTTGTTAGTAGATGATTTTTCGAAGAAGAGGAAGAGACCTAAGGGTTTTTCTAAAAGGAAGAAAAAAAGAAGGTTAAAGGAAAGGCAAAGACCAAGGAAACCAAGAAAACTGAACCTGATAACAAATGAACTTGATTCCATTGTAACAAGGTAGGACACTAGAAGAGAAATTGTAAAGAGTATCTTGCAGTAGCTGTGATAACCCGAATATTTACAATATTTCTTTTTATGGAAATATTAAATAAAGGTTAGAAATTTCAACCTAGTTGGTAATGTAAATAGGTAAAAAGAGGATTACATTTGTTATTTAATCTATATAAAAAACCATGTAATTTAATGTATTAGTTACATAAACTCATTTAATTATAAACTTAAATGAGATTGAAAAGAGAAGCTATGCGATTTAATTTATTTAATTAATTACATGAAATATGAGTAAAAGTTATGTTAATAAGTAACTAACTTAAATGGGTGTCTTGAAAGACTAAACTAAAGTTTTTAATTAATTATGTAGTTAACTTAATTAATATGTTATGAAATATATTTAATAATTATTTTAATTGAGTACCCAAGATATTAATTAATAAGGGTTGTGTAAGATGTGGGTGAAAATTTAAATGGAAGCCAAGTTAATGAAATTAACCAAGATTTTAATAAGTTTTGAGTTTGAAATGTGTAGAAGCCCAACCTAGATTTGGAAGGGAGTTTAAGTTAATTAAATTAACTAATCCCAATAATTTAATTAAAATCAAGCCCAAACATTTAGAATGGGTGGAGAAAAGTTAGTATAAATAAATATGTTTGTATATTTATATTGGTGCTTGTATGCTATTAAAATAAATAAATTATAATGCAGAAACTTTCCATTTATGCAAATATTAGAGAAAATAAGGGCATATGGAGTTCATTTGCCAAGCAAGATGAGGGATATTAGCGTAATTGAAAAATAAAACAAGTGAGAAGACTTTTTGTTTTTGTTTTATCCAAAGTTGAATTGGAATGAGCAAAAAGGAGATGTGAAGGCTATGAAGCTTTTGTGGGATAGGTTGATAGCTTATGTTGAAGAAAGAAAAAATTGTAGAGCATTAACCAATGTAGGGTTAATTGAATAATCCTAGTTGGTAAGCAAGTGAAGGTATTAACCAAACATTGGTTAAATGCTAGATGAATGAATATGATGATGAGAATTAACCATGTATGCGTTAATTGGGTAACCCTACGTGGTAAATAAGTTAAAGCTTTAAACATACATGGGTTAGTTATCAACAAAATGTGTAGATATATAATTATATATATTCATAATGGATGAGACTTAACTAAGGTAGAGATAATGGATTCACCCTAGGTTAGTTGTTATAAATGAATTAACCCTATTTGGGTTAAATGATGGAGGTAGCTAGCAAAATACTCCATGTAATCTTTGTTTTACCCCATGCAAGATAACATCCCTTAAATTATGGATCTGTGTTTGTAGTGGTTTGAGCATGGTTGCTTCTTAACCTAAATATTATTGAGTTAATTGATGGCACAAACACACACACACACACACACACACACACACACACATATATATACAGAGAGAGAATTAACTATGGTGGAGTTAGTATATTCACCTTCGTTTAATAGTTAGAAGATAATTAATAACATGAGAGTTAATTATTGGGAGAAGATAATATTGATGAGGCCTAACCATTGTTAGGTTAGTTTATAAACTCTAGGTGGTGGATAATGTAAAATATTTAACCATGCTTGGGTTAAATGTTAGTAAATATATAGATATATGGTGTATTTGTATGTATTTGGATGATGAGTTAACCAAGGTTGGATGTATAATAAACCTAAGTTATTTATATGTGTATGCTTACCCTATTTTGGTTTATTATTGGAAGAAGGAAAAGAGGAAAGACTTAACCATGTGTGAATTAAGCTTTGTCACTTGGGTTAGCTGTTAGTGAAAAGTAACCTTAAGTTAGTTAATTGGTGGGGAAAAAGGGTTAGAATACTAGCATTATTCTCATTTCACCAACACTTAGCATTTTGAGAGTAAGAAGCCATGGAGGTAGATAGAGAAAGAGAGAGAGAGAGAAATAGGAGGAAGGGTGGAGCTCTATTAAAGCTCCATGGATCCATGAACAAGAAGTTTCAAGCTTTGTCATCTAAAGGTAACAAATTTTTATACCTTGAACTCCTAGATCCATTTCTTTTTGTTAGATCTAGAGTAAAATGAAGGTTGTAATGGTCATTATCATTGAAGATCTATGAGTTTTATTCATAGATCTCTAAGGTGGTAATAATATATTTTAAAAGCTTGAGCCACGGTGTGTAGGTGTTTGATAAAATGCCCATTAGAACCATTTTTCTAAACCTTGATGCTCTATGTAGCTATTTTAATGGAGGATCAATGTGGGGGTATAGAAATAATGATAAGAATCATGTTGGTGTTAATGATATTGTTGTGAACCAAGTTTAAAGTTTAAAAGCTTAGAAATCAAAGTTTGGGGTTTAACTTACTAACCCAAGTTTTAGAAAGTTATTGTCAAAACGAATGAGTTTTTATGTGTTGATCGTTTTATCGATCTATGGGTAATATGTTGTGCTTATAAGAGTTATAAGAATAACCCAAGAATAACGGATGAATAATGTATTAGTATAATTTTATAAAGACTTCTATGGTCAAGTATGATTTTAAACTAAACATTAAGGATTTTGATCATGTTCGATCATGGTCGTGAAGTATGAAAAATGATTGTTGATATGAAAACTCTTTGGTTTAAGTAAATTTATGAATCCTCAAAGCCATGGTTCGGATTTGACCTCAATCCAATAAGTAATGAAAAAGTGGTAAACTTTTGAGCAAGCAAAACTATGAAATTACATTTAACTAGCTTGCTTGCACATTGCACAAATTACATAAAACAAATTTGCTTCTCGTTTATCCTTACATTCACATTCCTTTACTTTAGCTTAACCGGAACAACCGTCCTTCTCGTACTTTACCTGAAATGTTAGTTCATAGCAAGAGTGAGCACATAGGCTCAGATAACACCTTTCATGCTTAGAGCTTATATTTATGCGTTATGCATCCTCTACTTTATCATGCTATGCTTAATGGCACATATTCCACTTAACTGTTAATACGTATAGTTGCACGGAGTGCACATTTCAACTATCACATAGTTCACGTAGAACAATTAGTATACTTTAGTCTGAAAAATTTGCCTGATATGCATTTATCTTACACTTAACTTGTACTACCTCGCGTGGCCTTCCTACCCTTTTATAACCGTCTTGTCGGTTTGCTACATCGAGCGCTATCCGTAAACATTGCACTATATTCATCAATATAGGATTATAAACTTTCTATAACTTGTCAAACTAAATCCATAAATATTAGACCCTTAGTCTCTATTAATTTCACATATGATGTATTATACCTTATGTAGGTTAATAATACATTCTAACTCGTTCCCGCCTTTTAACATAACTCATAACATACTTTGACTTAGCTTTAGGCATGTTATATTATGCCATTTATCATTTCATTATACCTTGACACCCTTTATATTGACCATTCTTTATCTATCTAGGGTTTACATATCTTATCTTTATCATTCTGTATCAAAATGTCGCATTTTGGACACTTGATTTTTTTTTTGAATAGTACATTGCACTCCGGCTGCTTCAGATATCGCTGGCCGCGAAGTCTTTGCAAACATGAACAGACACTGCACCCCCGTGCAGTGTTCAGTGTAAAACACTGCGCTCCGGCGCAGTGCCTCTGCATCAGACTTTTCTGATTTTTACTATTGTTTTGCTAATTTTTAACTCCTTTAATATACATCCAATTAAGTCCAAATTTGGAACAGTACTAGGTCTTACTACCTAGTATTTTACAAAAATTTTACTTGCCTCATTTGCTTTTTAAAATCATAGAAACAATAGCTAGTAGGAGGGCATTTAAACTCGTTTTCAACCTTAAAACCAAAATTTACCAACTTTGTGATTTTTGACCATTTGCTTCAAAACTTCATTCAAACACTCAATAAAGTTCATATACGTCATATATGACATGTCCAAACTTGTAAAATCATAAAACTTTGCACGAAGCGAGATTTGTCAGTTAAAATCCATTTCGAGTCGAAACGATCGATTTCGATCGTTCGAATCGCCTTTTCATTCAAATTTCAATCCGTTGATTTCCAAATCAACCTAAACACGTGTACTTACATAAAACTAGGTCAATTGCCTTCATTTCACCTTTAGTTCTTTAAAATTGCCAAATTATCACCTTTGAGTTAGAATTTCACTAACTTTTGCAAACCTTTTAAATTTCAAAACTTAAACTCAATTTCAATTCTTGACTCCACGCACCACATGAGCAATCATATACAAATTTAACCACTTTGTGCAATCACATAACTTCTACATACACCTTCCAATACACTTTACAGATTGCAATTTCGTTTAATTACAAATCTTAGCCTAATATTAAACTATACTTTCACATATCATGCTTCTCAACCATTTATGATTCTTGGAAGCTATCTAGCATAAAAATACATATGATTTCTTCATGTTCAATCTCCCCGTCTAGGTTTTCATCACTTCTAGCAACATATAATACATGATCATTCATGAATCATGCTTTCTAGCTTTGAATTTAGGCATGAAAAATACAACACATTTGTTCTACAACATATAGGCTTAAGGTTTCATAATATACCACTCAAAGACCATGTAGCTCACCTAAAACACATAATCAGGTCATGCATTTCCAAGATACTTGCACGGCTTTATCTATCCTTGAATTTAAATACATAAATACTAAATTTCATGGCTTAAACATAAACATACCTTCTTGTATGCCCAACTTCCCAACTTCTTTACATAGAAAGCTTCCTCATGAAGAGAGCTTCATCTTTTTTTCTTGCTCCATGACCATCCAACCATCCATTCTTGATTAATCAAGCTTTCTCTATTT
This sequence comes from Hedera helix, assembly GCA_947179155.2. NCBI lineage: Eukaryota > Viridiplantae > Streptophyta > Magnoliopsida > Apiales > Araliaceae > Hedera > Hedera helix. Next base: position 21,653,449 of record OX359266.1, read on the forward strand.
ATATCCATAGATTCTCTTACTCTTTCTCTCTCTTAGGGCTATTTTTCCAGTAAAACAAAATGAAAAAAACTTTCTTGCTTGGTAAATTATATGAGAGTTAACTCAATTTGAGTTAACTAAGCTTAACTATGGTTAAATCAACCCAATGGCATTTTGATCATTTCACACTTTAAGTCAATGACACTTTTAACATTTCATCGCTTGGGACACATAGGTCATTACTCAATTTGTCAAGGGTATTTTGGTTATTTTACCCTTTAGGACACAATGATCATTAATTAGATTGTTGAGGGCAACTTGGTCATTTTTCCAATTTGCTAGATTTTTAATTTTTCAAGCTAATTTCCTTTTTAAGGCAATATTTATATTTCCTTGTTATTAATTCGTTTCATGCTCGTTTAACTTGATTATTCTTCAAATCAACCGACTAGGTCATTCGTTTTCCATCATACTACGTTCACATAATCTCATTTTATGGCTTAATTAGCCCTTTTTTTTTCATTGCAAATTGACTATATAACTTTCTTTTAACCATAACATACATTTCTCGTTCCTTACGAACCTTCTTGGTTCCACATTTAGTCAATTCCAAGTATCAGCATCTCCAATAATCAAAACGCTCACTTTTTCCTTAAACCGCTTTATAAAAAGAAAAACTCACTTGGATTACCAAAATCCATTATCATATATCCCTTTTACGCTCATATAGCCACTATACAACTTTTACGTTCTTTGGTAAATTACTTAGCACACATACACCAATTCAAATTAGACTTGCACACTAGCTTCCTTTTACTAACTTTCAGGAGTATTACCTTATATACATATAAATCGTATAGATATTTACCTTATTCCAATCAATTAAGATCAATTCTTTGGCAATTCCATGTATTTACATATCAAACTTTTAATATTCCGTTAATCCTTAATAGACCGTTTAGGTCAAACTGCTACTCATTTTCTACGCATACAGACTTACATTGTCATTCTCATACTTTTGCCTTTCCAGGCCTATTCATTAAGCTAGTTATTAATATACCTAACTAAAGCTTAATTTACATATACTTTCCTTATTTCCATAATTCTCTAACTTAACATTTCTTCTTTCTTTATCTGCTCAAATATCCATATACACATATTCAATCTATTACCTGCTGACACAACATAGTGTCTTATCATAATTATTTTCAAATTACCCTATTGTGGGCATGACAATCAATCATTCATCTTTAATCCTTTGCATTACCGTTCAACCATCAAAATTCATATTCGTTTCGATTTCAAAATTTGTTACGTCACTTATACACTTTACATAAATAACTAATCTTTATACGTTCTATAGACCTTTATTTACATCAAGAGTCCTTCTGTACCATTTCAACCACACATGTCATTTATAACACATTGATCACATAATAATTCATATTTAATCACCCTTAATACATTCTGTCATTCAAGTTAGGTTTTATCTACTAACCTTTACTAAATTAATCAAAATCATCATTTGAAATTCCTATAGAAATTCTGGATGTCTCATTCACCCCTCATTCAAAAAAAATTCGTCCTCGAAATTACTGTGTACTCATATCTTGCTCATTTGCAACATACACTCTTTGCGTTTATTTTATCTCAACTAGGTTTTCAACTAAACTTTACATTCTCTCTCTCTTTTTCTACCCATCTTACCCCTTTCTATCATTCATTTCAGAAGATTGGAATATCTTTCAGGAATCTTCACAATTGTTCAATAATTGTGAAGCAGTATGAAAAAATAGGAATAACTTTTCCTTTAAACATAATTTTTTTTTTCTTTTAAAACAAAACTTTTGCTTGTTGCTGAGGGGTCACAAAGACCATGAACATGTTAAGAATATTAACAATCACGAAGACTAAGAATATCCACAAGTCATAAACACCAGGAACATGAGTTACGACGCAACCACACCACTCTTCTTCCCTGGCCTATTGGTACGCTAGGTGATCAACCTATTGTACCATTTTACATTTTTAGGTTGAACTACGTTAACCAACCCACATATAATATCCCCTTTTTCGGGGTTGTTCGCCATAGACTTTAAAAATATTTTATGTATCAATTTCTAAATTCAAAATCACTTACTCATTTCTTTAGCAAAATGGTCTAGCCGAAACAAATAACATAGACTCACATCATTAATTGTTCGTTTATTTGAAACTTGAACTTTTCAAGAATGCTGCCATTGGCACAAAACTTAATCCCAAGAAAAATCTTTTAAAAAGGCTTCATAATACCACAATATCTTAGTAGTACGTTGATAATTTAGTCATTCAAGACCTCTTAATACCGTATCGACATAGAAGTACGTTGGGAATTCCGTCATTTTATCATTACATACCATATTCAACAGTGTGACAATGATTTCATAAATACACACCATATTCAACAGTGTGACAATGATTTTATAAATACATTTTGAAATTTTCAAATAACTCTGTCTAGCCGAAACAATTGGCATATTCCATGAATCACGAAATTTTAAAAACTTTTCGATACTTGAACAAAACATTTTCAATGCACTAATGTGTGAGAATAAACACATTTTAAAAACTTCGATGAGCTAGCATAGTTAGAAAAGTGGATTATCTATCGAATCCTAATCATCATTCCTTTCATTGCTTTAACTCATTCTATTCCTCCTTAACATTTTTATCTCTTTCCTATTTCCTTAATCTTAGCCAAACTCTGAGAACTATTTCTCTCTATAACCCCGCCTATGTTCATCAAACTTGCCACGCATTTGGGTTCAGGAACTTACCATAATCATATAGTTTGAGGAACTTGTCCTAGTCAGACCGAAGTCACCCATTCGCTGAGGGGCTCCATTACACGATCATGAGTCACGAACTTATTATACGCTTGGGTTTTCAGAACACGCAACTAACCTTACTCTTTCTCAATTAATCCTTATCACTTCCTATGTATCAGGTACATGTAGAAGAAAAGAATTACCTTCTCAACATACATAATCGATACTGTGACGTTGGATCTCTACTGATTATCATTATAGAAAGCTAAGTAAGTACAAATCGCCGCCCATACAAGGAAGTGTACAACTCAGCCACTACCATGAGTCCTCAATGAAAAATCCCACATACCCTAACATTTACTCAACCTTTTCCTGATATGAATTTCAGTAACTCTTATCTTACTGTTCACAACTCATCAAGAGTCCCTTAATATTATCTTACCATTTACGACTCATTAAGAGTCCCTTATCTTTGATCATTTATGATCTTATAGCCCTTTTTACTACTTTTCAGTATGTTATCTTAAGATATCCTTTATCATTTCTTAATCCTGAATTCTCAAAATTCATTTATTTATTACTCAACTCCTCTAAAGTCCCTTTCTTTATTATTTCTTTCTTTTTCATAAAGGTCATAGCCTAAGGTACTCATACATAAGGTCTATAACATGTCTGCTCTGATACTAACTATAACGCACCCGAAATCCCTACTTTTCTTAATTCTATCCATTCAATTCTGGATTTCATAATCATTAATCTTAAAATCAAATTATATTATCCTCAATCATCTTAACAATGATTTCGTGCGTTAAAACGAAACTTTTACCCTTTAAAGACATTAATTGACCATAATGCGGTCCATAAATTTGTTTATCTATCATACAGTCTCTACCTACCTCAGGATTGTAACGTTCACTTACCATTTATTAGAACTTAGGTCAAACACTTATTTATTGTGACCTAGTCTATTACAATTTCATATTCATATAATTTGTAATTCAACTTAATATCACCTGTGAATATATTCATCATATATAAAACTCTACTTACCTCATGCCTGCTCCGTATCCAATCCTATTTACATACAATCATCCATCGTATCTATATACATACATGTATCTGTTTATACATATTTGTACCATATATAGGAGTTTATCACATTTAAAACTCGATTACCAAATAATACTTTTGCCTTATTCCATTACAACATTTCTCAAAAATAAATTACATTTACTACTATCACTATGAATTTACAAACCATTCATTCTTATTACAATTATGATTTAATATTTAAAACCAAAACGTTTCATCACTTGCATCTGTACAACTATACATTTAACTAGCTTACTTGCACATTGCACAAATTACATATAATAAATTTGCTTATCGCTTATCCGTACATTCACATTCCTTTACCTTAGCTTAACCGGAACATCCAGCCTTCTCATACTTTACCTGAAATGTTAGTTCATAGCAAGAGTCATCACATAGGCTCAGATAACACCTTTCATACTTACAATTTATATTTATGCGTCATGCATCCTCTACTTTACCATGCTATGGTTAATGACACATATTCCACTTAACTGTTAATACACATAGTTGCACGGAGTGCACATTTCAACTGTCACATAGTTCACGTAGAACAATTAGTATACTTTAGTCTGAAAAACTTGCCTGATATGCATTTATCTTACACTTAAACTGTACTACCTCGCGTGCCCTTCCTACCATTTTATAACCGTCTCGTCGGTCTGTTACATCGAGCGCTATCCATAAACATTGCACTATATTCATCAATATAGGATCATAAACTTTCTATAACTTGTCAAACTAAATCCATAAATATTAGACCCTTAGGCTCTATTCATTTCACATATGATGTATTATACCTTATGTAGGTTAATAATACATTCTAACTCATTCCTGCCTTTTAACATAACTCATAACATACTTTGGCTTAGCTTTAGACATGTTATATTATGCCATTTATTATTTCATTATACATTGACACCCTTTATATTGGTCATTCTTTATCTATCTAGGGTTTACATAGCTTATATTTATCATTCTATATCAAAATGTCTCATTTTGGACACTTCATTTTTTTTCCTGTGAACAGTACAATGCGCCTCGGCCGCTTCAGACTTCGCTGGCCGCGAAGTCTTCGTAAATATGAACAGACACTACGCCCCGCGAAGTCTTTCTAATTTTTGCTGCTGCTTTGCTGATTTTTGACTCCTTCAATATACATCCAACTAAGTCCAAATTTGGAACAACACTAGGTCTTGCTACATAGTATTTTACAAATTTTATACTTACCTTATTTGACTTGTCAAAATCATAGAAACAGTAGCCCGTAGGAGGGCATTTAAACTCGTTTTCAACCTTAAAATCAAAATTTACCAACTTTGTGCTTTTTGGCCATTTGCTTCAAAACTTCATTCTAACACTCATTGAAGTTCATATACGTCACATATGACATGCCCAAACTTGTAAAACCATAAAACTTGGCACGAGGCGAGATTTGTTCGTTAAAATCTATTTTGAGTCGAAACAATCTATTTCGATCGTTCGAATCACCTTTTCATTCAAATTTCAATCCGTTGATTTCAAAATTATCCTAAACATGTGTATTTACATAAAACTAAGTTATTTGACTTCATTTCACCATTAGTTCTTCAAAATTGCCAAAAATCACAATTGATTTGGAATTTCACTAACTTTTGCATACCTTTCATCACTTCTAGCAACATATAACACATGATCATCCATGAATCATGCTTTCTAGCTTTGAATTTAGACATGAAAAATACACCACCTTTGTTCTACAACATATAGGCTTAGGGTTTCATAATATACCACTCAAAGAGCATGTAACTCACCTAAAACACATAATCAGGTCATGTATTTCCAAGATACGTAAATGACTTTATCTATCATTGAATTTAAATATATAAATACCAAATTTTATGGCTCAAACATAAACATACCTTCTTGTATGCCCAACTTCTTTACATAGAAAGCTTCCTCATGAAGAGAACTTCATCTTTTCTTCTTGCTCCATAACCATCCAACCACCCATTTTTGATTAATTAAGCTTTATCTCTCTCTCTATCCATGGTGCTCTCGCTCTTTCTCTCTCTTAGGGCTATTTTTCCAGCAAAACAAAATGAAGAAAATGTGTTTGTTTGGTAAATTATATGAAAGTTAACTCAATTTGAGTTAACTAAGCTTAACTATGGTTAAATCAACCCAAGGGCATTTTGGTCATTTCACACTTTAAGTCAAGAGCACTTTTGACATTTCATTGCTTGGGACACATAGGTCATTACTCAATTTATCAAGGGTATTTTGGTCATTTTATTCTTTAGGACACAATGGTCACTAACTAGATTGTTGAGGGCAACTTGGTCATTTTTCCAATTTGCTAGATTTTTATTTTTTCAAGCTTATTTCCTTTTTAAGGCAATCTTTATTTTTCCTTCTCATTAATTCGTTTCATGCTCGTTTAACTTGATTTTTCTTCTAATCGACCGACTAGGTCATTCGTTTTTGTGAGGATCCGAATTTCCAGAATTATTTAATAAGATTAAATAAGAATTTAATAGACACAACTTTCAAGGTTGTGTAAAGAAATTATTATTTTATGTGAATTAAGGTATGTGATGAGATTTAATTAGTAAATTAAATTTGTACAGAGATGGTGATGAATTATGTGAATTTAAAATAATTGAAAAGTAAATAAATTGTGTAAATACAATTTATGAAGAGTAAAAGAATTTTAGGTAATTGTACAATAAATTGTACAATTAAATTATTATGAAAAATGTAGAAATTATGATTTAATTGAGGTTATGTGGTAATGTGAAATATATTAAATTAGATATGTATATATATATATATATATATATATATATATATATATATATACATTTGTATATATATAAATATATATGTTTAGGTGATAATTATAAATGTTATTAATGGAAATTAAGGGATTAATAATTAAATTAATCCAAAATTAAATAAAAAGTGAATGAGGAATTAGTAAAATTGAAATGATGGATTATTGGTTTAATTAAGAGATTATGGAGAAAGTTGAGAGGTTAATTGGGAAAGAAATGTAATTATATAAATTATATAATTATAAATTATATAATTTATATAAGAAAATTAAAGTGAAATATGAGAAAAATAATAATTATATAAATTATCTAAGAATAATTATATAATTTATATAAGGTGATGAAATTGAATAAGGATGGGAAGAAATTTTATAAATTATATTTTGTGTGAAATGGAAATTATAAAAAGGGATAATTTATTTATATAAATTATGTAATAATAAATTATATAATTTATATAAGGAAAGTAATGTGAAATGTAAAGAAATTAAATTAAATGAGGAAAAAGGATGGATTTAGTTTAATAAAAATTATGGTTATGTATAATAGAATTATTATGACTTTTACGAATAATAATATTTCGGAAACGTGAACATGTTAATGTAACATGTTGTCCAAGTAACGGAGTGAAAAATTATGAAAAATAATTTTTATATGTCCTATGAATTATTTTATGATTTTTGGAGGTATAAATTACCTCATATAATTACATGCATGTCACAATGCGTGTACAAAATTTGTCAAGAAAAGTACCCAAAAAGGGTGTTAATATTATTCATAAATCAAATTATGATTTTTAGTGAATTAAAATAAATATTTTATATACATTATATAAAATATTTATTACACGATATAATTACGTAATGTAATAAATTAAATTTGTACGCATGATTTCGGAACTTTCGAGAAACCGTGAGGCGGTGGACGTGTGTGGCATAAAAGGAAAAATCAAGTCTTGCATGTAAGCTTATAAAAGGAAGGGAAATGAAGTGAAAGAAAAGGAAATAAAAAGAAAACAAAACAAGTCTCCATTTTTCCTCTTCCTTGGTTCCACCCGACACCACCACTTAACCACCATAGCCACCACCAAGACCACCAAGAAAGAGAAAGTTTTGTGCCATCAAGGAAGGAGTACAAGCTTCAAGGATTTTAGAAGGTATAAATTAAGTTATTTCATTTAATTATGTATTTATGAGGATAAATTTATTTTGTGGAAAATTAGAAATTTATTAAGATAATTATTCCCAATAATTTTAGGATGTATATATATGAATTATGTAATTTTTGGAGTAGTTTTGTTGTGGAATTTTGTGAAGAAAATGGTATTTTTTTTCCTTCTTGGCTGGCTACTGTTTCGGCTGGGAAGAAGGAGTCAGAAGCGAGGCCAAAACGACGTCGTTTTGGTCGCGCGGAAGAAAGGTCCGCGCAATGCGCGGAAGCCAATTCCTCGCCAGGCCAAACGACGTCGTTTGGCTGGCGAGAGGGGAGGCCGCGCGCCATGCGCGGCCGACGCACGTGAGGGAAATTACGATTATGCCCCTGCCCTTTTCGGTTAATACCGACCGTGTCCCTGACCACGGAAATTACAGTAATGTCCCTTGACTTTCTGGTAAAATTCCGATTGTGTCCCTAGCTTTGCGAAATGACCGGATTGCCCCTGAACTTTCCGAAAAATGACCAGGGTGTCCCTAGGGCGCGGAAATTACCAAAATGCCCCCAGAATCAGTTTTTAATTAAATAAATGTTTAAAAATTGTTTAAAAATCATAGAAAATTATAGAAAAATACTAAAAATATAGAAATGATGTTTGGGCATTAAATTTAATATTTTTGTAAAAATATTAAATATTGGAGATTAATATTTAAATGTTTAAATATTAATCTAATAAGGTTACCATTTAGAAAATGGTTAAATAAAATTTTTGGGACACCCAGTTATGTTAAAATTTATCCGATAAGCCAGGTTGTCCGTATTAGAGGTGTTGTATATTAAGTTAAGCGAATATTTTAAGGAACGAGGTTAATATAATTGGCCATATAAATTAATAATTGGCCTAGAGATGATATTAATTAATTAAATTAATATCATAAGGAGTTAAATAATTATTATTTGATTATTTTATGATCATAGGTCATACGAGAAGCACGATAGAAGGGTATTTGTTAATTAATTCTACAATCCAGGCAAGTTCTTCAGTCCCTTTTATGTTAAGTATTGAAATGTTATGACATGTAATTCTTGTTTTAACTGCATATAAATTATGTGTTACGTGATACGTGATTAATATGACCATAATGTGTATTTTGTGCAACGATATGAATATATATGAGATATATTGCTATAGTAGAAGCACAAGCACATGATGTATGACACACACCAAGCATGATAAGGTATGTGCTACGTGAAGTTTAACTGTTGAACTTGCTGAGCCGTTGTGCTCATTACTTGCTCAATAACATTTTTGCAGGAAAGAAATGACATTCAAGAATATTGGATTTTGTTAAAGATAAATTGCCTAGAAGGTAGAAAACATGATTGTTATATTATACTGCAATGTGAATAATTTGCCAAGTTACTTGGATATGTTATATGTACATGTAAGTGGGATATGAATATAAAGTGTATAGTTAAACTATGAATTGAAATTGTTCTATATGAATATTATGATAGAGACGATTATATATCTATGTTTAAATGATGAATCATGAGATAAAGAATATTGGATGAATATAAACAACATTGAATTTGAATGTTGAACTTTATTAAGTTTCATGATAATGAGAATAGAAAGAATAAGTAAAGTTTGCGATCCAGGGACTAGAATCCAGTGTGTATGAATTTTAAATATCCAAATGTTTTAATATAATGATCAAGTTGAGAAAAAGAAAATTTTATATCGAAAATTTAGTAACCGATGATATTGAAATTAAATAAGGGATCGTTTAAGATGATGAAAGAATTATTAACGGCCCGAAATTTGGACGTAATGAAAATAATGTTTATTAAATATAAGATTTAAGGGAATAAAGTGGGTAGAATTTCGGGGTCGTTACAGTTTTCCATCATACTACGTTCACATAATCTCATTTTATGGCTTATTAGTCTTTTTTTTAATCACAAATCGACTATATAACTTTGTTTTAACCATAACAAACATTTCTAGTTCCTTACAGACCTTCTTGGTTTCACATTTAATCAATTCCAAGTATTGACATCTCCAATAATCAAAGTGTTCACTTTTTCCTTAAACCGCTTTCTAAAGAGGAAAAGTCACTTAGATTACCAAAATCTATTATTATATATCCCTTTTACACTCATATAGCCACTATACAACTTTTACGTTCTTTGGTAAATTACTTAGCACACATACACCAATTCAAATTAGACTTGCACACTAGCTTCCTTCTACTCACTTTTAGGAGTATTACCTTATATACATACACATCGTATAGGTATTTACCTCATTCCTATCAATTAAGATCAATTCCTTGGCAATGCCATATATTTACATATTAAACTTTTAATATTTCATTAATCCTTAATAGACCGTTTAGGTCAAACTGGTACTCATTTTCTAAGCATACAGACTTACCTTGTCAATCTCATAGCCTTTCCAGGCCTATTCATTAAGCTAGTTATTAATATACATAACTAAACCTTATTTTACATACACTTTTGTCATTTCCATAATTCTCTAACTTAACTCTTCTTCTTTATTTATCTGCTCAAATATTCATATACACATATTCAATCTATTACCTGCTGACACAACACAGTGTCTTACCATAATTCTTTTCAAGTTACCAAATTGTGGGCATTACAATCAATCATTCATCTTTAATTCTTTGCATTACTGTTCAACCATCAAAATTCATATTCGTTTCGATTTCAAAATTTGTTACGTCACTTATACACTTCACATAAATAACCGGTCTTTATACGTTCTATAGACCCTTATTTACATCAAGAGTCATTCTATACCATTTCAACTACACAGGTTATTTATAACACATTGATGACATAATAATTCATATTTAATCACCTTTAATACATTCTGTCATTCAAGCTAGGTTCTATCTGCTAACCTTTACTAAATTAATCAAAATCCTTATTTGAAAATCTTGTAAAAATTCGGGATGTCACAGGATATGTGTATTTGATGAAATACAAGTCTGAATCATTTGAAAAGTTCAAAGAATTCAGAAGTGAAGTAGAGAAACAAACAGACAAAAGTATTAAGGTTCCTTAAACAGATCGAGGAGGGAAATTCTAACGCTACTGAAATCCCATCATTTCTTAATTCTATCCAATCAGTTCTGGATAACACAATTATTAAACTTAAAATCATATTATATAATCATAAAGCATCTTAATGGCGATTTCATGATTTAAAACATAACCTTTAACCTTTAAACCAATCTGTTGACCATAATGCAATTCATAAATCTATTTAGTTATTTTACATTTCTTACCTGTCTCAGGATCGTAACGTTCACTTACTATTCATTAGAACTTAGGTCAAACATTTATTAATCGTGACCTAGTCTATTACAATTATCAGAATTATATATATTATGATTTATATAACATAACCTGTGAATAAAATTTTCATATTATCTATCCATATATAATCCTGTTTACCACTGTTTGCCTGTACCTGTTTAATACATCTGTACAATACATACGAGTTTAATACATATAAAACTCGACTACCAATAATACCTTTACCTTATTCTTTTACAACATTTCTTAAAACAAATGACATTCACTGCTATCATTATGAATTTACAAATCATACACCCATTGTTAACAACTAAACTCATAATTAAAACCTAGATGTTAATTAAATATACCATTATAGGTTTCATTTATTTGGCTTGCTTGCACATTACACCAATACATGTAACAAATTTTCTTCACGCTTATCTATGTATTTAGCACTCTTTACCTTTAGCTTAATCGGGATATTTGGCCTTCTCGTACTATACTTGAAAAGGTTAGTTCATAGCAAGAGTGAGCACAAAGGCTCAGTAAGTCAATCATATAACACCTTTCATGCTTGCAGTTTATATTTATGTGTCATGCATTCCTTAATTTATCATGCTATGCTTAAATGTCACATATTTCATTTAACAGTTAAACACATAGTTGTGCGAAGTGCACATCTGAACACATTTAATGTCATATAGTTCACGTAGAACAGTTATCACACTTAAATATGAAAAACTTGTCTGTTCTGCATTTATTTACATAACCTTTACTTCCTTGCCGGGCTTTTCTATCCTTTCTTGCCTCGGGTTGCTAGTCCGAACCTTATCTATCAAGATTGTACCTATATATCAGTATATAATCATAAAACTTAATATAACTTGTCAAACTTATCTCATAATTACATGACCATTCGTCTCTAATCATTTCACATTTGATGTATTATACATTATGTCGGTTAATAATACATCCTAACTCATTACCGACATTTTTTATAACTCATATCATGATTTGACTTAACTTGAGGAATGTTATATTATGCCAATCATTACCTCATTATACCTTAACACCCTTTACTTTGGTCATTCTTTAGCTATATAGGGTTTACATAACCCATCTTTATCATTTCATGTCTAAACGTCGCATTTTAGACACTATATAAAAAATTTCTTTTTCTTTGAACAGTACATCTCGCCTCGGCGAGATGTCCTCGGCCAAACTTGGCCCCGACACCCTTTGAACTCGCCCCGACCAACTTCTTCAGTAGCACTGTGCCCCGGCACAGTTTCTAGTTCAAATGACTATCCCTGGTGCAGTCCTGCTGTCTCAGATTCTGTAATTTTTGCTGCTACTTGGGTGATTTTTAACTCCTTCCTCACACATCCAATTAACTCCAAATTTGGAACAGAACTAGGTCTTACTACTTAGTATTTTATAAAAAAATTTACTTGCCTCATTTGTGTAATATCCCAAATATTTCATAATTGATTTGACAAGATCTAATTAAGGTTGTTAATTCAAAACCTAAAAAGGATTGCTCAAGCATACCTTGAGCTATTTGAAAGATAAAATACGACGCGAAACTACGATTGTATACAATTAAGAGGTTAAATTCTTTAACCTAATTTGTGTTATGTGATTAGTAAAGCTCGAATTAAGTTATGTGAATTATCTATGTGTAGGATTTTGTGTTTTGGTTTGAGTGGTTAACCTTAACACTCATTAAAAATCAGAAGTCAATTTAAGGCAAAAACTTAAATTGGAAAAAAAGTTAAAACCTAAATCCTAAACCCTAGAAAATAACTTAGGCTCTCGAGAGAAATGTGTAGGTCAAATTGACATTCCGTTTCAAGATTCAACATTTGCACGATTTGAAAACACGTAACAGTCAATAAAAGTTTTTCTCGAAAAACGTGTAAAAACACTATTCACGAGGTGATATTTTTTCGTTTAACTGTTTCTTTCATCTGTAGGACTTTTTACATTTCACAACATAGTGATAATATGAGGTTAGGGAACCAATAAAATTTTCAGGGAAAAAAGACGAAAATATCATGATTTACGAGAAAACATTTGTCATCCTTTTGACTTTTTGACTTTTTACATTTCACGATATAGTATTTATACGGGGAATAGATACCAGGGAGCCACTGATATTTTTCCAAAAATAAAACGTAAAACGCTCTTCAAATGAAAACCTTTTCCATTTTTGAACGTTCCGCTAAAGGATATAGTGTTTGTATGCAACAGCGATGCGTAATAACCAATAAAAATTTTTCTCGAAAAGTGCATTGGGAATAAGAAAAAATAGGGAAAAGACAAAATATTTTTTTGACTTTTTGGTTATCTAACCATTTTTTGAGAAATGGTCACCAAAAATACTATGAATAAATTAAATATTCAATTAATTTTGAATATTGTATGATGAAATGAATTAGATAAATTAATTAATATAGTTATTAATTAATGTAAATATAAGGAATATTTAAAATTTATATTCATAATCCATATTAGGTAAATAACCAATGGACTAACTCATTTAATTATTTAAACAAGGCCACTAGGTTATTTAATAGTGGACTTGTGAATTATATTGTGTACTTAATTAAATTGGCCCAACATTAAATTATTTTTTCAACCATGTTGGTGATCCAATAGAACTCTTGATAGAAGCCCAAGTTCTTCCATCTAGTAGCCCAACATGTTGGTCCAAATTGAGGAATTTAAATGAAAGTCAAAATTGGTCAACATTGCTACAAGTGTGGAAATAAAAATAAAATAAAATATATATATATATATATATATATATATATATATATATATATATATATATATATCTGTGTGTGTGTGTGTGTGTGTGTGTGTGTGTGTGTAGTTGGTTTGGGGAGCTCCCAAGAGTGGTTCAAGGCTCAATGTTGCATTGGGAGCAAGTCTCCTAGATCTCTCCTTATTTTAAGGGTCTGTGTTTCCTTGATTAGCCTAAATGTGGTCAAAGTTGGTTTAATTAAGGAACTAAGCTCAATTAGTCTTCTTCTATAAATATAATACTCCCCCAACACTTTTCAAGGGTTAGCATCATTGTAGAAATCAGATTTGTAGAGCTAGAGAGAGGGAACCAAAAGAGAAAAGTTCGAGAGCAAAGTGTTTCCATTTTCCTTCCTTTCTTGTAAGCTTAGTATCATAAATATACCAAGAACACCTTCAAGAAGGGCCACAGCAGCAGGAGTGAGGGTCTTGATGCCATCAAGTTTCATATCCTACTTTGGAAAGATTAGAAAACGAGCATCCAAGAGCAAGAGGTAAAAACAATAACTTAAAAACCCTAATCTTGTGCTCTTTATGTCAAAAATGTGATTTTTATGCTAGGAAAATAATTTTGAAACTCTTGTTGGTTAGAAACATGCTTGACACGCTAGAGTAGAGCTTCATGGGTTTGGATCATGTATTTGTATGCGTTTATGACAAAAAGTTTGACAAAAGCCTTAGGAATCATTTTTACCGACGAAAACAACATAACCAAAAACATAGCAGCCCCTTACCGGAATTACTGTGCACGATCCGTAAGTCGGATTTATGATCCGTCAATTTTGGGTGTTAGATATATAAAATACTAAGATTCTCAAAGTTGAATGACTTAAATCCGATTTAAAATGAGCAAGATATGAAATATATTGCAGTTAAACCTGAGAGTTAAATCCGATCTATAATGTTGTAAATTATTGCACATCGAGATTATTGTCATTCGCACATAGTGCCGTTAAATTACATGTTCTATTATTAAATCATGAAATACTCAAAGTGTTTGACCTCATGATCTGTTTAGAGATAAGATCTATGCCTTTGTTCGGCTAGACATATACGTGTTTAATTTTAAAAGCTATCTAAACCATAGTGGTACGGATTCCTAGACTGAGAAGAACAACCCTGAATGGGGAGTAACCTAAGTATCAGATACATGATACAAATAGAATTAAATGTTATGCATACACATAGTGTACGAGAGGCTAATCCCCTCAAGTACAGTTCTGAGATTATAACCTAAGGGGGTATATCAAGTGATTGATCCCTCAAACAGATGTTCATGGTCTGTTTGACCACTCAGCATTTAAATAATCAATTGTCTTTTATCATTTGAGCTTTGATTATACCAATGATATTATTGTTTCTAAATCATTTGAGTTATTCATTTTTATTCATTCATGACATTCCTTATATTTATTCCATTAAAACTTACTGAGCAAGCTAGTTGCTCAATCTTGCTATGTCATGAAATATATTGCAGTTAAACTTGAGAGTTCGAAGGTTGATAAAGGCAAAGGAAAGCTGAAACCCTAGATGTTTTGGGATTTAATGCCTAAGAATATATTTTTGTTTATCTCTGATGACATGTAATACGAACCATCTTTTATATATTTAAATTCGTGATGTATTTTATTACGGTTACGAACCTTGGGACATGTAGTGAACCTTTCTATAAACAATATATGTTTATTTCGTTCCGCATTAGTATATTATATTGTTTAAAGATGTATGGATGTACGAATTCGTGAACACCAAGTTCGAGGTACAAGTACCTAAAATTGGGGGTGTCACAGGTTGGTATCAGAGCTATAGGTTATATACTTTAGGATTTTGCAAAACCTAGGATATAACCTTAGTATTAAACTCATTTCGAGTGTGCTAGAAGATGGATTAAAGAGATTCATTGGTTTGATTATCTTGGAGGTGGATTGAGGAAATCCATCGAGCCGAGTTGTACATGATAAAATATCATTTCATTCTATCAATGAATATATTTTATTGTTGTACTGACATGTTTATTTTATGGTGACTGTAGGATGCCAGAGGTGGGCGAGTCCAGTCGATCGAGAGAGGAGGAGCTACGAGAGATTCTTATGGACTCGGTGATAGACGGATATACCGTTGTACCCGGTCTCAAGATGCTGCCATTCGATAAGGAGGCATCATCTGAGGCAGACCAGAAGGAGTTTCAGGATATCCAGGTTGTTACTGAGCAGCTTCGAGTGGTTGAGCCTATAGAGGGACAAGCAGACTCCGAGTTAGAGGGAGACAGAGTTGAGATGGCAGACCCAGTCAAAGGTGGAGTCATGCGAATGAGTGGTGACAGTGAAGAGGATTATAATACTGATAAATATGGTACAGATGATGGTTATGGTGATGATGTAGGTGGTGACTCATAGGGAGGCCATATTGCAGACTCTGATCCCAATGAGGGAGAGCAGGAGCCAGCGCCCATTGAGGAGGCCGATCATGCATCACCGGAGTATCATATCGATTTTCAGGGGATAATGCATCTTTACGCTGATCGTATCTTGGAGTTGTTGGATGAGAAGGCTCAACAGGCGAGCCGAATTGCTGACTTCGAAGAGCATAACCAAACCCATCAGACGATGGAAGATCAGTACCGAGATGTGGCCTACCAGAGAGTGGAGGAGGTCAGGGAGTTGAGACAGCAGTTGAAGTTATAAGAGGTCAGGGCTGAGGGACTCCAGAGAGACAGGGAGGAGTTACAAACACAGTTGACTGAGATGACAGCTGAGTTTGACTTAGAGATAGCGGATAAGATTCGCATATCAGACCAGTGGATAGAGACATCCAGGCACATGAGGGAGCTTGCCGAGGAGAGGATTTTGGATGGTCAGCACTTTATTCAGATAGGGGACCAGTTGGTACAGACTAGTTGCTCAATCTTGCTATGTCATGAAATATATTGTAGTTAAACCTGAGAGTTCGAAGGTTGATAAAGGCAAAGGAAAGCTGAAACCCTAGATGCTTTGGGATTTAATGCCTAAGAATATATTTTTGTTTATCTCTGATGACATGTAATACGAGCCATCTTTTATATATTTAAATTCGTGATGTATTTTATTAGGGTTACAAACCTTGGGACATGTAGTGAACCTTTTCTATAAACAATCTATGTTTAATTCATTCCGCATTAGTATATTATATTGTTTATATTCCGGATTCGTGAACACCAAGTTCGAGGTACAAGTGCCTGAATTTGGGGGTGTCACAATCTTTCCCAGGGTGCAGCTCCTGTTCCTAGTCTTCCTTTATTGGCAGTCCACTAATAATTTGCTTCCCCTTTTAACATGAACATAGCAAAAGCAGTTTTCTGTTCTTCTGTAACGTTAGTTACGTCAAATACCTTTTCCATTTCAATTACCCAATTTTGGGCCTCTACTGGATTCATCGTCCCCTTGAACTCTGGGGGTCCTACAACTTTAAAATCTTTAAAGGTAGCAATTCTAGCAGCTACCAGTTGATCAACTATAGGGTTTACATTTCTATTCTAGAAAGCTCCCATCAATAAATCTACAAACTGCTGCATAGGATTAACTGGCTCCTCTAGAGCATTTACCGACTCCTCTGGTGGAGGTTAAACACTTGGTCTGCATCTAGGCGTCATTTCTGTTTAAGAATTTTTATCATGATTAATATATAACAATTTCATATCATATTCTTATAAACTTTAAATACATGGTCGAGTCAACACACGTTAATAACTGGATTTGTATTCATAATCAACTTGACTAGTGTTTAACACATTACATTATAGGTGGCAAATTGCTATTAACTTTTCATCCCGTCAGACCATATAAGTCGGGATTCACATATAACTTTATACAAAATACTTAGACCTTCCCTCCTTACAAAAGAGGTTACATGAAACTTTATATCCCTTCTATAACAAAACTAGAGATTTACATGACATACACACATAACTACACATACATAACCATATATATTTATTACATTATTCCTACAGAAGCATCCCCCGCCTAATAACATCTTCATATTCTTCATCCATGATTTTTATCATTCTCCACCAACTCAAGGTATTACTTGTCTGAGCATACTCCATTGGGTAATAGTACACTCTATCCTATGCTTTTCCAAATGCTGTGTGAAATACGTAACCCATATCGTTCATTCTTACTTCCATACTATCAATCCTGACCTTCTTGACCCCAACTTATTCTTCCACTAAGTTTATCCTTCTCACTGCCTTAGTCCCGGCATGTTCATACCTGGC
The DNA here is from genome assembly GCA_947179155.2 of Hedera helix. Taxonomy (NCBI): domain Eukaryota; kingdom Viridiplantae; phylum Streptophyta; class Magnoliopsida; order Apiales; family Araliaceae; genus Hedera; species Hedera helix. The sequence continues at coordinate 21,671,691 of OX359266.1, forward strand.
TATCTCAGCATTCGCTTCCCTCAATTTAGCTTCTAAGGCTTCCTTGTCGTTCTTCAGTTCTTGGACCTTATGTTCCTCTTGTTTTAGTTTGTCTCCTAGTTCCATATTCCTACCAACCAACACTTGAACTGCATTTTTATTCTGCTCCACAGCTTTTTGCCATTTAGCTGCTTGAGTCTCTAACTCCAATATTCTATCCACATATTCATTGTTCTGTTGTATGAGGTCGGTTACCCATTCTTGGTCTGCCTATCTCTGTTCAGATGATGCATTATCCGACAATGCCCCATCTGAGTCTCCCTCCAGTTCTTCTGGATCTTCCTCCTGTTTACTGTCATTAGTTGGTACTACTACCATAACTAGTACAATAGTCATTACATCAATCTGAATATCTCTAGGCTATTCTTTTATTTCCTGACTAGATTCACCAATCTCTGGCATGCTATAACATCACAAGAACAACTATTTCAATTCAACGCAATTTTCTTATCCTTGATACATATAGCACGTAGCATATAACACATAACATATATTGTGAAAATTGTAACATTGACAACTTCCACCATTCGCTTCTTAGAACTCTAAATGAGTTTTACTATTTTCCTTAAGGTTATATTCCTAAGGTTTTCCCACCTAAGGTTTATAACTTAATAGTTCTGATACCAACCTGTGACGCCCCCAAATCCGGGTCCCTTGAACCACGGGTTCAGTGCTCACATTACTATTCTACCCTGTCATCTCATTCATCCATTTTGAATAAAATAATAAAACTTAATTTACATTCATACATAACTATTTCAGGTTCTACATACCTTTATACATACAATTTGTAAATGATATATTACAAAAGATAATATATTATTTTCATGACTCTATTACAATACATCAATTGTTTGCTGACTTTTCCTTTTTCCTTGTCTGTACCCAACCCCTCGGCCTGCTCAAGTTTAACTGAAATATCATGTTTAAAACAAGAGTGAGCATAAAATAGCTCAGCAAGTACATAAATAAAAGATGACATGATATTTTGAAATAGTGAATGAAAAATCATATACTATTTAACTAAATCATGCATGACAACTGAATCAATATCAATTAACTGAAATATTTTCAATAAGTTGGGTTAATATCAATAGACTAAATCATGTTTAATAAATTGGATCAGTATCAATAGGTTGATTGATATCAACATCGGTTCAATATATGAACATGAAAAATATACATGAACTTTACATGAGGGACTGGGAGCATGGAATTTGTTTGCTGTATGGTCACGAGACCAAGAACTCGTTAAGAACAATACCAATCATAAAGACTAATATTGCCCAAGGTAGTCATAAGACTACTGTTCAAATTAGATGTGTACTCTAAGTGATCGGCCCATCGTACTTTTATATTGTGCACTGTCAGTGATTTGCAGTATGAGGTACTCTGAGAGTGAAGTACTGTTAAACCGGGATCCATGTTCGCTCAACATATTTTGAAAAGCCATCACTTTAGTGGTTTGCAGTACGAGGTACTCTAGGAGCGAAGTACTGTTAAACTGGGATATGTATTCATTCCGCATATTATGAAAGTTTTTCCAAAATAAAATTTTTAAATTCCGTTACTCTTATGAAGATTGGATGGTAGGATGGGGTAGCATTCTCTACTTGTGAGCAATAATGAAATAAAAAATTTGTGAAGCAAAGAAATTATGAAATGTGATGAAGTAGAAAATTGCAATGTGCAATGACCGCGACAAAGGAAGGAAAGAAAGATATGTTGAATGAATGCAAAAGAAATATGTATGTTGCAAATGAATGAGATATGAGTACACAGAAATTTCGAGGATGAAATTTTCAAGGAGGGGTGAATGTGACACCCTAGGATTTTTAGAGTAATTCAAAATAAAAATTATGATGAATCAAGAAAAGGTTAGCATTTAAAACCTAGTGTTGAATAATAGAGGTATTAAGGAATGATTTATGATGTAATCAATGTGCTAAATGACCTATGTAGTTCACTGAATATGTTGGATATATTAAAAAGAGAAATGGAATGTGAAGAAGGTTTATGAATATGAATTAAGAAAAGACGGTTGAATGTGCAGAGTATAAATGATGTGCAATAGAGAGTATGAAATAAGTGGATTGAGTAAGAGCAAGTATGATTAGAGAAAGGAAGTTTTTCAAAGAATGAGAAATTATATTGATAAGTACGTCAAGAAATGAGTTAAAGTGTTATTAATAAAAAATTTAGAGAATTGGGAAATTTAATGTTTTAAAGAAATTATAAATTGAGTTAAGAATTGAATATTCTGACTGTTAGTATTATTATGGTGATAATCATTGCAAGTTACAGATCTCCTTAAAGAGGTAAGATATGGTTATTATTGAGTTAATTGTTATTTATCAAGATAAATGAAATGCGTAAGGTTATTACGGAAATGGTGATTCTGGGGACGGAATCCTGTTAAGGGGGAAAGAATGTGAGAACCCGAATTTTTACAATCACTTTAATAATATTAAATAAGAATTTAAATAACAAAATTATCAAGGTTGTTTAAATTATTTATGATTGATATATTTTATGTGACTTAAAGCGTGTGATGAGATTTAATTAATAAATTAAATCTGTACAGAGATGGTGATAAATGGTGTTGAATTAAAATCATTGAAAAGTAAGTAAATTGTTTAAAAACAATTTATGAAGAATAAAAGAAATATCATGTAATGGTACAATAAAATTGTACAATTAAATTATTATGGAGGTATAGAAATTATTAATTAAATAGTGTTACGTGGTAATGTGAGATATATGAATTAGATATGTATATATATATATATATACATTTGCATATATATGTGTTTATGTTTAATTGTTGTAATTATAAATTCTATTGATTATGAAATCAAGGGATTAATAATTAAATTAATCCAAATTTAAATGAAAAGTTAATGAGGGAGCTAGTAATAATGTAATTATTGATTTTAGATTTAATCAATAATTATAAAGGAATTTTAGAAATTAATTAAAAAGAAAAGTAACTATATTAATTTATAAGGAAATTAGAGAAAAGTATGAAGAAAATAATAATTATATAAAAATAATTATATAATTTATATAAAAGGATTAAATTGAATAAAGATGGAAGAAATTTTTTATAAATTGTATTTTGTATAAAATGGAAATTATATAAGGAGAAAATAATTATATAAATTATATAATAATAAATTATATAATTTATATAAGGAAAGCTAGTGTAAATAGTAAGGAAAAATAATTATATAAATTATATAAAAATGATTATATAATTTATATAAGGAGAGTACATTAATTAATAAAGAAAATAAAATTGTACAAATGGTATAATATTTTATTATATGGTGATATTTAAAGTGTGTTAAATGGTAAAGAAATGGAAAAATAAATAAGAAAAATGAATGTTTTAATTTATTAAAATTATGTTTGTTATATAATGGAATTTTTATGAATTTTATGGGGAATAATATTTCGGAAATGTAAACATGTTGAGGTAACATGTTATCCAAGTAACGAAGTGAAAATGTATGAAAAACAATTTTTATAAGTTATATGAATTATTTTATGAATTTTGGAGGTATAATTACCTCATATAATTATATGCATGTCATTATGCGTGTACAAAATTTGTCAAGGAAAATACCTAAAAAAGGTATAAATATTATTTATAAATCATGTTATGAATTTTGGTTAATTAAAATAAATATTTTACATATATTATGTAAAATATTTATTACACGAAATAATTACGTAATGATATGCATGCAAAATTTTTGGAACGTTCGAGAGTTGTTAAGTCGGTTATGGCCTTGGTAAAGTCGGTGGAGGAATTTTTTTATCCAAAATAGTTAGTGACTTGTGGGAATATAAAAGGAATAAAGCAAGAAAAGGAAATAAAAAGAAAAAGCAACAAAGTTCCTCTATATTTTTCCATCACCTTCTGAAACCATCACCTTCACCGGAAAACTCCATGACCACCAAGAGAAAAGAGAATTTTGGTGCCATCCAAGTGAAGTTCAAGTTTCAAAGGAAATATTTGTAGGAATTAATTAATAAGAGTACTCTCATAAATGATAATTAAGTTCCTAAATAGTTTAAAATTTGTAATTATTATTAATTTAATCAAGTTCTTAATTAGATTAAAAGTTTAATTAAAAATCATACTTCTAAAGGTGTTAGGATGATTGATTATATCTATAAATAAGAGAAGTCTTATTATGGATTGGGGTTACATACACTTTCACAAGTTTTGAGAGAGTACACACATATTCTCAAGAGAGAGAAAATTAGAACTTGTTATCACCCATTTCTTGAATCCTTATTCTTCATTGGTATATCACCTCTAGAGACCAAACACTTGGGTGGCTAACATTGATCAAAGGAATATAATCGGTAGAATTTAAAGAGAACAAGAAGGAATTGGAGTTGAATACGTACCTGTGGAAAGCTAGATTTTACAAGGATATAATTTTTTATCTCGTTCTTGTTAATTAATGGTTATGTATAAAAGTTGATCCTGGATTATGATTTGTAGTAAAAAAATTAAATTTTGATTTACCATGATTCCACTGCTTATGTGTAATTTGATTACATGTTCATGAATATTGTAAACCAATATGGTCCTTAGTGACCACTCAATAGTAAAGACTCCTTCAATTGTTTTAATTAAAACTTGATTCTCGTTCTTTCACAATTATTATACATTGTTGAAAACTCAAAAATTATTTCTATTTAATCATGATATATCATTCTAGTATTTATTATTCTTAAACTTATTGAGCAAGCTAGTTGCTCACCCTTGCTATATAATGATCTATTTTTCAACTAAGTCCGAGTGCTCCAAGAAAGACAAAGGCAAAGAAAAAATCAAAGAGTAGAAGTTTCACACTAGTAGTTTACTATTTAATATTTAATGTGATATTGTAAATCTTTTGTGAACCCTTAAGATATGTTTTGTTTAGGTTAAAGTTAGAAGACATTGGGATTGTATTACCTTTTTATAAGGAATATATATGTATTATTTCGCTAAGTTTAATGGAAATTATTTATTTAGTTGTTATTTATATTTTGGATTGTAAGCATTAAACTTGAGGTTATAGAACCTGAGTTTGGGGACATCACAATTACAATATATACTAATCTATCCTGATTCACTAATCCCCATTTTAGTGATCTCACGATTAAGAAGAATTTTAGTTTTGAGTTATCTAGAATTTAAATCTCATTATCATGATCATCATCATCATCATGATTCAAAAAACATTGCTCAAAAATATGAGTTTATCACAATTAATTCAACAATTAAATATGGATAAAGAAAATGCCTTTTGAATAAATAAATTCTTTTATTGAAAAAATTAATAAGATGACAAAGTATATGATATATCACATCAAATGTGATTAGCTTATGTGCATACTACTTTCAATCTCCCACTTGCAATAAAGTCAATTGTCATGGTATCTCATACCCATCTTTTCTAAGTGATGATCAAACTGTTGTTGAGTTAAAGCTTTAGTAAATGGATCTGTAATGTTGTCTTGAGAGTCCATACGCTCTACGGTAATGTTTCCTCTTTTAATGATTTCTCTAATCAAATAAAATCACTGCAACACGTGTTTGGATTTCAGATGAGACCTGAGTTCCTTGGCTTATGCAACAGCTCTCGTGTTGTCACAAAATAAAGGCACTGGTCCTTAAATGCTAGGGACCACCCAATGTTTGGTTACGAACTTCTTCATCAAAACTTTATTTGCAGCTTCACTTGTAGCTATGTACTCTGCATTTGTCACTAAATCAGAAACTATTTGCTTCTTGGAACTCTTACAACTCATAGCACCACCATTTTAGGTAAACATATAACCCAAAATAGATTTACTGTCATCTTGGTCAGTTTGAAAACATGAGTCTGTATAGCCTTCTAGTTTTAAATCAAACTCACCGTAGACAAGAAATACATCCTTAGTTCTTCTTAAGTACTTTAGGATATTTTTTACTGCCTTCTAGTATTCTTCTTCAGGATTCGACTGATATCTGTTTGTTACACTAAGTACATGAGCAACATCAGGTATAGTACATGTCATCCTGTACATGATAGATCATATTGTCGAGGTATAAGGAATCTTAATCGTACAGTCTCTCTCTTCAGGTGTCTTTGGGGCCTGTTTCTTGGAGAGAAGTATTCCATGACCCATCGATATGAGTCCTCTCTTAGAATATTCAATGCAAAACTTCTTTAGCATCGAATTAATGTATGTTTCTTGGGACAAGACAAACATCCTTTTAGATTTATCTTTATAGATCTTTATCCCTAAAATGTAAGATGTTTATTCCAATTCCTTCATGGAGAAGTGTTTAGATAATCGTATCTTGATCGATTAAAGCATAAGAATATCATTCCTTATCAATAATAAATCATCAACATATAATATTAAGAATGTGACAGCGCTTCCACTAACCTTCTTGTACACACATGGTTCATCCTCATTTTTGATAAAATTAAATTCTTTGATTGTCTCATCAGGATAGATGTTCCATCTACGATAAGCTTGCTTCAATCCATAAATGGATCGTTGTAGCTTACAAACTTGATTTGTTCTAACCTTTAAAATAAAACCCTCCAGTTGTATCCTATATACATCATCTTCTAGTTTTCCATTGAGGAATGCCGTTTTCACATTCATTTGCCATATTTCGTAGTCATAATAAGCTGCATCGCAAGTAAAATCCGAATGGACTAGACCATTGATACTCGTGAGAAGGTTTCATCATAATCAACGCCTTGTCTTTGTTTTAAACCTTTTGCAACCAGTCGAGCCTTATAAGTCTCTACCTTGCCATATAATCTAGTTTTTCTCTTAAAAAACCCATTTGCACCCAATAAGCTTAATCCCCTCAGGTGGAATAATCAAAGTGCATACTTAGTTCTTATACAATATAGAGCCCATCTCAGATTTCATAGTTGTTAGCCATTTCTCTGAGTCTTTACTATTCACAGCCTATTTGTAAGTTAATGGATCATTATCGTCTATTTTGTGTCATCATCCTCTATGATGAATATATACCTATCAGGTAGCTTCGGTACACTTCCAAACTTTCGAATATGTTGTGTTACATTATGTTCTTTTACTTGGTTAGGTACCTCATTTTGATCCATAGTGTTTTGCGGTTCTTGAACTTCTTAAAGGTCTATTTTACTCCCATTGACCCCTTCAAGGATAAACTCATTTTCCAAGAAGGTAGCATGTTTCATAACAAACACCTTTTGATTAGTTAGATGATATAAATAATATCCTAAACTTTCTTTAGGATATCTTACAAATTTGTACTTGTTAGATGCTTAAGACTTGGTTCCTCCTTGTTCATATCTTATATGGGGTCTTTGGAACGGATTTTGAAAGTACCTTGTTAAGTAAGTATGCAACCTTTTTAGGGTATAACCCCAAAAGAAAACTAAAAGATAGGTAAAACTCATCATGAAGCGAACCATGTCTAACAAGGTTCGGTTTCTCCTTTTAGATACATCATTCAATTATGGCGTGCCTGGTGGAGTCCATTGTGAAATTATACTATTTTCTTTGAGATAATCGAGAAACTCATTGCTTAAGTATTTACTTCGTAGATCCGATTGAAGATTCTTAATACTTTTGCTTGTTTGTTTTTCTACTTCACTTCTAAATTCTTTGAACCTTTCAAATAATTTAGACTTGTATTTTATCAAATACACATATTCAAATCGAGAATGATCATTGGTGAAAGTAATAAAATATGAATACCCTCCTCGTGTATGTGTTGTCATAGGTCCATATACATCTGTGTGTACCAAATCTAACAACTCTGTAACTCTTTCTCCTTTTTCACTAAAAGATGATTTGGTCATTTTTCCCATGAGACAAAATTCACAAGTTGGATACAATTCATAATCCGATAGCTCTAAAGCCCATTCTTATGCAACTTGTTCAATCTTGTTTCATTAATATGACCGACTCTACAATACCACATAAAAGTATGATTTACATTATCTCTTCTTCCCCCCCCCCCCCCTCTTAGTTTATTCAATTTGAAGTATATTTTCATGCAAGTTAAGTAAGTAAAGTCCATTATGCAATTTATCAGTACCATACAAAACATTATCATTATAAATAAAATAATTATTATTCTTTATTAAAATATCAAAACCGTCTTTATCTAACATAGGAATCAAAACAATGTTTCTAATCAATACTGGAACAAAATAACAGTTATTTAAGTTAATGGATTTGCCTGTAGACAGTGCTAAACAATAATTTTCTACGGCTAATGCAACAACCTTTGCTCCATTCCCTATACGTAGAATAACTTCATCTTTGTTCAACTTTCTTCTTCTAATTAATCCCTACATAGTATTACATATGTGAGAACCACAACTGGTATTTAATACCCAAGTAGAATTTTGACTTACAAAAAGATTTATTTCAATAATGAACAAACCTTGATCTGAAGTTAAAATTTCTCAAAGCTTCTTCTACTTTGACTCTGCAAGATACTCCTTACAGTTTCTCTTCCAATGACGCAACTTATTACAATGAAAGTATAATCCTTTGCTATCATGGTCAGCTTTCTTATTATCCTTAGTCTTCGTCTTGCCCTTAGCCTTATTATTTTTCTTCTTTTTAGAAGAACCCTTGAGCTTCTTCTGACGTCTATCTTATTAATGTGAAAGTTCATAAGAAATTGTGAGAAAGTGTCAGGAGTGACTGCAAAATCAAATCTTGGTTCAACTCTCCATCCATAACAAACCCTAACTGTCGAAGTTGTTCAATCAAATTGATCATCTTTAGGACATATGTCTCAACGGTAGTGCCCTCGGTCATCCGAGATCGGAAGAATTCCTTAGATATCTGATATCTTGTAATCCTACTTTGCTCACCATAAAGATCTTTAACATGCAACAATATAGTATGAGCATCTATTTTCTCGTGCTACCGCTAAAGCTCATTACTCATGGATGCGAGCATGACGCATTGAGCCATTGTTGCATCATCTTGACAATTTTTAAAAGTAACAATCTCTTCCTCATGGGCTGTTTCTACAAAAGTTGTAAGGACATGCGAATTTAGGACATAAGAAATCTTTTCAGCAATGAGAATTATTCTCAGATTCCTTAACCAGTTCGCATAATTCGTCCCGATCAGTTTGTTAGCATCAAATATGCTATGTAGTGATGGTAGCGAGTTTGACATTTGTAAAATTCTGTATGTGAAATAGACAATATTTTAGCATACATTCATTTAATTAATTACCAAAATAAATTAGGTCTTTATTTAAATTGGTATTCTCCCACTATTTTCATCAAACTATATTACCCTCTATATATAGTTCGACAAATCTAGTTAAAGATTTGCTAATGAGATAAGGATCCTAGCAACATAAATATAGTCTTGTGTGTACACAATAAACTATATTTATTTAATAGGTAAACAACTTTTGTCAATTATATCAACATGTAACTCATTTTAATTTTGTCTCTTAGATTATAATGATCAAGTGTGTGCACATCCGAACGAAAATTATCTAAGTTAAGTCTGACCTAGTACTTCCATATAAGTGAAGAGAAAAATATTGTCCTTGTGTGTGCATAACAAAACAGTATTGCTCAATTTCTTATAAGCATCCAATGTGATAAAATAATATCTCAAATAATCAATATAAGTCTTATGCGTGCACAATAAATGTATATTGAGTATTTAATGCTCTATTATTTATCATACTAGAAGCGACGTTCGATATTCCAAATATCTTTGAACATTACAACTTAATATAAATTCCTTTGAGGGGTTTGTTATTAATTGTCTCATCTTGTTTAGCACGCACGCACGCACACACACACACGCACACATACATACATATATATATATATATATATATATATATCAAAAATACTCATCATATTATTTAACATGCAAAGCATGATTGATAGTATATAATATATATACATAATTAGCATGTACATATAGAATACTATATTGTACTTTGATTGATTATGGGCATATTTTTAGTCTAGTTTGGTTCACTAGAGCCACCAAGTGAACCAAAAGGTCAAACCTAAGGTGCAAGACAAAATACGTACAAATGTAACTATTACATTTATAACCCGGACTCCATTACAAATGGGACTTCAAGCGCTCCTTGCTCCTAAGCTTCAATTTTTCAAAATATTATATCTAATCCTATTACAAACTATTTTCGTAAAATAGAAATCTTGATAAGCAATCAAGGGAAAGTACATAGAAGGGAGATATAAATTTACACAAGAAAAATTATAAAAGACGAGGTACGCAGACCCCATTTATAAAACACATTCATTCATGCATTCACATAAAATAAATCTAATCTCATTGGTTAATAGTTCATAATCAATCCCTTTATATTATCATATATATCAGTACAGAAAATATTCATCTCAAGAATTAAAATCATTTCATATATGCATTGATATCATTTAATAAGAAATTTAAAGTTACATGAAATCAAATTTTATGTTTAAAATAAACTTTTTTATTTTAATTATAAAATCATCCAAAAAAACCTTTTATTTATAGTTTTGAAAAATTGCTCGAAAAAATCAAAAAACATATTATACAGAACTGCGCCCCATCGCTGTTTTGGCGAACAAACACAGTGCCCCAGCACAGACTAGCCCCTCGGCACAGTGTTTGTACGTGCCTAGGTGCACTACGGTAAAATGGACAAAGTTAACTGATGTGCGCCCCGGTGCGGTACGTCATACTGCAATTCTATAGCTTTTCTACAGTCGCGATTTTTTATATTTTTTCATCCAAAATATAATTTTTGATCATTATTTTCAAAACCAATGATTTTACACAACATATAATGCCCAATAAATTATTCTAAACACATACTCATACATATATAGAATCTAAACAATTAATAATTCGCATAAAGTTTGGCTTTTGATGTCACTGATGGTTTGTAAAAATTCATGAACATAAAATCAAATTGCACAATAATAGCGAAAACAAGGTAAAATCAGATTTTAAAATCTTACAAACCATAACCAGGATCGACCTTTATGTGCAATTATTAATTAAACAAGGAGTTAGAGAATTATACCCTTTTAGAATTAAAGCTTCCACATGTACGAGTTCAACTCTAATTCCTTCGCATTATTTTCCAAATTACCAATTAGATTCCTTATATCAACGTTAGCTACCCAAGTGTGTAGCCTCTAGAGATGATCTACCAAGAAAAATATGAACTAAAGAAGTGGATAGGTGGTGGAAAACCCTAGTTCTCTCTCTCTCTTCTAACCCTTTAGATGTAGAGAATACGTGAGTACTCTCCCAAATCTTATGGAAGTGTATGTAACCCTAATCTATAATAAGACTCCTCTAATTTATAGATATAGACAACCCTCCTAAACTCTTTAGAAGTAGGGTTTTTAATTAAACTCCTAATCTAATCAAGAATTAATATGAGAGTATTCTTATTAATTAATTCCTAAATTATTTAGGAACTAAATTGTGATAGCCCGAGATCCCACCTTCCTTAATTAAGTCCAATTATATCTGGATTACATAGTGATTTACTTAAAACCTTATTAACCGGGATCTCATGCGTTAAACTTTAACCTTTGACCTTTAACATCGTTCTGTTGACCATAAATGCGGTCTTTTTTTTTTTTTTTATCTTAAAACTTATTTAACTTACATTCCTTACCTGTCTCAGGATCACAATGTTCACTTTACCTTTCATTAAACTTAGGTCAAACTGTTAACAATTTTGACCGAGTCTATTTCAATTTATAATCAAGTGTATTACGATTTACATAACCTGTAATAAAAATTTCGCCATGATCTGTCTATACATGGCCCATTTGCATATACCTGTCGTGCACCTGCTACTATTCATATATATCTGTATACATTCTATAATATCATGCATATCCCGATTCATACATCTATACCATACATGCGAGTTTCATTATATCCATACTCGACTTACATCATTATTACAATCATCTTGCCTCAATTCATAACTTAACCAACTAGTACATAACTTGCTCATAAATAACTTTATATTCATCTACTTTACATAAATATTACACGGGTACATATAACCAATTTCCTTTATGCTTGTCCACCTATTCACATTCTTTACCTTTAGCATCACCGGAACCTCCGGCCTTCTTGGGCTTTACTTGAAAAGTTAGTTTATAGCAAGAATGAGCATAAAGCTCAGCAAGTAATTCAGCTAACACCTTTCATGCTCACAATTTATAATATGCGTCATGCATCCTTTACCTTAATATAGTATGCTTAATGTCACGTAATTCATTTAGCACTTAACCACATAATTGCACATAAGGCACATTCGACTCATATGCTAACACGTAGCTCACGTAAAATATCTATTGTACTTAAGTCTGAAAAACTTGCCTGTACGCCTTTATATACTTAACCTTTATTGCCTCGCTTGGCCTTTCTATCCTTCATTGCATTGGGTTGCTACTTCGAGCGCTATCTGTAAACACACAATCTATATTCATCATTATAGGATCATAAACTCATTTAACTTGTCAAATGTAACTTACAATTGCACGACCATTCATCTCAAATCATATTACATTTGATGTATTATATCTTACATAGGTTAATAATACATCCTAGCTCGTTCCCGACCTTTTTCACAACCTTAACATGCTTTGGCTTGGCTCTAGGCATGTTATATTATGACATTCATTATCTCATTATACTACAACACCCTTTACATAGTCCATTTATATCAATCTAGGGTTTACATAACTTATCTCTATCATTTAGTATCAAAACATTTCATTTCGGGTCAAAAATAACATTTTTTTTAAACTCTGTCATCCATGGCCCCGGCCGGATTTTGGCCTAAGAAACCACGGCCCCGGCCGTGACCTCTCAGCCAAACTTGGCCCCGGCCGTGGTTTTGCCTACAAAAATCTGGCCTAGGCCGTGGCTTAGAAATCTGAAATTTTGATTTTTGCTGCTGCTTTGGTGAATTTTAATTCTTTAACCGTACATCCAATTGACACCAAATTTGGTACACATGTAGACCTCATACCATATTATTTTATAAAATTTTCATTTGTCTCATTTGGCTCCTCAAAATCATAGATACACTAGCCCGTAGGAGGGCTGTTCACACAATTTCCAGACTTAGAAATTTTCTGAACTTCCAAAATTCAACTTTTGCAACTTTGTGACTTTTGGCCATAAGCTTTAAAACTTCATTCTAACACTTAACATACTTCATATAACTTGCATATAACATGTTCCAACTTTCAAAACCATAAAACTTCGCACGAGGCGAGTTTTGTCCGTTAAAATCCGTTTAGGATCGAAACGATCGATTTCGATCGTTCGAAACCCATTTTCATTCAAATTTCCTTCTGTTGATTACCAAATCAACGTAAACACATGTAACACCATAAAAATGACTCATTTGACTTTATTTCACCTTTAAATTCTCAAAATTGCCAAAAATCACCTTTAGATTGCATTTTCATCAAATTTCATAAACTTTTCCTTTCCAACACTTGTGTTACTCTTGGCCCCTCTATGCAAAACTTGATTCTAACTCATCATTTACCACATATAGAACATATTTGACTTGTATGGGCCTTCAAAATGTTTATAACTTTTCAAATGACTTCAGTTTTTCAAAATGATTCGATTTAGGCGTCGGCGAACGTTTTAAAACGTTTAAAATTCTCAATTGTCGCCATACACGCCAAACAACTTCCAAATCGTTTCAAACACATATATTAATATCAAACTTAGCTTTTTGGCCTCATTTGATCACCAATTACACACAATGGCCAAAATTATACTTGAGTGACATTTTGTCAACTTTACTCCTTTCCTCCCTTAAACCAATCTTCAATCTTTGGACTCTATGCTTCACATAGGTTATCACGTACTCAATTAACGACTTTATAAGTCCACATAACTTCTATATGCACGCACTAATGCACTTTACAGATTAAAACGTAATCTATACAAAAAGTATAGCCTAATATTGTAATTATCTATCACAAGTCCTTCATTTAAACCATTTAGGTATCTAGCTTGCCATTTAACACAAACTTTTACTTGCATCAAACATAATCAACCTTTAAAACTAGGTTTTCATCACTTTTAATCACATATAACACATAATCAAGTAATAAATCATGATCTTTAGCCTTAAATATGAACTTGAATAGTCCATCAACTTGTTCTACCAACTTTGTGTCTAGGGTTTCATCATCTACTTCACATAAAGCACATAACTCACACAACTTTTTACTTTTATCCATGAATACTTGCATGACTATACTTAATCTTCCGTGTAAACTCATAAAATATGAGATTCAAAGCTTAAACTCATATATACCTTCTTTGTAGTTTTCTTCTCCTTGTTATAATCCTTGATATGATTGTATACTCCACTTTGATGGCTTCATAAGCTTCTCTTGATCACTTTTGCTCATAGATTCTTCATGATTCCTTGAAACCCTAGCTCATCTTCCTCTCTTTTCTCTCTTGAGCTAGAACTTTCGAATGACCAAATGAAATAACACTTGATGCTTACAAAGTGTATACATATATAAATCATAAGTAATGCTCCAACACTTAACCCACCTTGGTTAAGTTAAATTGTGTATAGTTAAGGGTATTCATGTCATTTCCCATTGCTAACCAAAGACATAATAGTCATTAAGCACTTCTAGGATACATAGGTCATTCCATAACTTGTTAAGGGCATAATGGTCAATTGCCACAAAATCTAGGAAATTTAATTCCCAATTAAATCATACATGCTTATTTCAATCCATTTCAAGTCCATTTTGATCCAAATTTGCTTCATTAGACTTGAATTTTATTCTAGCATTCAAATACACCATAACTTGCTTGTCCCATATCATTTGTCACACTTTAAAACATTAATTTCTTTAATTAATTAATTCACAATAACCTGTAAAATTTGCATATTATTTCATTCTTAATTCTCTATGAACCCTTTGGTTCCTCATTTCACAAACTTCACTTTCCGACATTTCAATATAACCAATTCGCTCAATTTTCCATAAACCGCTTTCTCGTGAAGCGAACCTCGATCGGGTTTACAAAAATCCATCGTCATTCAACTTCATTCGCACATTTAATCATTTTGCGATCCTTACGTTCTTTCACTTATTTACTTATAACATAATTGTCAATCCTAAATATAATTAATATCTATTTTCTTTCTACACACTTTCGAGTATCACAATCTGTATCTATGCATCATGAGAAATGATCATCTTATTTCAATAATTTAATATAAATTTCTTAATAACTTCAAAACTTTCAAATACCATCAACTTTATTATTTCCTTAAATCCTTTTACATCCTTTATCCTATAACTTAAACTCCCATTTCCTTCTCAACTCAAATACATACATATACACATATTCTCGTATTCAATCCATAACCCGTTGACACATAATATCGTGTCGTACAATAATTCTTCCAAAATTACCTTATTGTAGGTATCACCATCAATCATTTATCTTTAATCTTTTATATTACAATGTAATCATCATAACTTCATATTTATTACGCCACTTATACATTTCACATATATAGTTGCTCATTTCCATTATACTCTAACTTAACTCATCTTCTATATTCAACCACATAGATCCCTCTTTAATATTTCAATCATTCAGGTCCTTTATAACACCTTGATCACATAAAAATCACATTTAATCATTTATCGTTATCCTTTGTCCTCCAACTCTAGGTTTTATCATATAACCTTTACTTAATTCCTCAATATCCTCATTTAGAATTTCTATAAAATCCTGGGGTGTCACATAAATAATAATAATAATAATAATAATAATAATAATAATAATAATAATACAACTTTTATTAATTTATAATTAGTATTTTAAAAATACTAAATATTAAGTTATTTAATTTATTCTATCACCGTAGTATAAATTAAATATACTTAATTTATTATTACGATTATATCATTCACTTAAATAAATAGTTTTCTTTTGCGGTGTGACCCTTTAAGTTCTCTATATTAAGCCAGTTGTAGAATAAATCAATTAGAAATATTCTAATCTTATTTATATAAATAAATTAAACTATTTAATTTATTTAAATAAATAATATTTAGTCCACAATAAGAGTAAGCCTCCTTAGCGATCAATGACTTTTTAAATAATATAAATTTTAATATTTGATCATAAAATAACTTTTTCGCGAATAGTTACCGCATAATTCAATCTTTCTACCATACAATGTCCCAATCAAATATAAGATATGGACTTACTATCAAGTCTTATTTTATTTAATTATATGCATTTCGATTCTTAAATGTACAACTCTAAATAATGCAAATTAGAAACTCTTTTCTAATTTCATTATGCATTGACCAAGGACTACTGAGTTATCATTTATCGAATCACATATGACACTCTCTCATTTTACTAGAAGCGATAGATTCTTTGTTGATCATTCACCTATCTCCATAAACAACTTATTATATCCAAGCATACCATTTGATATACTCTAAGGTCTTAAGGAATATGTCAAAACATAATTCATCATACACAAGATACTATAATAATCTCAAGTCACCTACATACTTACTTTAGTGTTTCTACACAAATGATTATAAGATCAATTATCCTTTTTATAAAAGCAAGCATAGTATGTACTAAAATATTCGGATTCACTAATCCTCATTTCAGTGATCCCATGATTAGGAACAATAGTTCTTAGCTATCTATAATTTAGATCTCATTAGCATGATCATCATAATGATTCTAAAAGTATTGCTAAAAAATATAGGCTTATCACAATTAATTCAACAATTAATAACGGATAAAGAAAATGCCTTGTGAATAAATGAATTCTTTTATTAATAAATGAACAAGATTACAAAGTATATGTTATATCACATCAAATGTGATTGGTTTGTGTGAATACTACTTTCATATATGTGCATACGAGCTAAACAAGATGAGATTACTTAATAACAAACCCCTCAAGATAAATACAATTAAATTGTAATGTTCAAAGATATTAATGAAAGTAGTATGCACACAAGTCAATTATACTTGATATGATGTAGCATGTACTTTGTAATCTTATTCATTTATTAATAAAAATTTATTTATACAGAGGCATTTTCTTTTTCCATGTTTAATAGATGATATTAATTGTAATAAACCCATATTTTTTTGGCAATACTTTTAGAATCATGAAGATGATTATGCTAATGAGATCTAAATTATAAATAGTTAAAAACTAAACTTATTCCAAATCATGGGATCTCAAAAATAGAGATTAGTGAATCTGAATATATTAGTACATACTATGCTTGATTTTATGAAGATGATGATTGATCACATAATCATTTGTGTGAAAACACTACAGTAAGTATATATGTGCTTATTAGAGAATAAGTTCACTGAACGTGACTCGCTCAAGGAACACCTAATGGAGTTTTACTTGTCTGTCAATAGAAGTTCTTTTTGTGATAGTAGTATATGTGATCTTTAGGCTTGAAATCGTTATAGTATCTTGTGTATGATGAATTATGCTGACATATTCCTTAAGACCTTTAGGGTATATCAAAGGGTATGCTCGGATATAATAAGGTGTACATGAAGATATGTGAATAATCAATAAAGAATATACCAATTCTAGTAAAATGAGAGAATGTCATAAGTGATTCGATAAATGACAACTCAACAGTCCTTAGCCAAGGCAGAATGGAAATTAGAAATTAGTTTCTAATTTACATTAATTAGAGTTATTCATTTAAGAATCGAAATGCATATAATCAAATAAAATATGACTTGACAGTAATATTATGTCTTATATTTGATTAAGATATTGTGAGGTAGAACAATTGAATTGTGCAGTAACTATTCGTTTAATAGGTTATTTTGTGATTAAATGTTGAAATCTATATTATCTGAAAAGTCATTGATCGCTAAGGGGGCTTACTCTTATTAGGGAATAAATATTATTTATTTAAATAAATTAAATAGTTTAATTTATTTATATAAATAAGATTAAAATAGTTCTAATTAATTTATTCTATAACCGGTTTAATATCAAGAACCTAAAGGGTCACACCACAAAAGAAAATTAATTATTTAAGAAGTAAATGACATAATCGTAATAATAAATTTAGTATATTTAATTTATATTACGAGGATAAAATTAATTAAATAACTTAATTTTTATTATTTAGTATTTTAAAAATACTAATTATAAATTAATAAGATAAGTCTTATTATTATTATTATTATTATTATTATTATTATTATTATTATTACTACTACTACTACTACTACTACTATTACTACTACTACTACTACTACTACTACTACTACTACTACTACTATTTAGTTTATAAATGGTTTAGGAATTAATTAGTAAGAGTACTCTCATAATTGATAATTAAGTTTTTAAATGGTTAAAGAATTGAAATTATTATATTAAATTAATTAAGTTCCTAATTAGATTAGGAGTTTAATTAAAAATCCTATTCATGTGTTAGGATGGTTGACTATATCTATAAATAAGAGAAGTTTTATTATGGATTAAGGTTACATACACTTTCATAAGTTTTGGGAGAATACTCATAAGTTCTCTAGATCTAAGAAATTAGAAAAGAGAGAAAACTAGGGTTTGTCATCACCCACTTCTTGAATCCTTATTCTTCCTTAATGGATCACCTCTAGAGACTAAACATTTGGGTGACTAACATTGATCAAAAAAATCTAATCGATGCAATTCAATGAGAACATGTAGGAATTGGAGTTGAGCACGTACCTGTGGAAAGCTAGAATCTACAAGGATAAATTTATTTATCTCCTTCTTGTAAGTTATGCATAAAGGTAGATCGTGGATTATGGTTTGTAGTAAATTTTAAAATTCTGATATTTTCATGCTTCCACTGCTTATATGTAATTTGATTGCATGTTCATGGATTATTACAAACCAACAATTAAGATTATCGAATGTGGCCTTCTAACATGATAAAATGATAGAGCATCAAATACTTAATATGAGTTTGTTGTACACACAAAAGGCTTGTATTAATTATTTGAGATGTTTTATTATATAGTGGATATTTATAAAGAATTAAATGATACTGTTTTGTTGTGCACACACAAGGATAATATTTTTCTCTTCACATATATGGAATGCTAGGTCGGACTTAACTTAGATAATTTTAATTCGAATGCACACACACTTCATCATAATAATCTAAAGGGAAAAATCAAAAAGAGTTACATTATGATGTAATTGACAAGGAGTTGTTTACTTATTTATTTATATATAGTTTGTTGTACACACACAAGGTTGTATATTTTTTAAATAGGATCATTATGTTGATTGATGTTTTGATTTGATGATGATAATTGTTGTGCAAAAAGGATTGTGGTAAATGTGCTTATATGGCTGATTGTCAATGTGTTTCTGAAAGTGTGCGTATGTGTAAATGTGATTATGTGCTTACTTGATTATGTGCATAGATGTTCTAAATGTGATTATGTGCTTACTTGATTATGTGCATAGATGTTCTAAATGTGCTTATGTGTTTACTTGATTCTGTGCGTGAATGTTCTGAAAGTGCCTATGTGATTATGTGACAAAGTGATTATATGTCAATCTAATTATAAGCTTACATTGTCATGTGTGTATGATATATATTCTATTTCAATACTTTGATTTACACACTTGTATAACACAATATGATCTTGTTGTAAACCATCTGCTGTCCATTAAAGAGAATGAAAGTTATCTGGTTAAAATGTTGTAAAGTCCTTTTAAAGATATATGTGTACAACGGACTTAGATTATAAAGATCAGAAATGTTAGGTTGATCTTTCAATAGAAGTCACTTTGCATAAATGATGTAAGCAGAGCAGCTTAAGAATGAATCATTGTTGTATTTGTATTTCAGAGTCTGTAAAAGTCCTTTCAATATGTAATGATATAATAATGTAAGAAAGGACTTGGTTAGAAAAGATCAAATCTGTTAGGTTGATCAGTCTATATGATCGTAGAATGGACTCTACGATTCCAAGCAAAGAAGACTCAACGATTCGGCATGTTCGTAGAGTGAAAGGTACGACTCTCAGCCCGGATGACTCTACGATCATCTAAGAGGAACATACGTGCAAGAAGTCTACAGAGTATTCATGCAAAATCAAATAACTGATCAAGCACTAATCGTAGAGCCGAACTCTACGATCGTCAAACAGACAGCGAAGCAAGCCTGCAGATAACACTGAGTCAGAGAAGAAGTATACTCTACGATACACACTCTCTAGCAAAATCGCAGAGTAAACTTGCTGAGCAAGTTTTCAAGCAGATAGAAGAAGTCATTAAGTGGAACAACATTATGAGGCAATGCAGTATATTGATCTAGATATGGAACAATCGTTGAGTAGAATCAAAGGATGTGCCAACAGACTGCAACTCAACGATTCCAATAAGAAGCACTACAGTCAACGAACTCTACGATTTGATCAGACCCATCGTAGAACGAGATCAACAGCTTCATGACTTGCACAGGAAGACAAGCTCATAGAACGAAACCAAAGCAAAACACTGCAAGCACAAACTCTGTGACCTGACCAGAACAGCAAGGTCGCAGAGGAAGAGAAAAGAACATTCTAACTCAACGTTTCACTTGACAGTCATTCATGGGGTTGAGTTCGCAGGATCAAAGTGGACAGTCTATCACTCAATGAATTCATCAAGCAGGACAGAGCTAGCATGCTATCAAAATGGCTATATGATGAAAGAAAGAAGAGTATACTCCTCGCCCAGACTAAAGAAAGATTAAGTGCTGTCAAGATACAGATGCATGTCAGAGATATAGTAGACGTTGTGCTCAAACGACTATAAGTCAGGAACCCACTACTCAGGAAAATGGTGAATAAGGTCAGACTAATGGGACATCTCTGAATGCAGCAGAACAGCTGATTCTTAAAGTCAAGGAAAAACATTTATTGATGAATCAGTATATTAACTAGCAAAGAATATAATAATCTTTACTGAACAACTCTGAGAAAGCAACGGCTATAAATTCAGAGAAAGCAGAGCTACAGGTTAACATATCAGAACACGTCAGAAAAGCACTGACACAAGCGGCAAGAAAGTCAACATTGAAGATATTAAGGATCTGCACAAGGCCAAATGAAACCAACGGGATTTCTTTCAAACAGTAATATATGCTCAGAGATATAAAGGCCTAAAATGAGATATAGAAGAGCGGTTGTTGCAGTAGAAAAAAAATATACACGAGAGATATGATGGTAAACAACAATCGATCGTAGAGTGGAACAGAAAATGAAGATGCTAAAGGACTCTACGATCCATCAGAACACTAACACTGAATTGAGAAAGACATAGAGATATATAACTCTATTACAAGAGAAGTGTTCAAAGCTGCTAGGCACATGGAAGAGAGAAGCTTAAACGCCAACTTGATACATACATGGTAGCAATTGAGTACCAAAAAGAAGAAGCATCACAGTCATCTCAGAAGCCCATCTCGAGAAGCAATAAACTGTCTATGATAAGAAGGAACAACTGAGTAGCAAAAGGAAGAAGCATCACAGTCATCTCAGGAGTTCATCTCGAGGAGCTATCAAGTACCAAAGGAGCTAAAATGCAAAAGCCTAGCAGTACATTTGGTGATCTTGAGTAGTTGCTGAATATAAGAAAGAAGGAGAATATCAACGACAAACATCAGCAGCATTCAATGATGGATCACAAGCAGCTGCTAAGTACCAGAAGATAAAGAAGATCAAAGTTTATCTTAGCAGCACAACCCAACAAGCATTCAACACACAAGAGAGGGTCAAAGGATCCTTGCCCGAGTGGCTAAAAAGAAATCAAGTCTGCTGGACTTGTTGAGTACCGAAGGGTACAATTGATTCTAAGTCTGCTGGACTTAGTCTACAGTCCAAAGCTGGTAGCTTTGATGAGGGCGAGAGTGTCCTAGTCCGGAGGACTAAACCTTAGTGGATTTCCTACTGTCATGTAGAAGAGTGGAGTAGGAGTTATTCAGTCTCCGAACCACTTAAAACTCTCTGGTGTCATTTTACTTTCAGTCTTTCACATTTTGTGTTATATATATATATATCTACACATGACTGTGAATTAGTTTACTTAACAAATGACTTTCTTCAATATAAACTTAAACTCAACAAGAGAAGTTTTACAAATCTTTAAGGGGTGATTTTCAAACTAAAATTCCGTTGTGCAAACAAATATAAATTAAGTTTATTAATTGCTATTAAATCTTTGAACTTAATCTTGGACTTAAAGAGTTTATAAGAGATCTATTCAACCCCCCCTTCTAGATCACTTGTGTGCCTCTGGGAACTAACAATTGGTATCAGAGCAGGTTCTCAAAAACTTTTAAAGCTACGCTTTGAGTAGATCCTATGGCACTAGCAAATTTCTGTTTTTGAGTTTAAGAATTGAAGTAAAACACTTCGTATGAACAAGCTTACAAATCAATGTATCTTTTCTCGCAGGTACAATTTTAAATGATTGATCAGTGACACACTATCTGATGCTGTTATACATTGCCATTATTCTCTCTAAGACAACTTCAGATGATCTCAGCAAAGAAGCTATCGAGTAATCCTTCTAAATTAAACTGATGCTGCAAAATGAAGAAATCAAAGATGTTCTGCGAATAAGAATTATAAATTGATTCACTCGAGGAATACAATAACGTGTATCTCTGCTCTCAAACAAACGTGAAGTTCAAATCTTGATGCCAAAGGACACCGGATCCTATTCTTCTCAAAGGAAGCATCACTGTGCCAAGCTCTAACAAATCTACTTCTCACCGGTTTGAAAGTCTGTAGCAGAAGCAAGTCCAACAGAAATCTTTGCTTATGTTGTTAATGTCAGCAGCTGAAATCAGTCTCGAATTTACATATTCACTCGATGGGCTCAGCATTAAGCTTTCCGATAAGCTTAAGGATTTATATTCTAAGAATCTTATCTGAAGATGTGCGTCAAAGGAAGTGCTTCATTCATCCGAGAACGGCATCAAGAGTTTTGTCAAGATACAATTTTATGGAAATTAATGATAAAATCCACAGGCAGCATTTCTCATTTGTTCTAGTGGATGATCTCTAGCTTGACTGGTTTGTTAAAGAAATTCATTTCAAAAATTCTTCAATGGTCTTCTGGAACTACTTCTCTGAAATTGGGAGGTAGATCTAATTACAGTTGTATACTTCACTGCAATATCCTTGGTAATAAGTTTTTCAAAGCCATTTCCCTAAATCACAGATATCAGGCCCGAGACCTGGAAATCAACTCAGCACGAATGAATGGACATATATGTTTATCTATGATCACCGGATCTAAGAATCATTCTGCAGATCATTAAAGATCAAGAAGAGTTGAAGAATCTCTCATTCATGTACAAAGCAGCTCTTACAATGAAGAAGTCCTTACCAGGCACACCTAGTGTACATGCTCAGGTTTTTAAGGCAAATGCTCTCAGTATCAAAATTCTTCAAAACCATCTATGAATGAGAAGGGTGAGAAGATCAAGGCAAAAAGGAGTAATCATGAATGATTTACTCCAAGTTTCAGTAATCACCTTTAAATCTGTAAAAAGAGGAAAAGTTCATCTCAAAGAACAGTTCACACTCATAACCTTTGGCAATAATCCAAGCAGATCAACAGGAAGGAAACAAGGCTGTAGCCTCATGAGGAAAACTCTACGATATGAAGAAGGTGGAGAAAGTTGTTCTGAGACTCAACGATGAATTTCATGTATACCCTACTCAACGAATTTGCAGGATATCTCAAGGAAGTCAATCTATGATAGATTGAGTGAGGTCTGAATACTGATGCATGAAGAAGATTTGAATCTTGGGATTCTCTAGAAGAGAAAGAAGCTGGTCATAAAAAGAGGCATCTGTTAGTCTTTACCTCACCTATTGATTTAGTGAATCTTGTTGGAACTATTGTCTCTAATATCATGGTGAGATAAAAAGATCACTCAAGTAAGAAGAAAGTTCATCTCACAAAGAAGGATCGTAGAGTATGACAGGCGATCGCAGAATAAGGCTCAAGAACGTAGAGTTGTCTCCTCGTCATAAAGCTCAAGATCGTAGAGTCAACACAGTCAGTCACTCTACGACTCTCTACAACCAGTCTACAAAACCTGCTAATCAAAGAGCAACCTCTACATGATAACTAGAGTCATGACAACGATCCTTACAAAGTCCTTTCAGAAAGCTGTCATTGAGCTATCAATCAGGCTTAACAAAGATCTTGAGTTCATCTAAAGTCTCCAGTCTTAGCAACAGATCGTAGAGTAGTTCAGATCATAACTCTACGAGTGCACTTCAGGAAAGATCGTAGCAAAGCCAAGTTGTGGAGAAATAAAGCAAGCTCAGAAGTACAAAACTCATCAGAAGACAAGTTGGGTTAATTATTGTCAACACTACTTCTACAGAAGGAAAACAGAAGGTAAATCTATTCTTCTTTGGAATACCTTTCTCATTCCAGTCTCAAAGTCCCAAAACAATGTGATTGATGAACCAAATGCACTTATCTCTCATAATCTCTAAATTCTATGACTGATAACTGAGCAAGCCCTATCATCCCAAATCGTAGAGTAACTATAATCATCTTTCTGATCGTAGAACATTTTGACTCTACGTTTGCATCACTTAACATATATCTTTCACATAAACTCCTTCATAGCCTATTACCAGCATACAGTTCAAAACATCAGTTATCAAGGTCATCTTTTGAAGGATGATGATTGAGTGTCGTGCAACCAACACTACGAACTGTTTAAGCTTACTAAACAGAGAGAATGAACAACACGCCCTCCAAACTCAAGTGGGTTAGAATACTTGAGATGCTTCAGTTATGGAAAATACAAAAGTTAAGCCCACGTCCCACATATGAGTATCTGTCACGTGTTCCCTGCAAAAATAAGAGGGAACTAGCATAAGTCATGTTTCAAACTGACAATAGTCTTTTCCCATCAGTTGTCGATACCCATTCTCCCAAAAATCATCAAAACCCTAGAAATCAAAAAACCTCTTCTAAAATTGATATCTCTCCTTGTGCCCTTCCCAAGTCAGATTAATCTCATGGCATCTATTCAAGTTATTCCTGGAAATCTTGTTTGTTTTGAAAGTTTCGGTAATGCAGAGCAGAAACTCAAGGATATTCTTCATCTGGTCAAGAATGCTGGCTTCACCATGTGTTTGGAAACCAGCACCAGAATTTACTCTTCACTTGTGAAAGAATTCTATTCAAATGCTGATTATCGAGGAAACATCCTCATCACAAAGGTTAAGGAAATCACATTGCAAATTGGGGTTTCTGAAATCAATCTCAGTCTAGGTATTCCAATCGGAGGAATTACTTCTCTTGACAAGATCTATATCGAGCTTGGACTGGAGCTAATGGGCTATGAGAAGAAGTCTCACCTAAAAGGAATCAAGAAGAAAGATTTCCCTCAGCAGTATGAGTTTCTGGCTGACATCGTTGGAAAGAGTATTCTGTGCAAAGACACTGCATATGATACTATCAGCGAAGATCTATTGAGGCTGATGACTGCTATTGCTCAAAGAAAGAAGATTAACTTCGGAGCAGTTTTCTTAGGATGGATAAAGAAATGGATAGATGATGCAAAGACAAGAGCTGAAGCAGGAAAGCCCTCTCCAAAGATGCCCTGTGCAAGATTCATCAGCATCATTCTGAAGAAATTGCTGGCAAATACAATTGAGGAAGATGAAGGAGAAATTCTTAACTGCAACAAAAGAATTACTCCAAGGCTGTTTGAAGATTGGAAAAAGAACCCTCATGCCAATAAGGGTAAGAAAACACGAGGATCGAAAAGCTTCAGCAGAAAGATGGAAGTAAAATCTAAAGGAAAAGGAAAACGGGAATTGAAAGAAGCATCTGAAGAAAGACTCCAAGAGGCTAATGTGCAGACAAGTAGCAAAATTCTTGTGGTATCAAAGAAGAAAAGAAAAGTATTTGAAGAAAAGAAGGCTACAGAAGAAAAGGATGTCAGTTCAGGGAAAGCTGAGAAGGAGAAGATAAATATCAAAGGGTCTGAAATGAAGAAGAAGAAGAAATCAGGAAAGAAAGTTCCTCACACTGCTCCAAGGAGAAGTTGGAGAATCAGAGAACAGTGGAGAAGTTCAGTCACTGCAGGGCCACCCCAGGTGATAGAAATTGATGATGATGAAGAAAGCTCAGATTCTAGAGAAGGGACATCTGACAGTTCAAAAGAAGAAATCTCTTCAGAAGAAAAATCAGAATATCATAAATTTAGCCCGTCTGAAAAAGAAATCATATTGGGCTCTGATCAAGAAGCTGAACCAGTTGAAAAAGATTCAGCATCCGAGTTCAACGAAGATGATGATGTTGCTGAACCAGGGGAACAATTCTCGAAAAATTCTAAAGATGGAGAGGCTATATCAGATGAGAAAGGAGACTGTCAGGAAACCATGATGAAAGAAGGTGAACATATTCAATAAGAGACTAGTACTCAGGGTTTGGGAGAACCAAAAGGCAGGTCAAGTAAAAGGAGAGGATTAAGTGGTTTTATGAAGAAAACAGGCAGAAGTTCAAGGACAGGTCACAAGGAGAGACAAATAAGGATGAAAATTGAAAAGAAGCTGAAGGAGATAAGACTGCTGAGAAAACTGGAAAAGCAGCAATATGAAGCATATCGGCTGAAGCAGATCGGAAGGAGACGTAGAGTCAGAAGGAAGCATGCCAGCCACAAGGAAAAATACTCTATTACTTGGCATCATAATCATATGTCAAGTTTCATTCCTATACTACCACTTCTCAGGGCTATATTCATGAATGATCAAAGTTCTATCAGTTGGAGCTACTCGACCTTTCCAAATCTTTCATTAGTAGTTCAAAATTTCTCAAAGGCAATGACCTTTGCAACTACACTGATAAGCAGTGAGTCCTTCTATCCTCACTACCAAAGTTGCCAGAAAATATCCATCTGTAATCTAACCAGCTCTCAAACTTCTAGCCAGTCTGTGGGAAATCAAAATGCAGAAATTAGAAAATCCTTGGCTGAGACTCACTAAACTCTTAGTCGCCCAGCACCACCTTCCTGTTGGTAAAGTCCCAAAACTTTGCAAACATTTCTCAAAATACCAATTCTCCAGTCATAGAGTCCCAACACTTTATGGACCATGAAAATATTCTTTTCTTTCGTAGAGTCTCAAAACTCTGTGATAGACTTCAAGAAATCCTTCTAAATCAGCAGATCATTATTGATGATGTCAAAAAGGGGGAGAGAAGAACAAGAACTAAGGGGGGAGCTAACTAAGGGGGAGCTATAAAGAAGCAGGGGAGTGAATATTCAAGGACTAAGGGGGAGATATGAAGAAGGAGAATCAATCAGCCAAGGAGAAGACAGCTAGCAAACTCAGTGGAAGAAAAGTTGAAACATAAAGAGCAGCTGTAAGTACGTATAACTATATAACTTTTTGTAAGAATGCTTAATTAATGAAATCATCCTTTTGCACTAGCCATACAGTATTTCACTGTATCATAAGACATAAATTACCTGTCAAGTAGATGCATTATATGAATGTCATTTCAATAAGTCTATTTGTTTTGTCATCATCAAATAGGGGGAGATTGTTGATTGATGTTTTGATTTGATGATGATAATTGTTGTGCAAAAAGGATTGTGGTAAATGTGCTTATATGGCTGATTGTCAATGTGTTTCTGAAAGTGTGCGTATGTGTAAATGTGATTATGTGCTTACTTGATTATGTGCATAGATGTTCTAAATGTGATTATGTGCTTACTTGATTATGTGCATAGATGTTCTAAATGTGCTTATGTGTTTACTTGATTCTGTGCGTGAATGTTCTGAAAGTGCCTATGTGATTATGTGACAAAGTGATTATATGTCAATCTAATTATAAGCTTACATGGTCATGTGTGTATGATATATATTCTATTTCAATACTTTGATTTACACACTTGTATAACACAATATGATCTTGTTGTAAACCATCTGCTGTCCATTAAAGAGAATGAAAATTATCTGGTTAAAATGTTGTAAAGTCCTTTTAAAGATATATGTGTACAAAGGACTTAGATTATAAAGATCAGAAATGTTAGGTTGATCTTTCAATAGAAGTCACTTTGCATAAATGATGTAAGCAGAGCAGCTTAAGAATGAATCATTGTTGTATTTGTATTTCAGAGTCTATAAAAGTCCTTTCAATATGTAATGATATAATAATGTAAGAAAGGACTTAGTTAGAAAAGATCAAATCTGTTAGGTTGATCAGTCTATATGATCGTAGAATGGACTCTACGATTCCAAGCAAAGAAGACTCAACGATTCGGCATGTTCGTAGAGTGAAAGGTACGACTCTCAGCCCGGATGACTCTACGATCATCAAAGAGGAACATACGTGCAAGAAGTCTACAGAGTATTCATGCAAAATCAAATAACTGATCAAGCACTAATCGTAGAGCCGAACTCTACGATCGTCAAACAGACAGCGAAGCAAGCCTGCAGATAACACTCAGCCAGAGAAGAAGTATACTCTACGATACACACTCTCTAGCAAAATCGCAGAGTAAACTTGCTGAGCAAGTTTTTAAGGACTGGAATATGCACAGATAGAAGAAGTCATTAAGTGGAACAACATTATGAGACAATGCAGTATATTGATCTAGATATGGAACAATCGTTGAGTAGAATCAAAGGATGTGCCAACAGACTGCAACTCAACGATTCCAATAAGAAGCACTACAGTCAACGAACTCTACGATTTGATCAGACCCATCGTAGAACGAGATCAGCAGCTTCATGACTTGGACAGGAAGACAAGCTCATAGAACGAAACCAAAGCAAAACACTGCAAGCACAAACTCTGTGACCTGACCAGAACAACAAGGTCGCAGAGTAAGAGAAAAGAACATTCTAACTTAACGTTTCACTTGACAGTCATTCATGGGGTTGAGTTCGCAGGATCAAAGTGGACAGTCTATCACTCAACGAATTCATCAAGCAGGACAGAGCTAGCATGCTATCAAAATGGCTATATGATGAAAGAAAGAAGAGTATACTCCTCGCCCAGACTAAAGAAAGATTAAGTGCTGTCAAGATACAGATGCATGTCAGAGATATAGTAGACGTTGTGCTCAAACGACTATAAGTCAGGAACCCACTACTCAGGAAAATGGTGAATAAGGTCAGACTAATGGGACATCTCTGAATGCATTAGAACAGCTGATTCTTAAAGTCAAGGAAAAACATTTATTGATGAATCAGTATATTAACTAGCAAAGAATATAATAATCTTTACTGAACAACTCTGAGAAAGCAACGGCTATAAATTCAGAGAAAGCAGAGCTACATGTTAACATATCAGAACACGTCAGAAAAGCACTGACACAAGTGGCAAGAAAGTCAACATTGAAGATATTAAGGATCTGCACAAGGCCAAATGAAACTAACGGGATTTCTTTCAAACGGTAATATATGCTCAGAGATATAAAGGCCTAAAATGAGATATAGAAGAGCGGTTGTTGCAGTAGAAAAAAAATATACACGAGAGATATGATGGTAGACAACAACCGATCGTAGAGTGGAACAGAAAATGAAGATGCTAAAGGACTCTACGATCCATCAGAACACTAACACTGAATTGAGAAAGACATAGAGATATATAACTCTATTACAAGAGAAGTGTTCAAAGCTGCTAGGCACATGGAAGAGAGAAGCTTAAACGCCAACTTGATACATACATGGTAGCAACTGAGTACCAAAAAGAAGAAGCATCACAGTCATCTCAGAAGCCCATCTCGAGAAGCAATAAACTGTCTATGATAAGAAGGAACAACTGAGTACCAAAAGGAAGAAGCATCACAGTCATCTCAGGAGTTCATCTCGAGGAGCTATCAAGTACCAAAGGAGCTGAAATGCAAAAGCCTAACAGTACATTTGGTGATCTTGAGTAGTTGCTGAATATAAGAAAGAAGGAGAATATCAACGACAAACATCAGCAGCATTCAATGATGGATCACAAGCAGCTGCTAAGTACCAGAAGATAAAGAAGATCAAAGTTTATCTTAGCAGCACAACCCAACAAGCATTCAACACACAAGAGAGGGTCAAAGGATCCTTGCCCGAGTGGCTAAAAAGAAATCAAGTCTGCTGGACTTGTTGAGTACCGAAGGGTACAAGAGATTCTAAGTCTGCTGGACTTAGTCTACAGTCCAAAGCTGCTAGCTTTGATGAGGGCGAGAGTGTCCTAGTCCGGAGGACTAAACCTTAGTGGATTTCCCACTGTCATGTAGAAGAGTGGAGTAGGAGTTATTCAGTCTCCGAACCACTTAAAACTCTCTGGTGTCATTTTACTTTCAGTCTTTCACATTCTGTCTTATATATATATATATATCTACACATGACTGTGAATTAGTTTACTTAACAAATGACTTTCTTCAATATAAACTTAAACTCAACAAGAGAAGTTTTACAAATCTTTAAGGGGTGATTTTCAAACTAAAATTCCGCTGTGCAAACAAACATAAATTAAGTTTATTAATTGCTATTAAATCTTTGAACTTAATCTTGGACTTAAAGAGTTTCTAAGAGATCTATTCAACCCCCCCTTCTAGATCACTTGTGTGCCTCTGGGAACTAACACATTAATCTCACTAGCGAATCTTTAATTAGATTGTCTGAAGTATATAAAAAAGGTAATATAGTTTGATCAAAATAGTCAGAGATACTAATTTAAATCAAGACATAATTTATTTTGATAATTAATAAAATTAATGTATCCTAAAATGTTATTATATTTCACATGCAGAATTTTACAAAAATTTAATTCACTTACACTGTGGAGCATACTTGATTGATGCTAACAAATTGATCGAACCGAATTACTCAAATTGCTTAAGGAATTTGAAAATTGTTCTCACTGCTAAAAAGCTTTCATACGTCCTAAATTCTCTTATCCCTATAATTGTTGTAGAAGAAGCCTTTGAGAAAGAGATTGTTATTTTCAAGAAGTGGCAAGATGATGCAACTATGACTCAATGCATCATGCCTGCATTCATGAGTAATGAGCTTTAACATCAACATGTGAAAATGGATACACTTACTATCTTGCTGCACCTTCAAGAGATGTATGATGAGCAAAGTAAGACGACTAGATATCATATATATAAGGAGCTCTTCTGTTCTTGAATGACCGAGGGTACTACTATTAATGTCATATCTAAGAAATTTATAAATGCTTATATTAATGAAATTAATAAATTACTTAAAAAATTATTTGTGTGCTCATACATTTATGTATTGTGTGGTATGTATTAATAATTTAATTAAAGAGATGATGATGATGATGAACTTAATTTATAATTAATTAATTATGAGATGATTAAATAATTCAATGGATTAATGAGGGTAATTAAATTAAACCCAATGTGAATCTTAGGAGGTCACATGAATTAATGTGACATAGTCCAACACGTTTTAAATTAAAAGTCTATGTCTGTAGAATTGCTAGATTTAAATTAATTGGCCCAATACTTGAAATTGTTGTTAAGTCCACTAAGTGGATTGTAGAGAATCATCAATGGTCCATGTATTTAACCCAAGTTAAAATATTATAAGTCCACTGAAAACTCCAAACCATGATCCAATTGAGTGGCCCAAATTAATGACCCATTTTCTAGACTACTTGCATAAAATAAATAAATTAAATAGATAAATAAATAAATAATAAGTACTCTCATCATAAACTATATGTATTTATTTTTATTTATTTATTTAGGGCCATGATTGATTTTGGAATGGAGAAAAGTGGAGTTGGTGAAGTAGTTCACCAACTTTTATTTATCCAACGGTTAATGCAAAGATGTGTGGGTTAAATACTTATATGAATGTATGTATAGGAAGTGTATGTGTATTTGGAGGAGACCTATAAATAGTGCTCTCACAAATTCATTTTAACTCATTTGCCAAATTGATGAGTTAGAGAGAATTATAGAGAGAAATTGAGGGAAAATAAGAAAGGCTATGGGAACTCTTGCAAGTGAGTGATGCTAGCAAGGAAAGAAAGGTGAAGAGCTACTACAAGTTTATATCTAAGAGAAATAAAGCATCTAGGGGGTATAATCCTAACCTAGTTTTGGATTTTATAAGTTAAGTGTATATATTTCTGTATATTGGAATATTTATGTTTGTGTGTGAGAGATTATGTGTTGTGGGATCATGAAGGATCTGAAGGTAAAAGGATGGCTTTGTGAAGGAGAATATGTGTTTTGTATGTCTTGATATGTGTTGTATCTCAAGATGATCAAGAATAATGCATGTAAGCATAAAAACCCTAAGTGTACTAGCGAAAACACGTGATGTGGGTAGAAATAGAATAAAATGTGTAACCCATTTGCATGATCTAAAAATTGTATGTTATAGCTCTATGAAATATGAAGATATTCCAAGTAAAACGAACAAAAACGGAGGTAAAATGAATTTATGGTGAATTTTCTTGTAAAAGATGCCAAAATGGAGCTAGCTTGAAAAAAAAATTTTTTTTTGTTAAATAAATATTTTTAAAAATAATATTAAAATTAGAATGTTGAAGAGTTATGAGTTTATGAAATAAAAAAACTGATTTGAGGTCATTTAGATTTAAAATGAGCAAGATATGAAGGATTGAATAAAAAATGGTAGAAAAACAAAATTTTGAAAATTTTATTTTTTGGCTTCTCTAGGGGGTGCTGCAGCGCCGCTCCCCAGTACTAATCTGGGCGCTGCAACGCTAGTCAAAGTTTCCAGTTGATCAAGCCG
Source organism: Hedera helix (assembly GCA_947179155.2). Taxonomy (NCBI): domain Eukaryota; kingdom Viridiplantae; phylum Streptophyta; class Magnoliopsida; order Apiales; family Araliaceae; genus Hedera; species Hedera helix. Next base: position 21,704,625 of record OX359266.1, read on the forward strand.
GTCTAATCAGTCTAAGGTAGTATTTTATGGTAGTACATCACCTAGGCAATATAGATGTCTAACGATAATGCAGGCCAAGAAATTACTGAGGAAGGGATGCGTGGGTTATTTAGCCCATATTACAGATACTCAAAAAGTAGGAGCATAAATGAATAGTATATCGGTAGTAAAAGAATTTTTGGATGTATTTCCAAACGAATTGCCCGGTCTACCTCCAGACAAGGAAATCAAGTTTATAATAGATTTAGTGCCAGCACTGATTTCGAAGGCTCCGTATCGAATGGCACTAGTTGAGATGAAAGAATTGATGATACAACTACAAGAGTTATTAGATAAGAGATATATACAGCCGAGTGTATCTCCATGGGGAGCACCAGTTTTGTTTGTTAAAAAGAAGGATGGATCGTTACGACTTTGTATCGACTACCGAGAGTTGAACAAAGTAACGATCAAGAATAAATATCCATTGCCAAGAATTGATGATCTTTTTGATCAATTGAAGGGAGCGAGGTGTTTTTCAAAGATTGACTTGAGAACGAGTTATCATCAGTTAAAAGTGCGAACAGAAGATGTACCGAAGATGGCGTTCAGGATTCGATATGGACACCACGAATTTTTAGTAATGTCTTTCGGACTGACAAATGCGCCAGTAACATTTATGGACTTAATGAATCGAGTTTTCAAGCCATATTAAGATAAGTTTGTGGTAGTTTTCATTGACGATATTTGATCTATTCAAAGACAGAAGAGGAGCACGTGGAACATTTAAGAGTGGTCTTTGAAACATTGAGGAGAAAGAAGTTATATGCGAAGTTTTCCAAATGTGAGTTTTGGTTGGAGAGGGTACAATTTTTGGAACATGTAATTAATAAGGATGGAGTATCGGTGGATCCTACAAAGGTGGAGGTGGTGATTAATTGGGAGTAGTCGAAGACATCGATGGAAGTACGAAGTTTTCTAGGTTTAGTCGGGTATTACCGAAGATTTATTTAGGACTTCTCAAAGATCGCGACACGGTTGACCAATCTAACGAGGAAGACAGTGAAGTTTGTATGGATGGAGAAATATGAAGAAAGTTTTAGGGAATTGAAGAAGAGGTTGAGCAAAGCGCCAGTATTGTCCTTACTAGATAGTACGGGAGGTTTTGTGGTGTACAGTGATGCGTCACACAAGGGTCTTGGCGGTGTGTTAATGCAAAATGGCAAGGTCATTACGTACGCATTACACCAACTGAAGGATTATGAGAAGAGATACCATACTCGCGACTTGGAGTTAATGGCGATAGTTTTTGCATTAAAAATTTAGAGGCACTATCACTATGGAGAGAAATGTGAGATATATATGGACCATAAAAGTCTAAAATATATCTTTACACAAAAGGAGCTAAACATGAGACAAAGAAGGTGGTTGGAGTTGATTAAGGATTACGATTGCAAGATCCTTTATCATCCGAGAAAAGCGAATGTAGTGGCAGATACGTTAAGTCGAAAAGGAAGGGAGAAATTGTTAATGTTGACAGCTCAGGAGGAGCTTATAAGTGAGATGGTAAAGTTAGAAATAGAAGTAAGAGATTCAAAAGAGTCGGAAGGAAAATTAGTTGGTATGGAAGCTCGTCCAACATTGTTGGACAAAATAAAGGAAGCTCAATAGGGAAATGAAGAATGTAAACGAACAAGGAGAAGAATTGCAAAAAATGAGGAAGAGAAATTTCAACTAGATACTGATGGGATTTTAAGGTTGGAAGGAAGAGTGTGGGTGGCAGCAGAGCCTGTAGTAAAAGAGGAGAATTTGCAAGAGGCACACAATTCCTCGTACATAATTCACCCAGGAAGTACGAAAATGTACCGAGATCTTCGCCAATATTTTTGGTGGCCTAATATAAAGCGGGAAGTCGCTGAGTATGTCAGTAAATGTCTAACCTGTTAAAGAATAAAGGCAAAACATCAGAGGCCGAGTGGTCTACTTCAACCGTTGGAGATACCATAATGGAAATGGAAGCACATTACGATGGACTTCGTGGTGGGACTTCCAGTCACTCATAAGGGTTATGATGCAATATGGGTCATCGTGAACAGATTGACAGAGTCAGTGCAATTTATGCCAATCAAGATCCGATTAATCTAAATCAATTAGCGAAATTGTATATAAAAGAGATTGTTTCACGACATAGGGTACCGATATCATTTGTTTTCGATCGAGATCCGTGCTTCACGTCAAAATTTTGGAGAAGCTTACAAGGGCGAATAGGAACACAGCTAAGATTGAGTACTACATACCATCCATAAACCGATAGGCAGAGTGAAAGGACAATTCAGACCTTGCAAGACATGCTTAGAGCTTGTGTAATGGATTTTTTAAAGGAAGCTGGGACGACCACCTACCTCTTGTCGAATTTGCTTATAACAATAGTTACCATGCGAGCATTGACATACCACCATATGAAGCTTTCTATGGAAGGAAATGTAGAACGCCTTTATGTTGGGACGAAGTAGGAGAACGTCGACTTTTGGGGCCAGAATTGGTGCAACAGACAGCTGAGGTAGTGAAGACAATAAGAGCTCGACTATCTGCAGCCCAAGATCGACAAAAGAAATATGCATATTTGCATCGACATGGTCAAAATTTTGAAGTTGGTAGTTTTATGTTTTTGAAAGTATCTCCTTAGAAAGGAAAAATAAGATTTGGAAAGAAAGGGAAGTTAAACCCAAGGTTCATAGGACAATTCGAGGTACTAAAGCGAGTAGGCGAAGTGGCGTACGAGGTGGCTTTACCTCCTGAACTGGAGAATATTCACAATGTATTCCACGTTTTAATGTTACGACCATATAAACCTGATTATAAGCACGTGATATCCTATAAGCCCATTTAACTAGAAAATGATATGATGTACAAGGAGATCCCTGTGCAAATAATAGATAGAAAGGAACAAATATTAAGGAATAAAGTTATACCTTCTGTAAAGGTAATTTGGCATAACCACAATGCCAAGGAGGCTACGTAAGATAAAATAAAGAGAGATTACCCCCATTTATTTGTGTAGCCCTGTACTGATTCTGAGGACGAAATCTATATAAGGGGAAGAATGTAATATCCAAGAAATTTATAAATGCTTATATTAATGAAATTAATAAATTACTTGAAAAATTATTTGTGTGCTCATACATTTATGAATTGTGTGGTATGTATTAACAATTTAATTAAAGAGATGCTGATAATGATGAACTTAATTTATAATTAATTAATTGTGAGATGATTAAATAATGCAATGAATTAATTAGGGTAATTAAATTAAACCCAATGTGAATGTTAGGAGGTCACATGAATTAATGTGACATAGCCCAACATGTTATAAATTAAAAGTCTATGTGTATAGAATTGCTAGATTTAAATTAATTGGCCCAATACTTGAAATTGTTGTTAAGTCCACTAAGTGGATTGTAGAGAATCATCAATGGTCCATGTATTTAGCCCAAGTTGAAATATTATAAGTTCAATGAAAAGTCCAAACCATGATCCAATTGAGTGGCCCAAATTAATGACCCATTTTCTAGAATACTTGCACAAAATAAATAAATTAAATAGATAAATAAATAAATAATAAGTACTCTCATCATGACCTATATGTATTTATTTAATTTATTTATTTAAGGCTATGATTAATTTAGGAATGGAGAAAAGTGGAGTTGGTGAAGTAGTTCACCAACTTTTATTTATCCAAGGGTTAATGCAAGGATGTGTGGGTTAAATACTTGTATGAATACATGTATAGGAAGAGTGTGTGTATTTTGAGAAGGCCTATAAATAGGGCTCTCCCAAATTCATTTTAACTCATTTGCCAAATTGATGAGTTAGAGAGAATTGTATAAGAAATGCTAAGAGAACTCTTGCAAGTGAGCGATTCTAACAAGGTCTAGCAAGGAAAGAAAGGTGGAGAGCTACTACAAGTTTATATCTAAGAGAAAGAAAGCATCTAGGAGGTATAATCCTAACCTAGTTTTTTATTTTATAAGTTAAGTGTGTATATTTTTCTATATTGGAATATTTATGTTTGTGTGTGGGAGATTATGTGTTGTGGGATCATGAAGGATCCGAAGGTATAAGGATGGTTTTGTGAAGGAGAATAAGTGTTTTGTATGTCTTCATACGTGTTTTATCTCAAAATGATCAAGAATAATGCATGTAAGCAACAAAAAAAAAAAAAAAAAAACAAATGTACTAGAGAAAACATGTGATTTAGGTAAAAATAGAATAAAATGTGTAACTCATTTGCATGATCTAAAAATTGTATGTTGTAGCTCTATGAAATATAAAGATATTTCAAGTGGAACGAACAAAAATGGAGCTAAAATAAATTTATAGTGAATTCTCTTGTAAAGGATGTCAAAATAGAACTCTAGCTTGGAAAAAACAATAATTTTGGTTAAATAAATATTTTTAAAAATAATATAAAAATTAGAATATTGAAGATTTATGAGTTTGTGAAATAAAAAAATTGATTTGAGCTCATTTGGATTTAAAATTAGCAAGGTATGAAGGATTGAATCAAAAAAGATAGAAAAATAAAAATTTTATTTTTTTATTTTTTGGCTTCTGCAGGGAGGGCGCTGCAGCGCCAGTTAAAGTTTTCAGTTAACCGGGCCGGTCTAATCGGTTGGATTGACCAGACTAACCTGGTCTGACCCGACCCGACCAAGAAAAAAAACTTTTTTTTATTATAATAATAATAAAAAAAATAAAATAATTAAAAATTATTTTATTTGTAAGTTAATTAAAATAATATTAAACAAATAAAATAATATTTTAAAATTATTTTATTTGTGTGTTAATTAAATAATATTAAACAAATAAAATAATACTTTAAAATTATTTTATTTGTGAATTGATTAAATATAATTAAATAAATAAAATAATACTTTTAAATTATTTTATTTGTGAGTGGATTAAACAATATTAAACAAATAAAATAATACTTTAACATTATTTTAATTTTGAATTGATAAAATAATACTTTAAAATTATTTGTGAGTTGATTATATAATATTAAATAAATAAAATAATACTTTAAAATTATTTTATTTGTGAATTGATTAAATATAATTAAATAAATAAAATAATACTTTTAAATTATTTTATTTGTGAGTGGATTAAACAATATTAAACAAATAAAATAATACTTTAACATTATTTTAATTTTGAATTGATAAAATAATACTTTAAAATTATTTGTGAGTTGATTATATAATATTAAATAAATAAAATAATACTTTAAAATCATTTTATTTGTGAGTTAACATTAAACAAATAAAATAATAACTAAAATTTATTTTATTTGTAAGTTAATAATAAAGATTATTTACATAATTAAAATATTATTAAAGGACTATTTTAATTGTGGATTAATAATACATAATCAATTAAAATACTATTTTAATTGGGGATTAATAAGGGTAAAAAACAATTAAAATAATATTAAGAATTATTTTAATTGTGTGCTAATGAAGCATAATTAAATTAAAATTAGAGTAAATGTTCTTTAATTAGGGATTAAATAAATAAAATGATAACTTAAAATATTTTATTTGTGGATTAATAAAGGTTGTTCAAAGAATATAATAATAAGTTATAAACAAATAAAGTGATATCATTTTACTTTGAATCATTAAAAGATCATAAAGAATAATAAAACAAATAGAATAATACGAAGTGTTATTTTATTTGTAATAATTAATTAATGAATTAAATATGAAATATGAGAGACAATAATGTACAAACAAATAATTTTATTTGAAATTATACGTGTAATGATTTGAGAGTCCAAGTTTATAGCACTTATAAGTCAAATCTATTAGATTTTTTTATGTGGGGGTTATTAGTATTTTATCGTTAGACGAATATGTTGAACATAGGTTGTTCAAAGGATAAGAAATTACAGTCAAATAGAGTCGACGATTCAGGCAAGTATTTTAACTTGTACTTTTATCAATTCATACAAGTAAAATTAATTGATAGATTAATTCATGTTTATCTATATTGCAAAGACTAAATTATTATCTCTGAAACCTGACTGAATATCATGATTATATCCTTGGATGATTATTCGAACCCTAGTTGCAAACATTGAACGTGTCAATTGTTTATATATGTGTTGAGAAGTATGTTTATGCCATTTGTATCGGCTAGACCAACGATAAGGTGGATTGTTAATCAATCATATTTTCTTGAGAAAGTTATCCAAACTAATTGCCTTGGTAAGGTCTCTTATAATATGCTGAGATGAACAACTACTTTACATCAAGGAACCAACACACGTGCGTATAGCATGTCTGAGTGTTATGCATAACATAGGGTACTTTAGGCTGATCACCTATTGTACTTATTTATTTTTATTGTTGAACATTGCGTGTTTGATTTGATGATAAGAATTAAGGTGATAAATGCATTCAATAGTAGAGTTGTAAAGTCCTTTGATTGTTCATGATATACAAGGACTTAGTTAGATAAGATCAAAACTGTTAGGTTGATCTTTTGGATATGAATGTATTGAGTTGTAAAGTCCTGTGTTATGTTCACGGACTTAATTTATGAAAAGATCAAATATGTTAGGTTAATCTTGTGTTATATCTATTCAGTCAGTCTGATCGTAGAATGGACTCTATGATTACGCACAAAGAAGACTCAACGATTTAGTATGTTCGTAGAGTGAACTCTACAATTCCGCGCTAGGAAGACTCTACGTTTTGGTCAAAGCAAAGGAACATACTCTACGATCAAGAAAGAAGTGATCGTAGAACGAACTCTATGACCAACAGAGTAGCCGTAGAGTAAAACTCTACGATCTCAAAGTAAATTGCCTTATCACAGAGCAGTCACTGTAGTAAGAAAAATCGTAGAGTTAAGCAAAAGTAAGAAACATTTAACCAATTCTACGATCAAATCCCAAATCATCTGAATATCTGATGATTCTTCTCTTGTCCTAAAAGACAGAAGCAACTTCGTTGAGAAGAGCAATCTGCATCAATGTGTCAGATAAACCTCTGTCAAGAGCTTAAAGTCAGAAATATCAAATGACTGACCAAAGCGTGCTATGCAACAGAGAGAAGACTTTCAAGATAGTAAATTCAGAAGATTGTGTCCTATCAACCATATTTCTATGGAAGACCAAACGCCAATATGAAAGTTGGTAGAAACCTATGACTATCATGTCTTGTCCCAAGGAAAAAGGAAACACCTTTTTGGATAGTATTTGCGGGTCAATTAATAACTAGTCAGTTAATGAGCTAAATGAATATAATATTCAACAGCTCTACATTGTGAGATAACAGGCAGAAATTGAAGAAAATGGTAGATTTCAAACGGCAAGAAATCTGAAGCTCCTATATGAGAAGCTCAGATTCAATACACAAGGAAATAGACAAGAAACACACAAGAAAGAAAAACATACGTAAGAGTTGAAAAAGATCAAAAGCAAAAGTATCTTGCATTGCTACTAAGTTCTTCAGAAACTTATGCTAAATACAACTTTGTAGCACACCCAAATCTACACTACTCGAGAAGAGTTCTTAGTGAACTAGAGTATCCAAGTCTGCTGGACTTGTAGAGTTCTTAGTGAACTAAAGTTCCAAGACTGCTGGTCTTGAAGGAATCTTAGTGATTCAAAAATTGTAAAAGTATCCTTAACGGATTTGCTGCTCAAGGAGCAGAATAGTGGAGTAGGAGTCTTGTGAACTCTGAACCACTCAAAAACTGGTGCCTTTCATCTTGTGTTTATTAACTGCTTGTTGAATTATTACATTAACATATTAAGAAGGGGTAACTAAATCATATTCCGTTGTGCTAAACTAATTGATTAATAATTCATTCTTTTTTGAAGCCAAATAAAGAAAAAGTTATAAAGAATCTATTCAACCCCCCTTCTAGATATCTTTCGTGTCATTAGGAACTAACAATTGGTATCAGAGTAGGTTCTCACATTTAAAGCGTTACAAGCTTGAGTAGATCTAATGGCACACAACAAGAACGAATCAGAACTCGATGGAGGTAACAGACCACCAATGTGCAATAAAGAAAAATTTGCTAACTGGAAAGTTTGTATGCATGCTTACATGGATGAAATAGACGATGAGCTATTCAAGACAGTACTTAATAGCCCAGTCATACCAATGAATCTTGCATTAACAATTGAAGATCCAAACAAGCTAGTAGCAAAGAAAAGAGAAGAATGGATAGACAACGAAAAAAAGGATGCTTAAAGAGACAAAAAGGCCAAAAACATCCTATTCCAATCTCTAGATGATGACTTGTTTGAAAACGTTGTCAATTGTGAAACAATTCAAGAAGTCTGGCAGACTCTGTTGATTATGCATGAAGGAACAGAAGAAGTGAGAGAAAATAAGCAATCACTGCTTATTTAGTAATATGAAATGTTCACCCACGTATTAGGGAACAACAGCTCAGCAAGTTCAACAGTGTGCACATAACACATAACATAACATGCTCTGTGTGTTTCATAAATTATGTGTGGTGCTTCTAGTAAAGCAATATATCTCACGTGCATCATATTTACTTCATATTAGCAATTACGTCAAGAAAACATTAAATTATTTCACATATAGTCACATTATTACACTGAATACACATTACGATCATGTTTACCACATATTACATAACACATTATTTCTACATGCATTTGAACATATAACACCATATAACAATTAAAATTAAGTACTGGAGAACTTGCCTTAACGTCCAATTCTTAAATTGATAGCTCAAACCCTTTTCTCGAACAACCTTCTAAAGCTTGATAATCCTTTAATAAAGCTTGATAAGCTCCTTATTGACACCATTATTTCTCTCTCCCTTGGCAGCTATGGTGGTTGGTGGTGGTGTTCGGGTGGAAGAAGAAGGAACGAAGAGAGAAGGTTTGTTTTGTGTGTGTATGTGTGTGTGTGTGTATCTGTTTTCTTCTTTCTTTATTTCTTTTCCCTTTTAAAAGAAAAAAAATTAATCATTTTGGAACAACAAAATAATCCCACCGACTTGCTTGCATGCCACAACCGACTTAAGCTTTTTCGGATAATTCAACATGCAAAATTAATTATTTTAATACATTACGTAATTATCTCGTATAATAAATATTTTACATAATATATGTAAAATATTTATTTTATTTCACTAAAATTCATAACATGATTTATAAATAATATTTAAACCCTTTTTAGGTACTTTACTTGACAAATTTTTTACACGCATAATGACATACATGTAATTATATGAGGTAATTTATACCTCCAAAATTAATAAAATAATTCATACAACATATAAAAATTATTTTTCATACTTTTTCACTTCGTTACTTGGACAACATGTTACATCAACATGTTTACGTTTCTGAAATATTATTCTCCATAAAAATCATAAAAATTCCATTATATATAAATATGATTTTTAGTTCCTTGAATAGTTATTCATGATATGCATTCACGTGTTCATGTAAAGTTCATTCATCATTGAACTACTCTGACAAAGGTCAATGCCAATCTTGATTCCGGCTAGACACATATGATGATTTATGTTGAAATCAAATGTTTATTGTTATGTGCTCCAATCCACGTTGATGTGGTGCAGATTCTATGATATAATGTAACAAAACAACCCTGATGAAGGGGAGTAAAGTATAAAGCAATATATTTTTTTGGCGTGGTTGCGTCGCTAGATGTTTATATTGTGCACAATATAAAAGTACGATGGGTTGATCACCCAGAGTACACATCTAAATTGAACAACAGTCTTATGACTATCTTGGGCAATGTCAGTCTTTATGATTGGTATTGTTCTTAACGAGTTCTAGGTCTTGTGACCGTACAGCAAGCAAGCTTCATGTTTCAGCTAATCATGTAAAGTTATGCATGTTCTCATGTTCATACATTGAACTGATATTGGTCAGCTATTGGAAATGATCAATTACATTATTTGATTCAGCTTATTGTAAACGACTCATAATCATTGTAAATGATTTTCATTCACCTCTCTAAGATATCATGTCATCATTGATTATTTATTTGCTAAGATATTTTTATGCTCACTCTTGCTTTTAAACATGATATTTCAGCTAAACCTGAGCAGGTCGAGGGGTCGGGTGCAGACAAGGGAAAAGGAAAAGTCAGCAAATAGTTGATGTACAGTGATAGGGTCATGTATATGTAAATTGTATCTTTTTGTAACATGTCAGGTACGATGTATGCATGTATAAAGGTATGTAGAACTTGGGATAGTTATGAATGAATGTAATTAAATTTTATTATCCTAAATGAATGGATATGTTAACAGGGTAAAATAGTATCATGAGCACCGAACCCGTGGTTCAAGGGACCCGGATTTGGGGGCGTCACAGGTTGGTATCAGAGCTGATAGGTTATAAATCTTAGGTGAGGAAATGTGAGGATCCGAATTTTCAGGATTTCTTTAATAAAATTAAATGAGAATTTAATTGATAAAATTATCAAGGTTGTTAAATTAATTATTATATTATGTAATTTAAGGTATGTGATGTGATTTAATTGATAAATTAAATCTGTGCAGAGATTATGATGAATTGTGTTGAAATTAAAATAATTAAAATGTAAATAAATTGTTTAAAAACAATTTATGAGGAATAAAAGAATGTCAGGTAAGGCTACAATAAAATGTACAATTAAAATATTGTGAAAATACAGGAAGTATGATTTTAAAAGTATGATTTTAAATGAGGATATGTGATAATGTGAAAGGCATGAATTAAATATGTATATAATTATATATATACATTTTTTATATATATGTACGTTATGTTTAATTGATAATTATAAATATTATTATTTATAGAAATTAAGGGATTAATAATTAAATTAATCCAAGAATTTATGGAAAGCTAATGAGGAAGTTTGTAAAATTGTAATTATCGATTTTAGAGTTTATCAAGAATTTTGGAAGAAGTTTAGAAATTAATGGAGAAGGAAAGGTAATTATATAAATTATATAATAATAAATTATATAATTTATATAAGGAAATTAAAATAAGGTATGAAGAAAATAATAATTATATAAATTATATAAGAATAATTATGTAATTTATATAAGGTGATTAAATGGAATAAAGTTGGAGGAGATTAAGAAATTATTTAAAAGAAGAATGTAATTATATAAATTATATAATATTAAATTATATAATTTATATATAAAGAAATTAATATGAATATTAAAGAAATTGAATAATAAATAAGAAAAAGGAATATTTTAAATTAGTAAAAATTATGTTTATGTATAATGGAATTATTATGACTTTTATGAAGGATAATATTTCGGAAATGGGAACATGTTAGTGTAACATATTGTCCAAGTAATGAAGTGAAAAATTACAAAAAATAATTTGTATATGTTCTATGAATTATTTTATGATTTTTGGAGGTATTAATTACCTTAAATAATTACATGCATGTCATTATGCGTGTACAAAATTTGTCAAGAAAAATACCGAAAAAGGTATTAATATTATTTATAAATCATATTATGATTTTTAATGAATTAAAATAAATATTATATATATATATTATATAAAATATTTATTACACGAAATAATTACGTAGTGTATTAAAATGAATTTTTGCATGCGTTTTTCTGGAAAAATCTGGAAGTGTGGCTAAGTAAGTCGGTGGGCAATTTTTTTTTATTGCAACATGGGTGGTGATTAAGGGATAAAAGGAAGAACAAAGAAATAATAAAACATAACTCCTCCTTTTTGCTTTCTTCCTCCACACCCATCACCACCATCCGAGCCACCACCGACCACTATTGGCTGCTAAGGGAGAGAAATCAAGGAGTGATGACAAGTTTCAAGGAAGATATAAAGCTTGGAAGGTATAAAAATGAATTTTTATTAATTTATTTTGTGTAATTGTGGTTGTAAATAATTTGTTGGAAAAATAGAAAATAATTAGAATAATTATTCTAAACAATTTATGAATGTATATCTATGAATTATAGGATTTTTAGAGTTATTATGTGTGAAAAATTTGGAGTAAAAATGGTATTTTTGGGTTGCTTGTTGGTCACTGTTACGGCTGGGAAAGGAAGAAGAAATTCTGGGCTGCCGCGCATGGCGCGGCAGCCAATTTTTTTTCTGCTACAGGGATTAAACGATGCCGTTTTGGCACAACTGGGGGACGTCCGCGCAATGCGCGGAGATAAGAATAAGCTGCCCAAACGACATCGTTCGGAAGGGCGGAAGTTTCCGGAAATAGGCACCGAACGACGTCGTTTTGGAAACCGGAGGGTTGGGCCGCGCAATGCGCGGCCGACAAATTCCGTTTTAATTACGATTGTGCCCTCAACCTTTTACGGAAATCCCGAACGTGTCCCATGGCCTCGGAAATTACCGAATGGCCCCTGGACTTTTCGGAAAATTCCGGATTTGTCCCTAACGTTGCCGAAATGACGGAAATGCCCCTGAGCTTTCCGAAAAATGCCAATTTTGTCCCTTTGCCGCGAAAATTACCAAATTGCCCCCAGAATTAGTTTTTAATGAAATAAATGTTTAAAAATTATTTAAAAATTATAGAAAATTATAGAAAAATACTAAAAATATAGAAATGATGTTTGGACATTAAATTTAATATTTTTGTAAAAATATTAAATATTGGGAATTAATATTTAAATGTTTAAATATTAATCTAATAAGGTTATAATTTAAAAAATGTTTAAATAAAATTTTCGGGCAACCAAATATGTTTAATTTTATCCGATGAGCCGGGTTGTCCGTAGTGAAGGCATTAAATATTAAGTTATGTTAATATTTTAAAGGACGAGGTTAATATAATTAACCATAGAAATTAATAATTGGCCTAGAGATGATATTAATTAAGTAAATTAATATCATAAAGAGATAAATAATTATTATTTGATTATTTTATGATCATAGGTTGATCGAGTTAAGAGTTTGAGATGTCAATTTAAATAACTGGACGCTAGGCAAGTTCTTCAGTTCCTTTATGTTAAATGTTGAACTATTATGATATGAAATTCTTGTTTTAAATGCATACAAGTTATGTGCTATGTGATACGTGTTTAATATGACCACAATGTGTTCTTCGTGCAACGATATGAGATATATTGCTATAGTTGAAGCACAAGCACATGATATATGACACACACCAAGCATGTTAAAGTATGTGATATGTGAAGCATAAACTGTTGAGCTTGCTGAGCCGTTGTGCTCATTACTTGCTTAATAAACATTTTTGCAGGAAAGAAATGAATTTCAAAAATATCAGATGGTATAAAGACGGATAATCACAGAAGGTTGTGAACGTTATTGTTATATTTCAATAACATAATTTAATGTGAATACTATTGTTAAGTTTATATTTGGTATGTACATATATGTTGAATCCAGACAGGATAAGTAAAGTTAAATTTTGAATTGTGATTGTACTAGATAGATGTTACGATAGATATTATTAAATGGCTTAATTATGGATTATGAAATCAAAAATAATTTGTATGGATACGAACAATATTAAGTTTTGAATATCGAGCTTTATGATACTGGTTACAGAAAGAAAAAGTGAAGGTTGCGATCCAGGGACAAGGATCCAGATATAAAGATTTTAAATATCCAAATATTCTATTACAATAATTGAATTGAGAAAAAGAAAAATTTATACCGAAAATTTGGTAATTGATGATTTTGAAATCAGCTAATGGATCAATTAAGGAGGTTGAAGATTTATTAACGAACCGAAATTTGGACGTAAGGAAGATAATATATAGTAAATACAAAATTAAAGGGAATAAAATGGGTCGAATTTCGGGGTCGTTACAGGAAAACCTTAGGAATATGACCTTAAGGAATATAGTGAAACTCATTTAGAGTTCTAAGGGGCGAATGGTGGAAATTATTAACATTAAAATTTTCAAAATATGTGTTATGTGTTACGTGTTATGTGTATAGAGATAAGAAAAATTACATTGAACTAAAATAATTGTTCTTATAATTTTATAGCATGCCAGAGATTGGTGAATCCAGTCAGGCAATAGAAGAAGAGCCCAGAGACATTTAAATAGATGTGATGACCACTGTACCAGCTATGACAATAGTACCAGCTGAAGACAATGATCAAGAAGAGGATCCAGATGAGCTGGAAGGAGACTCGGATGGAGCATTACCAGATAATGCATCCTCTGAGCAAAGAGAGGCCGATCGAGAATGGGTGACTGACCTGATACAACAGAATAGTGAGTTTGTAGATAGGATATTGGAGTTAGAAACTCAAGCTGCTGAACGGTAGACGGTTGTAGAACAAAATGAGAATGCAGTCCAAGTGTTAGTTAATAAAAACATAGAGTTGGGAGATAAGTTAAGGCAGGAGGAATAGAAGGTTCAAGAGCTGAAGAATGAAAAAGAAATCTTGGAGGCAAAGCTGAGTGATGCAACTGTTGAAATAGCCAGGTACGAACATACCGGGGCTAAAGCAGTAAGAAGAGTAAATCTGGTGAAGGAAGAAGTAAGGGTTAAAAATGCCAAGATAGATAGCATGAATGGAAGAATGGAAGATATGAGCTATGCTTTTTGCATGGCGTTTGGAAGAGCACAAGATAGAGTGCATTACTACCCGGTAGAGTATAACCAGGCCAGAGATACTTTGAGCAGGTGGAAGATGATAGCAATCATGGATGAAGAATATGACGACGCAGTTAGGCATGGAATGCTTTCGTAGGATATATGTAATAGATATATATAGTTATGTATATATAGTCATGTGTGTATGTTATGTGAATCCCTAGTTTGTTATAAAAGAAATAGAAAGTGTTATGTAACCTCTTTTGTCTTAAGGAGTGAAGGTCTAAGGTTGTGGTAAAGCTGTTAAATGTGAATCCCGACTTTTGTAATTTGAAGGGATGAAAATAGCAATGTGCCACTTGTAATGTATTATGCTAAACACAAGTTAAGTTGTTATGAGTATAAATTCAGTTATTAAATATGTGTTGACACGACTATGTATTTAAAGTTCGTAAGAATGTGGCATGTAAATGATATATCATAATCATGATGAAAATTTTTAAATAGAAAATGCCGCCAAGACGCAGACCAAATGTTCAACCCCCGCCAGAGGAGTCGGTAAATGCTCTTGGGAGCCAGTTAACCCCATGCAGCAGTTTGTTCACTTGTTGATGGGAGTTTTCCAGACCAGGAATGTTAACCCTGTAGTTGACCAACCGATAACAGCTCAGATTGCTACCTTAAAGGATTTTAGAGTCGTTGGACCCCCAGAGTTCAAGGGGACGATGAATCTGATAGAGGCCCATAATTGGATAATTGAAATGGAAAAGGTATTTGATGTAGCAAATGTGGCAGGAGAACAGAAAACTGCCTTTGCTACATTTATGTTAAAAGGAGAAGCAAATTATTGGTGGACTGCCAATAAAGGAAGATTGGGAGCAGGAGCTGCACTGTGGGAGAGATTTAAAGAAATTTTCCTTGTAGCTTATTTTCCTCCAGTGACGCAAGATATGATGAAGGTGCAATTCTTAGAATTAAAACAGGGAAATATGACCGTAGCCAAATATGCGGCAAAATTTAATGAGTTGGCAAGATTTTCTCCACACCAGGTGGACACAAAACAGAGAAAAGCAAGATATTTTGAACGTGGATTAAAACCATGGATTTACAGCAGGGTCTCAATGTTTCAAATTGGAACTTTTGCTGGAGTGATGGAAAAGGCCATTATAGCATAAGGAGGCAGCGATGCCTGAGCAAAGTATAAGTAGGAACAACATGGTAAGAAGAAAGGTGATGGAGCCAACAGAGAAAGTAGTAGTGGGGGAAGTAACACTAACAAGTGAAAATGGAATAGTAATTCAGCTAGAAGCAAACAAGGGAAAACAAAGAAGAAGATAGAGCCATGTCCCAATTGTGGAAAGGGACATTCCGGAGTATGTCTGAAGGGAAAGAATGTATGTTTGAGATGCGGTCAGGAAGGACACATCACACCAAACTGTCTGGTTCCAAAGACAATCAAAGGTTGTTTTCATTGTGGGGAAATGGGGCATCAGATTAGAGATTGTCCTAAGAAGAAAGCTGAAGGAGGAAGTGGAAGTAGGGAAAATACTAGTGGGAAGCTGGCTATTGGTGGACCTACTCAGCCAGGGAGACCGACAGCATGTACGTTCAACATGACAGTTCAGGATGCGGTGGCATCAAAGGACGTGGTGTCAGGTATCATTTCTATCAATGATACAAATGCATATGTGTTGTTTGATACGGGTGCTACATGTTCTTTTATATCTGATGAATTTGCTAAGAAATTGAATCTACCTCAATCAAAGTTAGAAAATGTGTTGAACATAGAAGTAGCGAATAAGGAAGTAATCCAAGTGGAAATTATTCATCGAGATTGTTGGTTAACGATAAGAGGGCATAAGCTGTTAATTGATTTAATTCCTATTCGGTTAGGAGAATTTGATGTAATACTGGGAATGGATTGGTTGTATAGCCATGGGGCGGTGATTGATTGCCAAAGGAAATGTGTAATACTTCAGACTCCTTCCAACTTTAAGGTAGTATTTTATAGTAGCAAGTCGCCACGACAATCTTGTTGTCTGACGATGATGCAGGCCAATAAGCTGTTAAGGAAAGGATGTATGGGATATTTAGCACATGTGGTTGAAACACGAATAGTGGGATTAGAAATGGGTCAGATACCCGTGGTAAAGGATTATGCAGATGTATTTCCAAGAAATCGAATTTGTAATAGATCTTGTACCAGGAATGACACCAGTTTCAAAGGCACCGTACATAATGGCTCCAGTATAATTGAAAGAATTGATGGTTCAGTTACAAGAATTGTTGGACAAAAAGTATATCCAACCGAGTGTGTCTCCTTGGGGAGCACCAGTTTTATTTGTAAAGAAGAAAGACGGATCGCTAAGGCTATGTATCGACTATAGAGAGTTGAACAAAGTGACAATAAAGAACAAGTATCCGTTACCAAGAATTGACTATTTATTTGATCAGCTACGTGGAGCCAAGTATTTTTCAAAGATTGATTTGAGAAGTGGTTATCACCAATTAAAGGTGAGACCTGAAGATGTACGCAAAACAGCATTTAGGACTCGTTACGGTCATTACGAGTTCCTGGTTATGTCATTTGGATTGACGAATGTGCCAGCTGCATTTATGGATTTAATGAATAGAGTGTTCAAGCAGTATTTGGACAAGTTTGTAGTGGTATTCATCGACGACATTTTGATTTATTCAAAGACTCAAAAAGAGCATGCGGAACACTTGAAAATTGTATTGGAAAAATTCAGAGAAGCAAAGTTCTATGCAAAATTTATGAAATGTGATTTTTGGTTGGAAAGAGTGCAATTTCTGGGGCACGTGATCAACCAACATGGAATATCTGTAGATCCAGCCAAAGTTGAAGCAGTAATAAACTGGGAACAACTAAAGACACCAACCGAGGTGCGAAGTTTTCTTGGTTTAGCAAGATATTATAAACGATTTATTAAAGATTTCTCAAAGTTGTCAGGACCTCTAACTAATTTAACAAGGAAAACTGTAAAGTTTGTATAGTCAGATAAATGCGAAGAGAGTTTCATGGAACTCAAGAAAAGACTAAGTGAAGCACCTGTGTTGTCATTGTCTGACGATATGGGAGGGTTTGTGGTTTACAGTGATGCGTCGTATAAAGGACTTGGGTGTGTATTGATGCAGCACGACAAATTCATAGCATACGCTTCAAGACAGCTGAAACATTTTGAGAAGAGGTATCCAATCCATGATTTGGAGTTAGCAACAGTGGTTTTTGCTTTGAAGATATGGAGGCATTATCTATACGGAGAAAAATATGAAATATACACAGATCATAAAAGTCTAAAGTATATTTTCACTCAGAAGGATTTGAATATACGGCAAAGAAGATGGTTAGAACTAATTAAGGATTACGATTGCGAGATTCTATACCATCCATGGAAAGCTAATGCTGTAGCTGACGCCTAAAGTAGGAAAGGTCGAGAAAGACTGGAAATGATAACTGCTCAAGAAGAGCTAATCAGAGAAATGGAAAGGATGGAGCTAGAAGTGAAATATCCAATAGAATCGGAAGAGAAGTTATTTATGGTAGAAATGCGTCCAACATTATTAGATAAAGTGGAAAGGATGGAGCTGGCAGGAACTTTGCTCTTTTTTCAGATTTGTGGTCCTTTACAAAAACTTGAATATCTTGAGTTCTACAGCTCTGATGGAGCTATACTTTACATTGTTACGTTTTTATCTTCTTGAACTACAATAAATTGGGGTCGTTTATAATTTTTGGATAAGTTTTGGTCACTGAAAAAGGTGTTAAAATGAACTATCAGGCAAGGTTTTTCAATAGTGAACTAGTTTGCTTCAAATATTCATAACTAAATCATTTTAAATTATTTTTTAGTGATTCCAAAGAGGTTTGGTTCATAACTTACACATATATTTCCATAAAATATAAAACCATAAAAATAATTTGTAGATTTTAAAATGTGTCATTTATTCGAACAAACTACGTTTTGTTCGTCGGTAAAAATATTTTCAAGCATTTTGCTAGATTTTTCTACATAAACCCATACCACTACACATTTAAACCATATGGCATACTATATAAACATGTCTAGCATGATTTTAAGAACAAAGAGCTATAAAATAACATTTCTACCATAAAAATGAAAAGAAAACCAAGATTAGGGTTTTTGTAAGGGATTTTATACCTTTTGCTCTTGTTAGCTTGCTTCCTTTCCTTTCCAAAGTAGAAGATGAAGTTGTTGGACATTCAAAGCTTCACCCTTGATGGTTTTAATGCT
This sequence comes from Hedera helix, assembly GCA_947179155.2. Taxonomy (NCBI): domain Eukaryota; kingdom Viridiplantae; phylum Streptophyta; class Magnoliopsida; order Apiales; family Araliaceae; genus Hedera; species Hedera helix. The sequence goes on from OX359266.1 coordinate 21,723,492, forward strand.
CTCTAACTACCAAAGGATTGAAAATTTAATGGCTTTTCTAGGGTTTTTCTTTCATTCTCTCACTAAAACTCTCTCTATTTTCTCTAGAGAATTTCTCTCTCTAGCTAACTTTTCTTTCAACTTTTTCTTGAGAGCTTCTCTCTCTAAAATGCTTACAACTTGAAAAAATAAAGTATTCTAATGTAGGTCAAAGATGGTCTTATTAAATTATATCTCATCTTTCAACAATTATACATATAACTATGTATGTATAGATCTATCATCAACTTCATCCAATCCAAGCTTACATAGAGATTTTTAGAAATTCCTAACCAATAAAATGTACCACATAAGAGATTACATGGGACCCAAGGGATCACTCTCTTATTCATCCAGCACCTAATCTTTTTCCTCCCATTTTTGCTTTATTTTCGATTTGAATTTGGTAGCAACATTGACCACTTGTTGACTTTCACTTAATGTACCATTTGGGCTAATGTTTGGGCTACTACATTTAATTTCACTTAGGCTAAGTTAATTAAATCAATGGGTTACTAGCATGGCTTGGTATTTAAATCAAGCATTGGGCTAAATTAATTAAATTACATGATCACTCATTATTGTCTACAAGTCCATTACATAATTAAATTCTTGGGCTTGTTTAATTAACTTACTAAGTTAGTCCATTAGTAATTAATTACATACATGGACCATTAAATAAATTTATCCAGTGTAACGCATTGTTATATATTTAATATTCACATTAATTATATAATTCAATTAGACTTGTCATATTCAAGATTAATTGAATATTTAATTAAGGTTCCTCATAAAATAATCTTAGGTTAGTATGTTAATTTAATAAATCCATTAATCGAACTTCCTTTAAAAAAAATTAATCGAATAGCCAACAATCAAATTACCACATAAAAGTTTAAATTAAATCACATAATAACTCATTTAATTAGAATTTAATTTTCTAATTTTATTTATAATGTAATTCAAAATTCACGGTCCTTACATTCTCCCCCCCCCCCCCCCCCCCATATAAGAATTCCGTCCTCGGAATTATAACATAAGGTTACTAAAAAAGATGTGAATAATTCATTCTCATCTTTTTTTCGAGCTCTCACGTAGCTTCTTCAACTGCATGATTTCTCCAAAGAACTTTGACCAAATGTATGACCTTATTTCGCAACGTCTGCTCCTTCCTATCTAGTATTTGGACAGGAATCTCTTCGTATGATAGATCCTTCTCGACCTGAATCAGTTTGTAAGATATCATATGTTTGTAATCAGGTTTATATGGCTGCAACACTAAAACATGAAACACATTGTGAATGTGCTCAAGTTCAAGAAGTAAGGCTACTTCGTACGCCACTTCACCTATTCGCTTTAAAATTTCAAATGGTCCTATAAATTTTGGGCTCAATTTTCCTTTCTTGCCAAATCTTATCTTCCCTTTTCAGGGAGATATCTTTAAAAACACAAAATTGTTGACTTCAAAGTCTCGTTTCTGACGATGCAGATCGGCATACTTCTTCTGGCGATCCGGAGCTGCTACTAGACAAGCTCTTATTATTTTGATCACATCGACAGTCTGCTATACCATTTCAGGTCCTAACAGTCTTCGTTCACCAACTTCATCCCAACACAAGGGCGTTCGACATTTCCTTCCATATAATGCTTGGTATGGCGGTATGCCAATACCTAACGTGATAACTGTTATTGTATGTGAACTCCACCAAAGGGAGATGGTCCTCCCGACTACCTTTCAAGTCCATGACAACTACTCTCAGCATATTTTCCAGTGTTTGGATTGTCCTCTCACTCTATCCATCTGTCTGCGGGTGATACGCAGTACTCAATCTCAGTTGCGCCCCCAATCTTTCTTGTAACCTTCTCCAAAATCTCGACGTGAAACGCGGATCCCTATCGGACACAATAGACACCGGCACTCTATATTGTGATATTATTTCTTTTACATATAACTTTTTCAACTGCTCCAGAGTGTATCCTATTTTTATTGGCAGAAAATGTGCAGACTTTGTCAAATGGTTGGAAGACCCACCATAAAGTCCATCGTGACATGCTCCCACTTCCATTCTGGAATTTCCAATGGTTGTAGTAGTCCACCTGGCTTTTGATGTTCAGCTTTAATCCTCTGACAAGTCAAACACCGACTGACACACTCAGCCACCTCCTTTTTCATATTCGGCCACCAAAAATGTCGACGTAAATCCTGGTACATCTTTGTACTACCCCGGGTGTACTGAATACATTTTACTATGAGCTTCTTACAGAACTTCCTCCCTTATTTCCAGAATCGGCGGTACCCAAACTCTTTATTTAAATCGTTGCAATCTGGTGCTGTCGACTCTGTACTTTAATTTTTCACCTTTCGAAAGTCTTTCTGTAATACGTATACATTCTACATCCTGCTCTTGAGCCTCCTTTACTCGGTCCAGTAGAGTTGGGCAGGCTTCCACTGCAAACAATATCTCGTTTGCCTCTTTTGGATATTTAACCTCTAATTCTAGTCTCTCTATCTCCTGAATCAATTCCTCTTGATTTGTTAGCATCATCAACTTTTCTCTACCTTTCCTTCTTAGAGCATCTTCCACTACATTTGCTTTACCAGGATGGTACAGAATCTCACAGTCATAGTCTTTTATTAATTCCAGCCATCGTCGTTGCCTCATGTTCAGCTCCTTTTAGGTGAAGATATATTTCAAACTCTTGTGGTCCATATATATCTCGCACTTCTCACCATATAGATAATCCCTCCAAATCGTTACGGTAAATACCACTGCTGCTAACTCCAAATCATGGGTCGGATACCTTTCTCGTAGTCCTTTAACTGCCTTGATGCGAACGCAATGACTCTTCCGTGTTGCATTAGCACATAGTCCAGCCCCTTGTGTGACACATCACTGTACACCACATACCCTCTTGTATCGTCTGGTAAAGCCAACACAGGTGCTTCACTTAACCTCTTCTTTAGCTCTAAGAAACTCGCTTCACACTTTTTTGCCCATACAAATTTTACCGTCTTCCTCGTCAAATTGGTTAGTGGAGTTGTTATCTTCGAAAAGTCCTGGATGAACCTCCTGTAGTTCCCTACTAACCCTAGGAAACTCCTGATTTTTGTTGGTGTCTTCGGTTGTTCCCAATTTATAACTGCTTCCACCTTAGCTAGATCTACTGAAACTCCATCTTTGTCGATTACGTGTCCCAGAAACTGCACTCTTTGCAACCAAAATTCACACTTTGAGAACTTTGCATACAGCTTCTCCTTCCTGAGTGTCTCCAGCACTATCTTTAGATGTTCCTTGTGTTCCTCCCCCGTCTTTGAATACACCAGTATATCATCAATGAACACGATAACGAATCTATCCAAGCACTGCTTAAACACCCTGTTCATCATATCCATGAATGTTGTTGGTGCATTTGTTAACCCAAACGACATTACAAGAAACTCAAAATGCCTGTATCTAGTTCTAAAGGCCATCTTAGGTATGTCTTCTCTCCTCACCTTCAGCTGGTGATAACCCGTCCTCAAATCTATCTTTGAAAAGTACCTCGCTCCCTTAAGTTGATCAAATAAATCATCAATTCCGGGTAGTGGGTATCTATTCTTAATTGTTACCTTGTTCAAGTTTTGATAGTCGATACAAAGTCTTAGGGATCCGTCCTTTTTATTCACAAATAATACCGGTGCTCCCCATAGAGACACGCTCAGCTGAATGTATCCTTTATCTAATAACTCCTGCAATTGTAACATCAATTCCTTCAACTCCACCAGTGCCATTCTGTACGGTGCTTTCGAGATCGGTGTTGTTCCTGGCGCCAAGTCGATCATGAACTCTACATCTCTATCTGGTGGCATACCCGGTAATTCATCTGGAAAGACGTTTGAGAATTCATGTACGACAGGTATCTGACCCATCTCTCCCTCTACTCTACGAATGTCGACCACATGAATCAGATATCCCATACATCTTTTCCTCAACAGTCTCCTCGCTTGCATCATTATCAGACAACGAGATTGTCTCGACGATTTACTCCCATGAAACACTACCTTTGACTTACTCGGAGTCTTCAGGCTTAAACTTTTCTTTTGACAGTCAATCACTGCCCCCATGATGTGATAACCAATCCATGCCAAGAATGACATCGAATTCTCCCAATCGAATTGGGATCAGATTTATTCCAAGATTATAACCTCCCAATCTAACCCAGCAATTCCTATGAACGTACTTTACGGGAATGATTTCTTTGTTGGCTACTTCTACATTCAAAGGATTCCCTAGTTTTACTCGGGGTAGTTCTAATCTTTTAGCAAACTCTTCAGATATAAAAGAACATGTAGTGCCTGAATTAAATAATACATATGCATAGATATTATTGATTGGAAGAATACTTGACACCACATCTTTCGATTCCACAGTATCCTGAGCTGTCATGTTGAAGGTGTGTGCTGTCGGCTTATTTAGTTGGAAAGCTGGACCACCAATAGCTAGTTTGTTGTTGTTACTACTCTTGTTACACTTGCTGCGTCACTTTTCTTCTTTGGAAAGTCTTTGATCTAATGGTCTGATGCTTCGCACAAAAAATAACCATTTCTCTTTCCCTTGGGACATTGGGGAGAAATGTGTCCCTGCTGGTCATAGTTAAAACAAACCCCTCTGCCTTTCATTCATTCCCCCGAATGATTCTTGTCGCATTTTTCACAGCCCTTCCCTTTCTTCACCAGTCCTCTCTACCTACTACCTCTAGATGGTTAATTATCCGTCCACTTCCTCTTAGTTAGATTATGGCTTCCACTGCCTCCTTCCCTTATTCTTTCATGATTTTTCTTCTTCTTATCCTGGCTGAATTTCACCAGCGCATCATTGCTGCCCTCGACAATGATCGCTCTTTCCAACAGTGTTGCAAAGTTCTCAAGTCTTAAAATAGCTACCCTGCTATATACCTATGGCTTCAAACCATGCTCGAACCTTCTTTCCTTTCTAGCTTCAGTGTCCACTTGATGTGGAGCAAATTAAGCTAACTCGTTAAACTTGGAAGCATATTCCGCCACGGACATGTTCCCGTGTTTCAGTTCTAAAAACTTCTTCTCCATTATGGTCTGCATGGTCTTTGGGAAGTAGTTCTCAAAGAACAGCTCTTTAAAGCATACCTATGTGATAACACCTTCTCCTGCTCTCCCTTTGTTGGCTTTCCACCAAAAATTTGCCTCCCCTTTCAGCATGAAAGTAGTGAATGAAGTTTTCTATTCATCGGCCACTCTAACAACCTCAAATACTTTTTTTAACTCTTCTACCCATATTTGGGCCTCAATGGGATCAGTAGAGCCCCTGAATTCTAGTGGTCCCACAAGCTTGAAGTCCTTGAAGCTTGCCAAGTGACCCGCAGGCTGATCCCCTACTGCTTGAGGTCTGCCCTTCATTGCCTCTACTAAAATGTTTGCGAAGGCCCGCATTGGATCTGCCTGACCCTCCGCGTTATTTACTGACTCTTTAACTCATTGATTAGGGGGAATACGTCTTAGTGGCATTGTCTGTTATCAATAACCCATAAATTACAACCTTATATTTGTTGACACATATAACATCTCAATTAAGCATTTAATAATAACTATAGATAGATTAGACACATAAAAATCATGATATAACTGCATTTATATTTATATGTTAAAACAGTAGTGCCCAGCACTTTACATCACAAGCATATTTTTATAAATGCTTACTGCGATATCTGTCCCTTAACAACAAAAATAGGGATATAGCCGTTCAACCCCTATAATAAAACAAAAGGTGAGGTTTACACATCTATCCCCAAATGATAACATAAAATGATGGGATTTACAACCACTAACTGCCCCTATTATGAAAAAAAGTTAGGACTCAACTGCATATATATATAATACTTAAGGCAATAAAGAGGTCATTGGTCCATCCTATGGGCAGCATCCTCGTGCTCCCAGCGAGCAATCCTATCCACAATTCAGCAGCTCACCGCCTGTCTACTCATATCCTCTTCTCGAGGAAACCTCCTGAACCTGCTCCTCAACCTGCCAAAGGCTGTGTCGAGGGCAAAACCTGCTACATCCACTCGAGCTGTAGTGGCTCGGACCTGCTCCTCTAGCTCATCAACCCTAGAGGCTGCTGTCATCCAAAACTCATGAAACAAGTCTCTCGCGTGACCAGCTAGCTCTAGTTCGACAGTCACTGTCTGCAGCTGAACTCGAACTGCATCCCTCTCTGCTCTGTATCGGTCAGCTCTAACCTCTGCCTATAAAAACTGGTCCCCCATCTGAATCAAGTGTTGACCGTCCACAATCCTCTCCTTGGTAAACTCCCTCGTGGGCCTGGATGTCTCCATCCACTTATCTGATATGCGGATCTTATCTATGATCTCCAAGTTAAACTCAGCTTTCATCTCGGTCAACTATGTCTGTAACTCCTCCCTGTCTATCTGGAGTCCCTCAACCCTGGCCTCTGATAACTCCAACTGTTGTCTCAACTCTCTGACCTCCTCTACTCTCTGGTAAGCCACATCTCGGTATTGTCCCTCCATTGTCTAATGGGTCTGGTTCTGCTCCTCTAAGTTAGTAATTCGGCTCGCCTGCTGAGCCTTCTCCTCCAACAACTCTAAGATACAGTCGGCGTAAAGATGCATCATCCCCTGGAAATCAGTATGATACTCCGGTAATGCATGATCGACCTCCTCAATGGGCGTTGGCTCCTGCTCTCCCTCCTTGGGATCAGAATCTACAATGTGGTCTCCCTTTAAATCACCATCTACATCATCATTGTGACCATCATTTGTACCATAGCCATCAACATCATAATCCTCATGGTTGTAATCGCTCATCCGCATGACTCCACCTCTGATTGGCTCTACCACCTCAACTATGTCCCCCTCTGACTCGAAGTTTGCTTATCCCTCTACGAGCTCAACCACTCGGAGCTACTCAGTAATAACCTGTATATCCTAAAACTCCCCTTGGTCTGCCTCAGGTGATGCCTCCCTATCGAATGGCGGCATTTCGAGACTGGGCCTAACGGTATATTCGTCTGTCACCGTGTCCATATAAATCTCTCGTAGCTCCTCCTCTCTCAATCGACTGGACACGCCCACCTCTGGCATCCTACAGTCACCACAAAGTAAACACGTCAGTATAGCAATAAACTATATTCATTGATAAAATTAAATGATATTTTATCATGTACCGCTCGGCTCGATGGATTTTCTCAATCCATCTTCAAAAATACTCAACATGATGAATCTCCCCGATTCATCTCCTAACGCACTCGATATGAGTTTAGTACTAAGGTTATAACCTAGGTTTTGCAATTCCTAACATTTATAACCCTAAGCTCTGATACCAACTTGTGACACCCCCAAATTCAGATACTAGTACCTCGAACTTGGTGCTCACATCATCATACAATCATTTACCTCCAAACAACATAATATACAAATATGGAATAAAATAAACATATGTTGTTTATACAAAAGGTTTACTACTAGTCCCAAGGTTTGAAACCTTAACAAAATACACCACGAGTCAAATCAAATGTGATAGGGTTCGTGTTATATCATAATAGTTCACAAAATAATTCTAACTTAGGCAATTAACATTTCAAATGCATTTAGGGTTTCAGCCTCCTTTTGCCTTTGTCTCCCTTAGAGCTCTCAGGTTTTGTTGCAATAAATATCATGACATAGCAAGGATGAGCAACTAGCTTGCTCAGCAAGTTTGAACGAACAATGTATAAAATATGTAATGGTATAATAAGAATTGAATGATTCAAAGGATTACGAAATAATGCATCAATAGTATAATCAAAACTTGAACAACAAAGGACAATTTGATTATTTAAATTCTGAGTGGTCAAATAGACCATGAACTTCTGCTTTGAGGAGTCAGTCACTTGACTTATCCCCTGAGGTGATATTCTTTGAATTGTACTTGAGGGGATCAGCCTCGTGTATCCTATGTGTAAGCATAACATTTAGTTTGGTTTGTATCGTGTTCTTGACACTTAGGTTATTTCCCCTAAATTTTGGTTGTTCCACTCAGTCTTAGAATCCGTACCACTATGGTTTGGATAGCTCGTACAATTTCACAGGTAAATGTTTAGTCGAATAAATGGCATAGATGACTCCTTCAATCAGTTCAAAATTTAAGAACTTTAAATCTTTCACAGTTCAATAATGAAACATAAATTCAAATGCACAAAGTTCGGATGTTAAGGATAATATAGCTGTGGAATAATTCAATAATTATTAAACCACCCAGCTCATATTTGAATAATAATAATTAACTTCAAATGACTTGCTCAATAGAAATTTGAGTAAGGTTAGGAAACTTGTCTGATAGTCGAATTATTACTATCTTGCATAATAAATTCTCTTTCGAAAGACTTAACATTGATACGTTGGCCTATTGATTAGTGCGACACATAATTGCTTATTTAAACAATTAAGTTTATTATCATCTAATTACCTAGAATTATCACATAGTACAACTCCTTGATTGACTGTACCTAACCGCTTACTTGATTCCAAGTAATTACTTAACTGACAAATATTACCTTTCTCTAAGCAATATAAATTTCAAACATCCTTCATATAATCCTTTAACAATTTATTATAATTGTTTTGGTACATCATTTATTATTATTATTATAATTGATAACCCTCCTTAATCATTGTTGTGCAAATTAATTATTTATGCGCTAATAATCATTCTTATTTATCATTAATCCTCAATTAATTGATAAATAATCAACTTACTTATTTTAATCCTCTTTAACTATTATTTAACATCAATTAAATAATAATAAATCAATTAATTATCCTTACCTATTATTTAATCTTAATTAAATAATAAATAATTTATTAATTTAATCCTCATTTAATTATTATTTAATGTTAATTACATAATAATTAATTAATCAATTACACTTACTTATTATGTATTCTTAATTAAATAATAAATAATTAATCCATTAATTTAATCCTCCTTTAATTATTATTTAATGTTAATTAAAAAATAATTAATTGCTTAATTATCTCTATTTATTATAATAATTAATTTATAAATTTTATCTCCCTTTAATTATTATTTAATATTAATTAAATAATTATTAGTTAATTACTTTTCTTTATTTACTATTTAATTCTCAATTAAATAATAAATAATTAATTTATTCACTTTATCTTTCTTATATTATTATTAAATACTTAAGTCACATATTTAATATTTAATAATAATTTATTAGTAATTTTATCTAATAGTACTCATAAAACCAAGCAACTTCCATCAAGGACCCATCGCCGAAACCGATCGTAATTTCAGTAAACTGGTCGCAGGAAAGTTCCGACCGGTTCATAGAAAAAAAACCGACAGTAACTTTGCCCTTTTCCAGATTTTGGGTCCTTTACAAAACTAGAATATCTCGAGTTCTACAACTCCGATTGAGCTATGCTTTAAATCGTTGCATTCGTATCTTCTTGAACTACAATAAACTGGGGTCGTTTGCTATTTTTAGATACGTTTTGGTCAATGAAAAAGGCGTTAAAGTGCACTGTCCAGCAAGGTTTTTCAACAGTGAACTATTTTGCTTCAAAAATTCATAACTAAATCATTTTAAATTATTTTTGAGTGATTCCAAAGAGGTTTGGTTCATAACTTACACATAAATTCCCAAAAAATATAAAACCACAAAAATAATTTGTAGATTTTAAAATGTGTCATTTATTCGAACAAACTATATTTTGTTCGTCGGTAAAAATATTTTCAAGCATTTTGCTAGATTTTTCTACATAAACCCATACCACTACACATTTAAACCACATGGAATATTATATAAACATGTCTAGCATGATTCTAAGAACAAAGAGCTCTAAGATAACATTTATACTATAAAAATTAAAAGAAAACCAAGATTAGGGTTTTTTTTAAGGGATTTTATACCTTTTGCTCTTGCTAGCTTACTTCCTTTCCTTTCCAAAGTAAAAGATGAAGTTGTTGGACATTCAAAGCTTCACCCTTAATGGTTTTAATGCTCTCTAACTACCAAAGGCTTGGAGCTTTAATGGCTTTTCTAGGGTTTTTATTTCCTTCTCTCACTAAAATTCTCTCTATTTTCTCTAGTGAATTTCTTTCTAACTTTTTCTTTAGAGCTTCTCTCTCTAAAATGCTTACAACTTGAAAAAATGAAGTATTCAAATGTTGGTCGAAGATGGTCTTATTAAATTATATCTCATCTTCTAACAATTATACATATAACTATGTATGTATAGATCTATCATCAACTTCATCCAATCCAAGCTTACATAGAGATTTTTAAAAATTTCTAACCAATCAAATGTGCCACATAAGGGATTACATGGGACCCAGGGGATCCCTCTCTTATCCATCTAACACCTCATCTTTATCCTCCCATTTTTGCTTTATTTTTAATTTGAATTTGGTAGCAACATTGACCATTTGTTGACTTTCACTTAATGTACCATTTGGGCAAATGTTTGGGCTACTACATTTAATTTCACTTGGGCTAAGTTAATTAAATCAATGGGCTACTAGCATGACTTGGTATTTAAATCAAGCATTGGGCTATATTAATTAAATTACATGATTATACATTATTGTCTACAAGTCCATTACATAATTAAATTCTTGGACTTGTTTAATTAACTTACGAAGTTAGTTCATTAGTAATTAATTACATACATGGACCATTAAATAAATTCATCCAGTTTAACACATTGTTACATATTCAATATTCACGTTAATTATATAATCCAATTAGACTTGTCATATTCAATATTAATTGAATATTTAATTAGGGTTCCTCATAAAATAATCTTAAGTTAGTCCGTTAATTTAATAAATCCATTACTCGAACTTCCTTTATAAAAAATTAACCGAATAGTCAATAATCAAATTACCACATAAAGGTTTAAATTAAATCACATAATAACTCATTTAACTAGAATTTAATTTTCCAATTTTATTTATAATGTAATTCAAAAGTTTTGATCCTTACAGATTCGGACTTTAAAATTTTGGATTTTAGCAAAAATAGTCTGCGAGTAAATAAGACTTATCTTTCTTTGATCCGATTGGTAAAACATAATACCTCAAGTATTAATTTGCTAAGATAACATGTTCTAACACTCCATAACACTTCATAACATAGAAATGACAAAATCAGAAACCTACTTATGTACGATTTATGACTCTTTCTCAAAAGAACACAGAGAACGAATCGAATAACCCGAATAACAAAGTTTCATCGTTCTTCGTTTCGACTACTAAAACTTGATCCCATAAGAATTATTTAGCAAGGTCATCATGTTTCATTATCCCATAACATTAAATTATAAAATCATAAACCAACTTATGTAAGAAATTATGACTTTTGTTCAAAAACACACGAAGAACGAAAAATCGTACATAGTAACGACTTTTATTCTTGAGTTTTTGAATTTCGTACTTGAAATAATTTGAGCATTATTATTGTGAGGATCCGAATTTCCAGGATTTTCTTAATAATAGTAAATGAGAATTTAATTGATAAAATTATCAAGGTTGTTTAAATTAATTATTATTTTATGTGATTTAAGGTATGTGATGAGATTTAATTAGTAAATTAAATCTGTACAGAGATCATGACGAATTGTGTTAATTTAAAATAATTGAAAAGTAAATAAATTGTTTAAAAACAATTTATGAAGAATAAGAGAAATTTCTTGTAAAGGCAATAAAATTATTATGGACATACGAAAATTATATTTAAATGGTGTTAGGTGGTAATGTGAAATATATGATTTAGATATGTATATATATATATATTTGTATATATATAAATGTGCATGTATAATTGATAATTATAAATTTTATTAATTATGGAAATTAAGGGATTAATAATTAAATTAATCCAAAAAAAATTAAATAAAAAGTGAATGTGGAAGTTAGAAAAATTAGAAATATTGATTATGTAATTAATCAATAATTATGGTGAAGGTTTAGACATTATTTAAGATGAGGAAAGAATTTTATAAATTATATACTAATAAAGTATATAATTTATATAAGAAAATTAAAGTAAAAGAGCAATGGAAAAATAATTATATAAATTATATAAGAATTTTTATATAATTTATATAAGAGGATTAAATTAATGGAAGGATTAATAAATGTATAATTATTATGCAATTAATTGATAATGTTGGAGGAATTTAAGAAATTATTTAAGAAAGAAGAATATATATATATATATAAATTATATAATATTAAATTATATAATTTATATATATAAAGAAGTTAATGTGAATAATAAAGAAATGAAAATAAATTAGAAAAATTAGTGTTTTAAGTTATTAAAAATTATGTTTATGTATAATGAAATTTTTATGACTGGTGTGATGTCGCGAGCACCCAAAAATAATATCTTACTTTTGAAAAATAAATATGTAGTAGTGTAAGTAAGAGTCGATCCCACAGAGAATGATTAAGTTAATTTTATGTTTTTTTAAACTAAAATTGGGGGGTTTTTAATTAAAGAAATAATAAAATTAAAATTACCTAAATTAAATATGAAAGAAATAAATAAAAATAAAAAGCATTAGTTTAAGTTAACATCCACCATCAAGAATTTACAACTGATCACTGATGCAAGAATAAATCAATTAATATTTTTGAAGATTCACCGTAGAAAGAACTACTCGCAGGTGGAATAATTTTTCTCCTCTCTCCTTAATTTTAGATAAGTAGAGTCACGTGGTCTAAATACCCTTACTATTAAACAACATCCGGCACGTGCTAAAGATTTAATTTAATAGCAGCATAAAGAATTAGAGAGATCGTTGAACTAAACAACACAACCCACGTGTTTGCATTTAATTTAGATGAATATTCTTCCTACGATAAAATAATCTTTTGATCTGCAAAACAATTATTAAACTTAGTTGCTTCACAAACAGCAGTAGATTAATATGAATAATAAACTAGTAGTACTCTTAGTCATTAAACAAATTAATCATAAAATTAAGCATAGAAGAATATTCAATAATCAAAATATAAATTGAACAATTAAAATAAATTAGATCTCACAGTGTATAAATCTTGATAGCTTCAATAACTTAAACCAAGAAAAAGAATTTAGCTACTCATAACTGTAGAGAGCATCAAAGAATAGAAGAAAGACTTTTTATTCTAATAGAAAAGTTGTGTTTTATAATGTGTGTCAAGCCCTCTATTTATAGGTTCCAAAATCCTCCTAAACCTAGTTGGAATTACTCTTTCAAAACCCTAATAGGATTTAAAATACAAAAAAATAAAAGAAAAAGAAAAATAATTATTATCCTAACCCTAAATGGAATTAAAATCCAATTTAGAATCAAAAAGGAGCAAAATTCGCGAATAATCTTGTTTCTGGAATTAATGCGCAAGCCAAACACGCCAGTCGCTACAGTGCCCGGTCACCGCCTCCCGCGCATTGCGCGGAACTGATATCAAAACGACGTCGTTTCGTTCCTTTCTTGCCACTGTTTAACATCACCGCGCGCATTGCGCGGACTGCTTTCCTTTAAACCGTAAAACGGCGTCGTTTCTTGTCTTCGCCTGCTGCTGATTTTAGCGCATTGCGAGGATGTTTGTCGCCGTTATTACGAAACTGCCACCGCCTGGATATTTACAATCAAGACCCTCAAGAATCTGCTTTATTACGAATTTGCCACCGGCTTCTTGCAGAATTACAAATTTGCCCCCGGCCTTTGCAGATTTTACAGAAATGCCCTCAGCTTTTAATTTTCCTACAAAAATAAATATAAATTAATTAAAAATAAATAAAAATAATATAAAATTACTAAAAATAATAAAAATGCATAATAATAAATAAAACACCTAAAACACTAAAAATAAATAAAAACACATAAATAAAAAGAAATATAAAAATACTATAAAATTACCTAAATTAACATAAATTAACTAAAATCCTATAAAACCTATTAAAATTAAAATAAGCTAAATAATTAAACATTTAAGCACACAATAAATATAAAAACTAAGTATTAGGGAATAAAAATATCGTATAATTTAACTCTATCAATGACTTTTATGAGAGATAATATTTCGAAAACGTGAATATGTTAGTATAACATGTTGTCCAAGTAACGAAGTGAAAAATTATGAAAAATAATTTTTATAAGTTATACGAATTATTTGATGATTTTTAGAGGTATAAATTACCTCATATAATTACATGCATGGCGTTATGCGTGTACAAAATTTGTCAAGTAAAGTACCCAAAAGAGGTATTAATATTATTTATAAATCATATTATGATTTATAGTGAATTAAAATAAATATTTTATATATTATATATAAAATATTTATTACACGAAATAATTACGTAATGTATTAAATTAAAATTTCATGCTATATTTGGAACATTCGATAGGAGAAAAAGTTGGCTGGCGTTGGCTAGGTCGGTGGAATCAAATTTTGTCTCCAAAATAATTAAGTGTTTGGTTTATAAAAGTAACAAGAAAAGGCAACAAAAGCAAGGAAGAAAAAGAAATAAAAGAAAACATTTTCCTCTCCATTTTACACCACCCAACGCCACCACCATGCTACCATGACCACCGAAAAACATCACCACCAAGAGAGAGAATGCTTGGTGCCATCTAGAGGAAGTTCTAAGCTTCAAAGAAGGTATAATTCATATTTTTATGAATTATTTTGATAATTATTGTATTAAAGTAATTTTGTGAAAAAAGAGGAAATAATTAGAATAATCATTCTAATTAAGTTTTGAATGTATATTTATGAGTTATATGATTTTTAGTTGTAGTATGTTGTGGTTTTGAGAAGCAAAAATGGTGAAATTTTTGGAAAGTTGATGCACTATTACGGCAAGAGATGGGAGAAGAAAACAAAAGGCGCTCGCGCATTGCGCGGACCATACTTTTCCGAAAATAGGGGCCGAAACGGCGTCGTTTTTGGGACGCGGAAGGGGGAGCCGCGTCATTAGCGGAGCCCAGAAAACGGTGAGGGAAACGACGTTGTTTGGCGTCGACTGTGAGGGGGGGGCACGCCATGCGCGGCCGACGGCAAGTGGAGAAATTACGGTGTTGCCCCTGGCCTTTTACGGTAATTACCAGCGTGTCCCTTGGCCACGGAAATTACGACCCTGCCCCTGAACTTTTCTAGAAATTCTGGTTGTGTCCCTAACGTTGCTGAAATTACGAAAATGCCTCTGGGCTTTCCGGGAAATATCGAATGTATCCCTAAGGGCGCGAAAATGACTAAAATGCCCCAGAACTTGTTTTTAATTAAATAAATGTTTAAAAAATTGTTTAAAAATCATAGAAAATTATAGAAAAATACTAAAAATATAGAAATGATGTTTGAACATTAAATTTAATATTTTTGTAAAAATATTAAATATTGGGGATTAATATTTAAATATTTTAAATATTAATCTAATGAATTTAAAGGTTAGAAAATGATTAAATAAAATTTTTGGAACAACCAGATATGTTAAAATTTGTTTGATGAGCCGAGTTGTCCGAAGTAAAGGAGTTGATATTAAGTTATATTAATATTTAAGGGATGAGGTTAATATAATTAATCATATAAATTAATAATTGGCCCAGAGATGATATTAATTAAGTAAATTAATATCATAAAGAGATAAATAATTATTATTTGATTATTTTATGATCATAGGTTGATCGAGTTAAGGGTTTGAGCTATCAATTTAAATAATTGGACGTCAGTCATGTTTTTCAGTCCTTTTATGTTAAATGTTAGACTGTTATA
This sequence comes from Hedera helix, assembly GCA_947179155.2. Lineage (NCBI taxonomy): Eukaryota > Viridiplantae > Streptophyta > Magnoliopsida > Apiales > Araliaceae > Hedera > Hedera helix. The sequence continues at coordinate 21,739,318 of OX359266.1, forward strand.
CGTGATTAATATAACCCCAAATTATGTGTTATGTGATACGTGATTAATATGACCACAATGTATGCTTTGTGCAACGATATGAATATATATATGAGATATATTGCTCAAATAGAAGCACAACACGTAATGTATGACACACACAGAGCATGTTAAGTAATGTGCTACGTGAAGCATAAACTGTTGAACTTGTTGAGCCGTTGTGCTCATTACTTGCTTAAAATAAACTTTTGCAGGTTAAGAAATGAATTTCAAAAATATCGGATTATATAGAGATAGATTTTCCCAAAAAGGTTGTGAACTTTAGAACTAAATGTTTATATTATGAATCAATATGAATAAATTTGCCAAGTTACTTTGATATGCTATATGTACAGATAAGTGGGATCTGAATATGATGTATATAGTTAAACTGTGAATTGAAATTGTTCAACATGAATATTATGATAGAGACTATTATATATTTGATGATGAATCATGAAATAAATAATATTTGTTTGGATATGAATGATATTAAAATTTGAATACCGAGCTTTATGATACAAGAAAAGAAAAGAAAAAGTAAAGGTTGCGATCTAGGGACGAGGATCGAAATATAAGAATTTTAAGTATTCCAAATACTTTAATACAATGATTGAAAAAGTGAGAAAAAAATTATACGAGGATTTTGATAATTGATAAATTTAAAATCAATTAATGGATCAATTAAGGTGATTAAAGATTTATTAACGAATCAAAATTTGGACGTTGTAAAGATAATGTATAATAAATACAAAGTTTAAGGAAATAAAGTTGGTCGAATTTCGGAGTCGTTACAATTACTGCTTACATATATGATTATAACACTTTATAATTGACAGAATTGGGCCATTATAACGGCTTGTAAATTAAATTATAATAATTTATAATAATTGTTCAATAACATACGAAGAACACCGAGAACGAAATCGTACATGGCTATGACGTACGTTCTTGAGCTTTAAACTATGAAATGAAATTCAACATTATACCTACTACAAAATAAAGAAAAGCTCAAGACGTTAAGAACACGGAGAACGACAATCGTACATAGCTACGACATGCGTTCTTGAGCTCTTATTTCTAATTATAAAATAAAATAGACATAACAATGACTTGCTCAAGTCATAAGGAACACGGAGAACGAAAAATCGTACATGACTACTGTAATATCTAAGATATTATGACATTGTAAAAAGATGTAAATAAATAAAATGAGTGTATTTTAATTATTTAAACTAGATATGTAATATGAACGGTGTAAATTAATTAAGTATATATATTCTCGTTACGGTTACTAATTTTGATGAATTGTGTAAATAAAAAGGATTAATAATGAAAATTAATCCTAAATTAAATTAAAAGTTAATGAGATAATTAACGAGGTCATAATTGTTGATTATAGATTAATTAATAACTATGAGAAATTTTTGGGAATTATTAAGAAGAGCAATTAATTATATAAAATATATAGTAATAAATTATATATTTTATATAAGGAAATGTATATAAATATATAGGAAATTATAATTATATAACTTATATAAGAGTAAATATATAAATTATATAAGAGAGTAAAATTTGTTAAGAAAAAGTTAATAATTATATAATTTACACAATATTGTATGGAATAGTTTATATAAAAGAAATAGTGAAGAAGAATAATTAATAAAGATGAATAATTCTTACTTAATAAGATAATTTATGTTTATGTAAAATAGAATTATTTCTATTTTTATGAGACTTAATATTTTTGTGATTTAAATATGTAAAAGAAATTATTATAATACATAATATATATATTATGCAGTAATAGGAAATACATGGAGGTTTATGTAATGTATTTGTAACAAAGTTGAAACGCGAAAAAATTAATTTTATTAAGTTATATATGTTATTTTAATAATTGTGAAAGTATAAAATACCTCATATAATTACACGCATGTCATTATGCGTGTACAAAATTTATCAAGTAAGATACCCTAAAAATATATAAATATTATTTATATATCATTTTATGAATTTTAGTGAATTAAAATAAATATTTATATACATTATATAAAATATTTATTACACGAAATAACTATGTAATGTATTAAATTAATAAGTGTGCATGAAAATTTTTACTAAATCAACTCCAAGTCGATGGACTTGGAGTGATAATTAAAATTAACTCATATACTTAAAGATTAAATAAGGAATGAGGAAGAAAAAAAAAATAATAAAAACAATTCTCAAACACAATCATCAACAATAACCATCTCATTTCCTTAGCTTTCTTCTTCTTCCACCATCACGACACCACCACTACCAAGAAAGGAGAAAAGATTAGTGTCATCCAAGTGTATAAAAAGCTTCAAAGGAAAGTTTCCAAGCTTTGTGAATGTATAAAATTATTTATTTGATTTATTTTAGTATTTTTGGTGACAAAATAATTTTGTGAAAAATTAGTAAATAATTGGGATAATTGTTCTATATACTTTTTGGATGTGTATTGATGGATTATATAAGGTCTAGAGTAATTATGTTGTAGAAATGATGATAAAAAAAATGGTTTAAATGTTCTTGCTTGGCTACTGTTAACATAGAAGAAGAAAAAATAAATTAAAGGTTGCCCGCGCATTGTACGGCGGCCAATTTTTTTCCAGGAACCGGGAGTTAAACGACGACATTTTGTGGAGCGACAGGGGTGAGCCGCGCCATGCGCGACAACCAAACTTTCGGTAACCAGCTCGTGGGAAACGACATCGTTTGGAAGGAAGAAGAAGACAGGTCCGCACCATGCGCGGCGGACTGAAGTTCCAGATAATTATGGTTTTGCCACCGGTCCGATTTTTTTCACCTAATTACGAAAATGCCATCAAGGATTTTAATTAATTAAAATAAATGTTTAAAAATTGATAAAAAATTATATAAAATCAGTAAAATATATAAAAATGATTTATAAATTAAATTTAACATTTTTCCAATTTTTGAGGAATAATTTCAATTAGTAAGTAAGTGATTTACCTATGAGAACTAAAAGAGTGCAATTAAATTAAATAACCATATTAGGTTATAATTAATGGTAAACACCAATATAGATTCGGTGGGTAGAGTAATTATGTTCTGAGTGATATTAATTACATAAATTAATATCATGGGTTACTAAATTATTATTATTTGATTATGTTATTATTATAGGTTGTCCAAAAAAATGATTATTAGCATTTAATTTAATAATCAGACATCGAGGCAAGTTTCTAAACCCTAATCTTGACCCATTAATCATATAATATTTATTAAAATCTTAGTTGAGTTCCATTTATTAAGTTTTATTATTATTCCACTTTCTTGAATTTTGAATGCGATTGATGTTGTAAAATTGTTCAATTAAGACTGAAAACCTCTGTTGTCACCCACATTCATTTTTAAATGTCATCCATCACGAATCCTAATTATTGATAAGTGAGTTGATGATTATGAGTCTATGTCACTTGTCCGGCTAGACTGTTGATACAGTTGAACTTCAAGTTACTATTTATTGTTAAGTGCTAAGCCAAACCTTATTGTTTTGGTGTGGACTCCTAAAAACTGAGATGAACCACCCTGTTCCAAGTGATGTAGCTTATCGGATGCTTTAAATTCTGATCCCCCACGATATGCGATAATATGATGTGCACAATCATAGGTACGAGAGCTCGATCACCTCAAGTACGGGTTTAAGGTTTTATGGTCTTTATGACACATTCAGGTTATCAGTGTTATCATTGATTAACCTATGTTCAATGGTCTTGTGACCCTCAGTATGATTCTCATTTATCATGTTTCAAAAGATATTTCCTTCAGTTATTTTCTTTCATTTGAAATGAGTTCATGTTACCTTGTTGGTTACGTTGTTGTTATAAATTCTTTTCCTCATGATGCATTGTTATTCAATTTATTATACTTGTTGAGGACTTCAGTTGCTCATTCTTGCCTGATTAATGTGACACAGACAAGGACGTTAAATATGAGCGTCTAAATAAGAAAAACAAAGGCAAAGGAAAGATGTCAGAATGAAGAAATGATGAAACGTCCCATGTTGGTAGTTTTAAACCCATTTTGTGGTTGTACATGTGGAATGCTTATCCTAGTAACGCTGTATGCATGTAAAGGTTGATGACTCTAGGGGTTTGTTAGGTATATTTTGTATTAACTTGAATATTAGTTGATGTAATATATATTATTAGTAATTTTGAGTTGTGGTAAATGAAAGTAGAATGTATGAACAGTGAGCACCAAATTCGAGGTTCAAGGAGCACGAATTTGGGGGCGTCACAGGGTAGTATCAGACTTGAAGGGTTTAAGACTATAGGTGGGGGAAAAAAACCTAGGTACAAGTACGCAACTCAAATCGAGTTTAAGAAAAAGGGAAGTAGGGAATATAGGTGGTCCAAAAGTCAATAATTTATGTGCTATTTAAAAATTTATTATGTGATTGTTAGATTAACGTTAATAGAGGGTTATTGTATTGTTGTTTTATAGGATCTCGGAAGCAAGCGAGTCAATTGGGGCTAGGGTCGAAGAGGAAGAAGATAGGGATATACATGTAGTACCCGAACAGGTAGTTGCTAGTCCACCATTGTCTGTGGAAAGGTCAGAGTATGGACCGGACCTTGAGCCAGAAAAACACATGGAAGTAAATGAAGAAGAAGAAGAAGAAGAAGAAGAGGAATTAGGAAGGTTTTCTAAAGGTACTCCTCATGAAAATTTAGACCCAAATGAAGAAGTAATAGCTAATGCCATAGACACTATAAATGGTTTAGAGATTCAGGTGGCCGATCTTACACACCAAGTACATAAGTTAGAAGCCCAAGCTGTAGCTCAAAAAGTTGTGTCACAACAAATAGAGGAGGAACTTCAGGTCCTCACCCAACAGAAAAATGAAGTAGTAAATAAACTAGCCCAAGCCGAACATAGAATAGCAGAGTTATCTACAGAAAGACAGATCCTCGTTGATATGTTGAATAGAGAGATGGCAGATCATACGAGGATTGAAAATTCTTGGGGCAGAGCAACCAGATAAGTAGGCTTCACGGAAAATGAGGTAAAGGCTAGACATGTAAGAATGGAAGACATGGAGTACGCTTTTAAGTGCGCATCTGAAAGGGCACATAACCGGATTCAATGTTTTCGAGTAGAGGATAGCCAATATTGGCGAGACATTGATCGCGATGTGGCGATCAATATTATAAGACAAGAGTACGAGGAAGCAATGAGAAGAGGAATGAATCCATGGAACGTTGGGTGAATAAGATAATGGGATATATATATATATATATATATATATATTTGTGTTTATGTGAATAGTATGGGAGTCTACTTTTGATGTAAATAGTAGAAATGGGATATGTGAATAGGAGGTGTATGTGACCTGGGGTATATGCATACTTTGTAAAATAGTTGACTGTTAATGTAAATATATAAATGGTGGTATTATAGCATATGTTTTGATATAAGGTGCTAATTTTAAATTGTGCTTAATAAAAATAGTAATGTAAATTGATATGAAGTTCGTATTTCAGAATGCCGACAAAGAGAGGTAGACCTGCTAGGCAGGCACCAGAGGAATCAGTGAATGAAATCATTGGGACAGGTACAAGAATAGAACCAGAAACAACCCCAGTTGATTTGGTGCAAAGGTTAGTAGATTTACTAGCAGGAGCAATGCAAAATAGGAATCCAGTTCATGCTGAACAGAATACCCAACCCCCACATTTTGCAAATTTAAAGATTTCAAAGTAATTGGGCCATCAAAATTTAAGGGCTCTATAAACCCTATAGAAGCTCAAACTTGGATTATGGAAATTGAAAGGTTTTTTGAGGTGGTTAGGGTAGTAGAGGAGCAAAAGACTGCTTTTGCAACTATCATGATGAAAGGAGAGGCTGCCCACTGGTGGCAAGCAAATCGAAATAGAGAAGCAAGGGAAATAGTTCCATGGGTGAGGTTTAAGGAACTATTTTTCGAAAATTATTTTTCAACTAGTATGCAAAATAACTTAGAAATTCAACTCTTGGAATTAAAGTAGAATAACATGTCAGTAGCTGAGTATGCAGCTAAGTTTATTGAATTGGCCCGGTTTTCTCCATACCAGGTCAGTACAGAAGAGCAGAAGCTAAACGATTTGAACTAGGATTGAAGCCCTGGATCTATAGCAAGGTGAGTATGTTTTAGTTAAAAACATACCTTGATGTATTGGAAAAGGTAATTTTGGCTGAGGGAGGTAGTGAAGCTATTAAGAAATATCATCAAGAACAAAAGAAAAGGAAAAGTGAAGGAGATTTTAAAGGGGGAAGTGGTAGTAGTACCAACCCTCATAATAAGAAAAGGTAGGGTGGTAGTACCAACACCTCCAGAAACAAATCAGGAGATGAAAAGAAGAAAATTGAACCGTGCAGTAATTGTGGGAAAAATCATTCAGGGGTTTGTTTAAAGGGAAAGAAGGTTTGTTATAAGTGTCAACAAAAGGGACACATTTCCCCAAAATGTCCAAAACTGAAGAAAACAAAATGTTTTAACTACAGGGCGACAAACCATTTTGCTCGAAACTGTCCAAAGAAGACGATGGAGGTGACCAGTGGAGTGAAAGGAGAAAACACCAGAGGGAAGATGACATTCTCTTCATCAGTTTAACCAGGTCGTCCTACTGCTTGAACCTTTAACATGACGGTGCAAGATGTAGAAAAATCTAAAGACGTGGTGTGAGGTACCATTTCAATTTGCAATACTAATGCATGTGTGCTTTTTGATTCGGGTGCTATGTGCTCTTTTATATCTAATGAATTTGCTAGAAGACTAGGATTGACTCATGAAAATTTATAACAACCCTTGAACATAGAGATCGCAAATTAAGAAGTGATACACGTTAACCATGTGCATAAGCAGTGTCCTATGTTGATAAGAAAGCATAAGCTATATGCAGACTTAATTCCGATATGTCTTGGGGAATTTGACGTCATTTTAGGAATGGACTGGTTGTATAACCATAAGGCCATAATTGATTGTCAGAGGAAGTGTGTAACTTTACAGATTCCCAAAAAGTCGAAAGTAGTGTTTGAAAGTAGTATGCCCTCAAGCCAATTACATTTGATATGATAAGCATATACTTTGTAATCTTGTTCATTTACTAATATAAGAATCAAGGCATTTTTTCATTCATGATTAATTACTTGAATTAATCAAATGGATAAACCCATAGTTTACGAGCAATGCTTTTAGAACCATGATGAGGATCATACTAATGAGATCTAAATTCAAGATAGCTCAAAACTAAAATTGTTCCTAATCGTTGGATTACTAAAAAGGGGATTAGTAGATCCGGATAGATTGATACATACTATGTTTGCTCTTATGAAGAGGATGATTGATCTCATAATCATTTGTGTAGAGACACTAAAGCAAGTATGTAGGTGCTTATTAGAGAATAAGTTCACTGAACGTGACTCGCTCAAGGAACACCTAATGGAGTTTTACTTGTCTGTCAATAGGAGTTCCTTATGTGATAGTCGTACAACTGATCCTTAAACTTGAGATCATCATAGTATCTTGTGTGTACTAAGTTATACTTTGACATATTCCTTAAGACCTGTTGGTATATCAAAGGATATGCTTGGGTATAATAAGGGACACATGGAGATAGATGAATGATCAACAAAGGATCTACCACTTCCAGTAAAGGGAGAGAATGTCCTATGCAATTCAATAAATGACAACTCAGAAATCCCTGGCCAGGGTTGAATGTAATTAGAAAAGGAGTTTCTAATTTACATTAACTATAGTTGTCTATTTGTGAATTGGAATGCATATGATCAAATAAATAAGACTTAACAGAAATTCCGTGTCTTATATTTGATTGGGACATTGTATGGTAGAATGATTGAATTGTACGGTAACTATTCACTGAAAGGTTCTTTTACGATCAAATGTTGAAATTTATATTATCTAGAAAGTCGACTAATCGCTAAGGGGGCTTACCCTTATTGTGGAATAATTATTTATTCTGAATTAAAGAGTTAATTCGTAATAAATAAATTAGAATTGTTCTAATTTATTTATTATACAACTGGTTTAATATGGAGAACCTAAAAGGTCACACCGCAAAAGAGTAATATTTATTTTAGAAGTGGATAGCATAATTGTAATAATAAAGTAAGTATATTTAATTTATACTATTGTGATAGAATAAATTAAATAGCTTAATATTTATAGTTTATTATTATTACTAGTATTATTATTTAGTTTCTAAATGGTTTAGGAATTAATTAATAACTAATAGTAGAAAGAGAGAATTAGGGCTAGCCCCCTATAGTTTGGAGAAACCATAATCCACTTCTTTAATTCACAGATCTCTTGGTGGATCACCTCTAGAGGCTTCACACTTGGGGAGCTAACATTGATCTATGGAATCTAATCGGTGAATTTGAAGAAGAACATGAAGGATTAAAGGGAGATGAACTTGTACCCGTGGAAGCTTGGTTCTACAAAGGTATAAATTCTTTTATCCTTTACCTCAATTAATAATAGTCGCATAAGAAATATCCGAGTTATTGGTTTGTACAAAAAAATTTAAAATCTAATTTTTATTGCTTCCGTTGCGCTTATATAAAATCTAATTTATACTATGTGGATAGAATAAATTAAAATGCTTAATATTTATTATTTAGTATTTTGAAAATACAAATTATAAATTAATAAGAGAAGTCTTATTATTATTATTATCATTATTATTTAGTTCCTAAATGGTTTAGGAATTAATTAATAAGAGTACTCTCATAATTAATAATTAAGTTCCTAAATAGTTTAGGAATTATAATTATTATATTAAATTAATTAAGTTCCTAATTAGATTAGGAGTTTAATTAAAAACCCTATTCCTAAAGGTGTTAGGAGGGTTTACAAAATCTATAAAAAAGAAAAGTCTTATTATGGATTAAGGTTACATACATATACTTCCACAAGTATTGGGAGAGTACTCACATATTCTCTAGAGAGAGAAAACTAGGGTTTGTCATCACCCACTTCTTGAATTATTATTATTCCTTAGTGGATCACCTCTAAAGGCCAAACACTTGGGTGGCTAACGTTGATCATTGGAATCCAATCGGTGAAATTCAAGGAGAACGCGAAGGATTTGGAGGTGAACTTGTACCGGTTGAAGCTTTGAGTTCTACAAGAGTATATCTCTAACTTCTTCTTTATTAATTAATAGTTGTGCATAAAGGTCGATCCTGGATTATGGTTTGTAAATTTTAAAATTTAATTTTACCATACTTTCGCTATTTTATGCAATTTGATTGCGTTTATGAATTTTACAAACCAATAGTTAAGTAGAAGAAGATTAGTGAAACTTTAGCTACAGATATAGATTTGTTCATAATGAAATAGAACTTTCTATAAGTTAAGTTTCTACTTAGGTATTAGATACCGGATGGTGGTCTCACATATGCAAGTCGTTGCAGAAACTAAGCAGAAGTAGAAAGCTAAACAAATGATAAGTAATCATGTGCTGGGAAATGAAGCAAAGGTTGCTGCATAAGCCATGGGAACTTACAGTTTAGCACTGCCTACGGGCAAGCCTATTAAGTTAGTAAGTTGTTACTAGGTTCCAGTTCTTAGAAACATTATTTCAGGTCTATGTGATGACAAGGAAGGGTTTTTGACATTATAATAATGAACAATCGTTGTTCTGTTTATAATGATAATGTTTTATTTAGAACTGGTTGATTACTTAATGGATTTTGTATGCTTGACTTACATGAAAATTATTTCAAATTGAACAAACTAAAGGCAAAGAGATGATATGAATCATACTTTCATGCGACACTGTTAACTCAATCACGTTAATGAAACAAAACGAAACAAGTTGTATAAAGATAGGCTTTTAGAGCCTTTTGATTATGAATCAAATACAACTTGTGAATCTTGTATCATGGACAATATGACTAAATCTCCATTTAATGGACATAAAGAGCAAGTTGCAGAATTGTTAGAGATGGTACACACAGTCGTGTCTGGAACCTATGACAACAAATGCAAAAGGAGGGTATTCATTCATTACTTTCACTGATGATTCTAGATTTTGATATATGTATTTGATGAAATACAAATTTAAATCATTTGAAATGTTCAAAGAATTCAAAAGTGAAGTATAGAAACTAAAGGCCAAAAGTATTAAAGTTCTTCGATTAGATCGAGAAGGTAATACTTAAGCAGTATGTTTTTACATGATCTCAAGCGAAATGGTATTCTCACATAATGGACATGGTGATGATCCATAATAAGTTATATCAATCTTCCAGTATCCTTCTAAGGTTATATCCTATAAATGATCGCATATCTACTAAATAAGATACCTTCAAATTCCATCCCAAGACTTCATATAAGTTATGGGATAGGGGGGAAACCAAGTCTTAAGCATGTTAAGATTTGAATTGTTCAACTTATATCAAAAAGGTTTGACATGATAAGTGAGGGACAAGATCTGATAAGCGTAAACTTGTGGGATATCCTAAAGAAAGTTTAGGGTATCACTTCTATAATCCGACTAACTAAAAGGTGTTTGTTGAAACACACTGCCTTATAAGAAAAAGAAGTTTTTCCTTAAAGGGTTAGTGGGAGTAAAATAGATCTTGAAGAAGTTCAAGAACCACAAAATACAACAGATAACGTGAAGGAATTTGTACAAGTAGATAAACCTATTGTACCATAACCAAGTCGTAAATTTGGTTTAGTACCGAAGATACCTTAATGGTATGGATTCATCATAGTGGATGATGATAAGGTACGCATCATAGTGGATGATGATCCAGATATAAACAATGAGGTATGGGTATTAGATACTCAAGAGAAATGGTCGATGACCATAAAATCCAAAATGGGTCTTTGGAGAAAGACTAAAGCAGATGGCTACGTGGAGACCTATAAGACCTTACTAGTGGTAAAAAGATTTCAAACAAGGCCAATGAGTTGACTATGATGAAATTTTTCACTAGTGAAAATGCATATATCCATTCGGATTTTATTTGCAGTTGCAGCTTACTATACAAAAGGATGTATGTATGATACAACCAAGAGGATTTGTCTTCATATAGATGGAGCAAATCAAGTATGAAAGTTGCAACGATCCAATTATGGATTGAAACAAATTTCTCGAAAACGGAACATCCGTTTTGATGAGATAATCAAAAGAGTTTGATTTTATCAAAAATAAGGATGAACCAAGTATGTACAAAGATTAGTGGGAGCACTGTGACATTTCTAGTATTATATGATAATATAATACTGATAAGGAATGACATACTGATGCTACAATCAGTAAAGATGCGGTTGACTAAAAACTTCTCCTTCAAAGACTTGAGAGAAACATCCTAACATTCTATTCAGAATAAAGGTCTATAGAGATAGATCATAAAGGATGCTCGGCTTGACCCAAGAAACGTACATTGATTCGTTGATATGTACTAGACTTGATATTATTTATATATGATAAACAGATATCAGTTCAATTTTGGAGAAGAATATTAGAAAAGAGTTTCTAATGATGGGTCTGATATAAAACTAGGGAGCTTAACAAACTCAAGTTTGTTCAGACTAATCAAGCTAACAGTATATCCGTTTCAGGTAATATGATTACCATGAACGGTGCTGCAGTGAGTTAGAAAATTTCCAAACAACAAAGAGTTACTGATTTAGTGACAAAGACGTAGTAAATAACTATAAGTGAATCTGCAAAGGTGATTGTTTGGTTCAACAAGTTCATTACAAAACTTATCATGGTTCCTAACATTAAAGGAGTTTAATTCGCTAAGGAACCAAGGTCTCGGCTGAAATCTAAACATGTGTTACAGCACTTTCATATGATTAGATGAATCATTGAAAAGGAGACGACACCATAAAGATGGTAGACTCTTAGAACAGCATTACAGATCCACTAACTAAAGCATTTACTAAGCAATTTGTAATCCACTTAGAGAAGAATGGTATGGGGATACCAAATGGCGATTGACTTTAGTGCAAGTGGGAGATTGAAAGTAGTATGCCCTCAAGCCAATCAAATTTGATGTGATAAGCATATACTTTGTAATCTGTTCATTTATTAATATAAGAATCAAGACATTTCTTTATTCATGATTAATTACTTGAATTAATCAAATGGATAAACTCATAGTTTTCGAGCAATGCTTTTAGAACCAAAACTAAAATTCAAGATAACTCAAAACTAAAATTGTTCCTAATCATTGGATTACTAAAAAGGGGATTAGTAGATCCGAATAGATTGGTACATACTATGCTTGCTCTTATGAAGAGGATGATTGATCTCATAATCATTTGTGTAGAGACACTAAAACAAGTATGTAGGTGCTTATTAGAGAATAAGTTCACTGAACGTGACTCGCTCAAGGAACATCTAATGGAGTTTTACTTGTCTGTCAATAGGAGTTCCTTATATGATAGTCGAACAAGTGATCCTTGGACTTGAGATCATCATAGTATCTTGTGTGTATTAAGTTATACTTTGACATATTCCTTAAGACCTGTTGGTATATCAAAGGATATGCTTGGGTATAATAAGGTACATATGGAGATAGATGAATGCTCAACAAAGGATCTACCACTTCCAGTAAAGAGAGAGAATGTCCTATGCGATTCAATAAATGACAACTCAAAAATCCCTGGCCAGGGTTGAATGTAATTAGAAAAGGAGTTTCTAATTTACATTAACTAGAGTTAGGTATTTGTGAATTGGAATGCATATGATCAAATAAATAAGACTTGACCGAAATTCCGTGTCTTATATTTGATTGGGACATTGTATGGTAGAAGGATTGAATTGTATGCTAACTATTTACAGAAAGATTCTTTTACGATCAAATGTTGAAATCTATATTATCTGGAAAGTCAACTAATCGTTAAGGGGGCTTACCCTTATTGTGGAATAATTATTTATTCTGAATTAAAGAGTTAATTCGTAATAAATGAATTAGAATTGTTCTAATTTATTTATTATACAACTGGTTTAATATAGAGAACCTAAAGGGTCACACCGCAAAAGAGTAATATTTATTTTAGAAGTAGATGACATAGTTGTAATGATAAATTAAGTATATTTAATTTATACTATTGTGATAGAATAAATTAAATAGTTTAATATTTATAGTTTAGTATTTTAGAAATACTAATTATAAATTAATAAGAGGAGCCTTATTATTATTATTATTACTAGTATTATTATTTAGTTCCTAAATGGTTTAGGAATTAATTAATAACTAATAGTATTATTGTAAATAATTAAGTTCCTAAATAGTTTAGGAATTGTGATTATAATAATTAATTAAGTTACTAAATGGTTTATTAATTAATTAATAAGAAGTACTCTCATTATTAAATAATTAAGTTCCTAAATGGTTTAGGAATTGTAATTAATTAATTTGGTTCTTAATTAAATTAGGAATTAAATTAAAATCCTAATCTTAAATAGTTTAGGAGGGTTAACTAGATCTATAAATAAGAGGAGTTTTATCATAAATTAAGGTTACACACTCTTTCATTAGAATAGAGAGAGTACTCTATAATTCTCTACATCTAAGGAGTTAGAGAGAGAGAGAGAATTAGGGCTAGCCACCAATGGTTTGGAGAAACTATAATTCACTTATTTAATTCATAGATCTCTTGGTGGATCACCTCTAGAGGCTTTACACTTGGGGAGCTAACATTGATCCGTGGAATCTAATCGGTGAATTTGAAGAAGAACTTGAAGGATTAAAGGGAGATGAACTTGTACCCGTGGAAGCTTGGTTCTACAAAGGTATACATTCTTTTATCCTTTTCCTCAATTAATAATAGTCGCATAAGAAAGATCCGAGTTATTGGTACAAAAAAATTTAAAATCTAATTTTTATTGCCTCTGTTGCGCTTATATAATTTGATTATATGTATGTCATATTTTTGCAAACCAACAGTGTTTTATGGTAACAAATCACCGAAATAATTTAGTTGTCTGTCAGTCATACAAGCTAGAAAGGTGTTAAAGAAGGGGGGCACGGGATACTTAGCATATGTTATGGATACCCGGAAAGGGGAGATGAAAATGGAGAAAATATCGGTAGTGAACGAATTTCCCGAGTGTTTCTGGATGACTTACCTGGTCTTCTGCCAGATCGAGAAATTGAGTTTATGATTGATTTAGTATCGGGAACAGCTCCAATATCTAAGGCTCCGTGAAGAATGACTCTAGTGGAAATGAAGGAGTTGATGAAGCAACTACAGGAGCTATTCGATAAGAAGTTTATTCAGCCAAGTGTGTCTCCGTGGGGAGCACCAGTGCTATTTGTTAAGAAGAAAGACGGAACCATACAATTGTGTATCAATTACAGAGAGTTAAATAAGTTGATCATCAAGAATAAATACCCTTTACGAAGGATTGATAATCTTTTTGATCAGTTAAAGGGAGCAAATATTTTTCAAAGATTGATCTTCGGTCAGGGTATCATCAACTAAAAATAAGGAAGGAGGATGTACCGAAAACAACATTCAGAACTCATTATAGTCATTATGAGTTTTTCGTGATGCCGTTTGGATTGACGAACGCACCAGTGGCATTCATGTATATGACGAATAGGATTTTTAAACCCTATTTGAATAAATTTCTAGTGGTGTTCATAGATGATATCTTGGTATATTCCAAGTCTCAGGAAGAGCATGCAGGTCATTTAAAGATTATATGCCAAATTCTCGAAGTGTGAATTCTGATTGGAAAGAGTTCACTTTTTGGGTCATGTTATTGATAAAGATGGAATTTTTGTGGACCCTGCAAAAGTTGAAGCTGTGATTAATTAGGAACAGCCAAAGACACCAACAGAGGTGAGAAATTTCTTGGGTCTAGGGGGTTATTATCGACAATTTATTCAAGATTTTTCTAAGATAGCAACTCCGCTAACCAATTTAACTAGAAAGTCTTTAAAGTTTGTGTGGACAGATAAATGTAAAGAAAGTTTTGTGAGTTAAAGAAAAGGCTAAGCGAAGCTCCGATGTTAGCTTTGCCTGATGAAACAGGAAATTTTATGGTATATAGTGATGCTTCTCATAAAGGATTAGGTTGTGTGCTTATGCAGAACGGTAAGGTTATTGCATATGCATCACGACAGTTGAAAGATTATGAGAAAGGATATCCGACGCATGATTTGGAATTGACAACAGTAGTGTTTGCTTTGAAAATATGGAGACATTATCTCCATGGGGGAAAATGTGAAATATATACAGACCATAAGAGTCTGAAATATATCTTCACGCAAAAGGAGTTGAATATGCGTCAACGGAGATTGCTGGAATTGATAAAAGACTATGATTGTAAAATCCTCTACCATCTAGGAAAAGCTACTGTTTTAAGTAGAAAGGAGGGAGAAAAATTGATGAAATTAACTGCTAAAGATAAACTAATTCAAGAGATGACAAAGTTGGAAATAGAAGTGAAGTATCCCTCCGAATAAGATGAGATGTTATTTGTATTAAAGATGCAACCAACACTGTTAGATAAGGTGAAGGAAGCCCAATTAGCAAATGATGAATGTACTTGGATAAGGAATAGGGTTATATCAAATGATGAAGTAAAATTTCAAATAGATAGCAATGGAATTCTCAAATTTGAGGGGCGAATCTAGATACCAGCAGTATTTGAATTAAAGGAGGAGATATTACAAGAAGCACATAATTCGATATTCTCGATTCATCCAGGAAGTATAAAAATGTATCAAGATTTACGAAAGCATTTTTGGTGGCCAAACATGAAATGAGAAATTGCGGACTATGTAAGTCGGTGTTTGACGTGTCAGCGAATCAAAGCTGAGCATCCACTACTCAAAAGGGCTACGATGTTGTATGGGTGATCATGGACAGACTAACAAAGTCAACCCACTTCTTGCCAATCAAGATCAAATACAATTTAGATCAATTGGCTAGAATTTACATTAAAGAAGTGATAACGCGACACGGAGTACCAGTGTCAATTGTATCAGATCGGGATCCGCATTTTACATCAAAATTTTGGAGGAGTCTACAAGAGAGGTTAGGGAAACAACTGAGGTTGAGTACGGCCTACCATCCTCAAACCGATGGTCAAAGCGAAAGGACAATACAAACCTTAGAAGATATGTTGTGGGCATGTATTATGGATTTCAAAGGAAATTGGGATGATCATCTATCTTTGGTGGAATTTGCGTATAACAACAGTTACCACGCAAGTATAGGAATGCCGCCTTACGAAGCTTTATATGGAAGAAAGTACAGAACTCCCTTGTATTGGGATGAAGTTGGCGAACGTCAACTACTAGGACCTGAACTAGTTCAACAAACGGCGAATACAGTCAAATTGATACGAACTCGATTAGTAGCAACTCAGGATCGACCGAAAAAGTATGCGGATTTGCATAGGCAAAGCTGGGATTTTGAGGTGGGAGGCCACGTGTTTCTTAAAGTGTCTCCATGGAAAGGAAAAATCAGATTCGGCAAGAAAGGTAAATTAAGTCCTAGATTCATTGGACCGTTCGAGGTATTAAAGAAAGTTGGGGAAGTGGCTCTACCTCCAGAATTAGAGCATATACACAATGTTTTTCACGCGTCAGTGCTCCGACCGTACAAGTCAGATTATAAGCACGTCATAGCATACGGACCTATTCAGATAGAGAAAGATTTAACTTATGAAGAAATTTCTGTCCAAATATTAGATAGGAAAGAGCAAGTCTTAAGAAATAAGATAATTCCTTCCGTTAAAGTGCTATGGCGAAATCATAGTGTTGAAGAAGCCACGTGAGAATTAGAAGAGAAAATACGAAAGAACTATCCCCATCTATTTGAGTCGTTAGTGCAGAAATTCCGAGAAAGAATTTTTATAAGGGGGGAAGAATGTAATATCCAAGATATTATGACATTGTAAAAAGATGAAAATAAATAAAATGAGTGTATTTTAATTATTTAAATTAGATATGTAATATGAAGGGTGTAAATTAATTAAGTGTGTGTGTATATATATATATATATATATATATATATATATATATATTATTGTTACGGTTACTAATTTTGATGAATTGTGTAAATAAAAAGGGGATTAATATTGAAAATTAATCCTAAATTAAATTAAAAGTTAATGAGATAATTAACGAGGTCATAATTGTTGATTATAGATTAATTAATAATTATGGGAAATTTTTGGGAATTATTAAGAAGAGCAATTAATTATATAAAATATGTAGTAATAAATTATATATTTTATATAAGGAAATGTAATTAAATATATAGAAAATTATAATTATATAAATTACACAATATTGTATGGTATAGTTTATATAAAAGAAATAGTGAAAAAGAAGAATTAATAAATATGAATAATTCTTACTTAATAAGATAATTTATGTTTATGTAAAATAGAATTATTTCTATTTTTATGAGACTTAATATTTTTGTGATTTAAATATGTAAAAGAAATTATTATAATACATAATATATATATATATATTGAAAATACTATGCCCTTAAGCCAATCACATTTGAAGTGATAAGCATATACTTTGTAATCTTGTTTATTTATTAATAAAAAAATCAAGGCATTTCTTTATTCATGATTAATCACTTGAATTAATCAAATGGATAAACCCATAGGTTTCGAGCAATGCTTTTAGAACCATGATGAAGATCATGCTAATGAGATCTAAATTCAAGATAACTCAAAACTAAAAGTGTTCTTAATCGTTGGATCACTAAAATGTGTATTAGTGAATCCGGATAGATTAGTACATACTATACTTGCTCTTATGAAGAGGATGATTGATCTCATAATCATTTGTGTAGAGACACTAAAGCAAGTATATAGGTGCTTATTAGAGAATAAGTTCACTGAACATGACTCGCTCAAGGAATACCTAATGGAGTCTTACTTGCCTGTCAATAGGAGTTCCTTTTGTGATAATAATACAAGTGATCATTGGACTTGAGATGTATCTTGTGTATGATGAATTATGTTTTGACATATTTCTTAAAACATTTAGGGTGTATCAAAGGGTATGATCGGATATAATAAGTTATACATGGAGATAGGTGAATGATCAACAAAGAATCTACCACTTCTAGTAAAAGAAGAGAATGTCCTATGCGATTCAATAAATGACAACTCAGTAGTCCTTGGCCAAGGCAGAATGGAAATTAGAAAGTAGTTTCTAATTTATATTAATTAGGGTTATTCATTTAAGGATCGAAATTCATATAATCAAATAAAATAAGACTTGACAGTTATACCATGTCTTATATTTTATTGGGACGTTCTGAGGTAGAATGATTGAATTGTACGGTAACTATTCGCTGAATAGGTTCTTTTATGTTTAAATGTTGAAATCTATATTATCTGGAAAGTCGTTAATCGCAAAGGGGGCTTACCCTTATTATGGAATAAATATTATTTATTTAAATAAATTAAATAGTTTAATTTATTTATATAAATAAGATTAGAATAGTTCTAATTAATTTATTCTATAACCCGTTTAATATGGAGAACCTAAAGGGCCACACCGCAAAAGAAAAATAATTATTTTAGAAGTAAATGACATAATTGTAATAATGAATTAAGTATATTTAATTTATACTATGTGGATAAAATAAATTAAATAGCTTAATATTTATTATTTAGTATTTTGGAAATACTAATTATAAATTAATAAGAGGAGTCTTATTATTATTATTATTATTATTATTATTATTATTATTATTATTATTATTATTACTATTATCATTATTATTTAGTTCATAAATGGTTTAGGAATTAATTAATAAGAGTACTCTCATAATTAATAATTAAGTTCATAAATAGTTTAGGAATTATTATTATTATATTAAATCAATTAAGTTCCTAATTAGATTAGGAGTTTATTTAAAAATCCTATTCCTAAAGGTGTTAGGAGGGTTTACAAAATCTATAAATAAGATAAGTCTTATTATGGATTAAGGTTACACACATATACTTCCATAAGTTTTGGGAGACTACTCACATATTCTCTAGAGAGAGAGAAAACTAGGGTTTGTCATCACCCACTTCTTGAATTATTATTATTCCTTGGTGGATCACTTCTAGAGGCCAAACACTTGGGTGACTAACATTGATCATTGGAATCCAATCGGTGAAATTCAAGAAGAACTCGAAGGACTAGGAGGTGAACTTGTACTCGTTGAAACTTTGAGTTTTACAAGGGTATATCTCTAATTTCTTTTTTATTAATTAATAGTTGCGCATAAAGGTCAATCTTAGATTATGATTTATAAATTTATAAATTTGATTTTACCATCCTTCCGCTATTTTATGCAATTTGATTGCGTGTTTATGAATATTACAAACCAACAGTGGCATCAAGAGCCAAACTTTATGCAAATTGTTAATTGTTTTGATTCTATATATGTATGGGTATGTGTTTAGAATAATTTATTGGGCATAATTTTTCTTGTATAAAATTATATATTTTATTAAAAATTTCGGATTCTATATATGTATATATATTATTTCCGAAATCCACTATTTCGGTTTTGATGAAAATGGAAAAGGGAGCAGCAATAGTTTCGGTCAATGTGAATTTGATTCACGGTTATATATATATATATATATATCACATGCACCGTTGCTTTATTTGCCAAACACTCGAAAAATAAAACTGCTGCTTTATTTCTTTGATTTGGTAACAATTTTTTCGGTACAAAACAACACGACAACCCACGTTTTTTTTTATATTTTGGTTTATTAAAAAAACATGCTTGTCCCGAATTCATTGTCACCTGTAAAGCTACTCACGGTTTTGAAAAGTAATTAAAGCACACACGGTTTTCTTCATTTTTCGGTTGTGTTGTCACTTTCGGTAATGGAATATGTATATATGTATATATATATATATATATATATTAATTAGCCAAACAGTTTGGTAATTTTATACAGATTTTAAAATTTCAAAATAAAAGAGTTTATTTTGGATAATTTTAAAATAATAAAAATAAATAGTTTATTTTTAAATAATTTTATACTTAAAATAAAAAGTTTATTTTAAACATGAAATTGGATTTCATGCAACTTTAATTGCCCATTAAATGATACCAATACATATATGGAATGTTTTATTTAATTCATTAGATGAATATTATTTATTGATATATATGTTGATATATATGATAAATAAATGATATTGATTATGGACTATTGTCAATGTGATTGGATTTAATTTTAAATGAATGTATGAATGAATGAGTTTTATAAATGGGGTATGCGCACCTCGTCTTTCTAATTTTTTTTATTTATAATTCTATCTCACTCCTATGTACTTTCCCTTAACTATTGATCAAGGTTTCTATTTATTGTAAATAGTTTTGTAATAGAATTAGTTAGAATTATTTTGAAGAATTTGAGCAAAGGAGTAAAGAGCACACGAAGACCCGTTTGTAATGGAGCCCGAATTTAAATGTAATAGTTACATTTAATTTAATTTATTCTTGCACCCTAGGTTTGACCAATTGATTTATTTGGTGGCTCGAATAAACCAAACTAGAATAAAAGTCCATAATCAATCCATGTAGAATATAGTATTCTATATGTGCATGCTTATTTATATATGTATTATATATTATCAAACATGTTTCGCATGTTAATTAATATGACGCGTATTATATATATATATATATATATATATATATATATATATATATATATATATATATATATATATATATATATATTTGTGTGTGTGTGTGTGTGTGTGTGTGTGTGCATGTGCGTTAAATAAGATGAGACAATTAATATTAACTAACCCCTCATGATGTAGAATAAATATTATTTATAAAATGAATTAAAAGGTTTAATTCATGAATTAAAGGAGTTTAATTCAATTAAATAAAATTAGAATTGTTCTAATTTATTTATTCTACTACTCATAATATTAAGTTATAACGTTCAAAGATATTTATTAAAAATATCGAACGTCGCCTTCTAGCATGGTAAAACGATAAAGTATCAAATAATCAATATAGTTTGTTGTGTCACACAAGGCTTATATTAATTTTTTGAGATGTTGTTTTATCACATTTAGTGTTTATAAAAGAATTGAACATTACTGTTTTGTTGTATCACACAAGGACGGTCTTTTTCTCTTTTAATATAAGAAAATGCTAGGTAGGACTTAACTTAGATAATTTTGATTTGGATGTGCACACACATGATCATAATAATCTAAGAGGCAAAATAAAATGAGTTACATGTTGATGTAATTGACAAAGAGTTTTTTACCTATTTATTTATATATCGTTTGTTGTGCCACACAAGGCTATATACATTTGAAATATGATCCTTATTCTCACTAGCAAATCTTTAACTAGATTTGCCGAACTATATAAGGAGGGTAATATAGTTTGATGAAAATAGTGGGAGACACCATTTTAAATAAAGACCTAATTTATTTTGGTAATTAATAAAACAAATGCATGTTAATATTATTATTAATTCCCTTAAAGAATATTGCTATGTTTAATTCAGTAACACTACATAGCATATTTGATGCTAATAATTAATCGAACCAAATTGTTCGGATTGATTAAACAAATTAGAGAAAAGTTCTCAATGCTGAAAAGCTAGCAAATGTCCTTAATTTGCCTATTCCTGTAAACGTTGTAGACTAAGCCTCTGAGGAAGATATTGTTACTTTAAGAAATGGCAAGATGATGCAAAGGTGACTAAATGCATCATGCTCGCATCCATAAGTATCGAGTTACATCGTCAACACGAGAAAATGGATGCACCTACTATATTATTGCACATTCAATAGTTGTTTGGTGAGCAAAGTAGGTCAACTAGATATAAGATATCTAAGGAGTTCTTCCAATCTATAATAACCAATGACACTACAGTAAATACACGTATCCTAAAGATGATCAATCCGATTGATCAATTAGGACACCTAGGTTTTGCCAAGGATGGAGAGTTGAGTCAAGATTCAATCTTGCAGTCACTCGCTGACTCCCTTTCACAAATTGTTGTGAACTTTAACATTAACAAGCTTGAAGTCAGTTTACCTGATTTGCTTAAACATGTTGAATAAGTTGAGAGTCACTTTCCTTCCAAGAAAGACCAAGTCTTACTAGTAGATGAATCTTCTAAGTTGAAGAAGATGGCCAAAGGTGTTTCTGAGGAGTCAGAAAATATAAAAGGTAATAGAAAGGCTAAACAAAGGACATAAATAAAAGTGATCTAGAGGGCAAAGGAGTTTGCTTTCATTGCGATAAGCTGGGACACTGGAAAAGGAACTGCAAGGAGTATCTTGTAGTAGTTAAGCAGAAGAAGCTTAGTGAAGCTTCAACTGCAGATATAGATTTGTTCATAATGTTATAGAACTTTCTATAAGTCAAGTTCTACATGGGTATTAGATACCGGCTGGTGGTCCTGAATATGCAAACCGTTGCAGAGATTAAACAGAAGTAGAAAGCTGAACTAAAGATAAGTAATCATGTGCGTGAGAATGGAGTAAAATGTTGCAGCATTAATCATAGGAACTTACAGTTTAGCATTGCCTATAGGCAAGTCCATTTAGTTAGTAAGATGTTACTATGTTGATTACTTGATGGATTTTATAAGCTTCACTTACATGAAAATATTTCAAAATTAATCAAACTAATTACAAAGAGATGATATAAATCATACCTTCATGCAACACTGTTAACTTGGTCATGCTAATGAAACAGATAAAACAAGTTATATACAAATTGGCTTTTAGAGTCTTTTGATTATGAATCAAATACAACTTGTGAATCTTGTATCATGGACAATATGACTAAATCTCCATTTAGTGGACATAGAGAGCAAGTTGCATAGTTATTAGAGATGATACACACAGTCGTGTTTGGAACCTATGACAACAAACGCAAGATGAGGGTATTCATTCATTACTTTCACTGATGATTATAGATTTTGATATATGTATTTGATGAAATACAAATCCAAATCATTTGAAACGTTCAAAGAATTCAAAAGTGACGTATAAAAACCAAAGGCCAAAAGTATTAAAGTTCTTCGATTAGATCAAGAAGGGAATACTTAAGTAGTAAGTTTCTAGATCATCTTAAGCGAAATGGTATTCTCACAAAATGAACATGGTGATGATCCATAATGAGTATTACCGATCTTCCAGTATCTTTCTAGGGTTATACCTTAGAAATAGCCGCATATCAACTAAACAAGGTACCTTCAAATTCCGTTCCTAAGACTTCATATGAGTTATGGATAGGGAGGAAACTAAGTCTTAAATATGTTGAGATTGGATTATCTAGCTTATGTCAAAAGGTTTGATAGTGATAAGCTTAGGACAAGATTTGACAAGTGTAAACTTGGGGGATATCTTAAAGAAAGTTTAGGATATCACTTCTATAATCCGACTAATTAAAAGGTGTTCGTTGAAACACGCAACCTATAGGAAAAGAGGTTTTTCCTTAAAGGGTTAGTGAGAGTAAAATAGATCTTGAAGAAGTTCAAGAACCACAAAACACTACAGATCAAGTGAAGGAATCTGTATAAGTAGATAAACCTATTGTACCATAACCAAGT
The DNA here is from genome assembly GCA_947179155.2 of Hedera helix. NCBI lineage: Eukaryota > Viridiplantae > Streptophyta > Magnoliopsida > Apiales > Araliaceae > Hedera > Hedera helix. The sequence goes on from OX359266.1 coordinate 21,762,963, forward strand.
CATAAATCTGGTTTAGTACCGAAGATACCTGAATGGTATGGATTCATCATAGGTGATGATGATGAGGTACGCATCATAGTGGATGATGATCCAGTTACATACGACGAGGCTTGAGTATTAGATACTCAAGAGAAATGGTCGATGATCATAAAATTCAAAAATGGGTCTTTGGAGAAAGACTAAAGCATATAGCAAGGTGGAGACCTATAAGACCTGACTAGTAGTAAAAAGATTTCAAATAAGGTCAATGAGTTGACTATAATGAAACTTTTCACTAGTGAAAATGCATATATCAATTCGGATTTTACTTGCAGTTGTAGCTTATTATACAAAAGGATGTATGTATGACACAACCAAGAGGATTTGTCTCCATATTGATGGAGTAAATCAAGTATATAAGTTACATCGATTCAATTATGGATTGAAACAAGTTTCTCGAAAATGGAACATCCGTTTTGATGAGACAATCAAAGGAGTTTGATTTTATCAAAGACGATGATGAACCAAGTGTGTACAAAGGTTAGTGGGAGCACTATGACATTCCTAGTATTATATGGTGATATAATACTGATAAGTAATGACATACTGGTGCTACAATTAGTAAAGATGTTGTCTAAAAACTTCTCCTTCAAGGACTTAGGAGAAGTTTCCTAACATTCTATTCATGATAAAAGTCTATAGAGATAGATCTAAAAGGATGCTTGGCTTGTCCCAAGGAACATACATTGATTCTATGCTAAAGAAGTTTAGCATAAAAGATTCCAAGAAAGGGCTCATGTCGATGGGTCCTGGAATACATCTCTCTAAGAAGCAGGTTTCAAAGACATCTGAAGAGAGAGACCGTATAAGTAAGACTCCTTATGCGCCAGCAATAGGATCTGTCATGTACGAGATGATATTTACTTGACCTGATATTGCTTATGCATGATAAGAAGATATCAGTTCATTTCTAGAAAAGAATATTAGAAAAGAGTTTCTAATGATGGGTCCGATATAAAACTAGAGGGCTTAACAAATTTAAGTTTGTTCAGACTAACTAAGATAACAACATATTCATTTCAGGTAATATGATTACCTTGAACGATACTGCAGTGAGTTAAAAAAGTTCCAACCAGCAAGGAGTTGCTGATTTAGTGACAAAGATATAGTAAATAACTATAAGTGAAACTGCAAAGGTGATTGTTTGGTTTGACAAGTTCATTACAGAACTTATAATAGTTCTTAACATTAAAGGAGTTTAATTTGCCAAAGAACCTAGGTCTCATCTGAAATCCAAACATATGTTGTAGCATTTTCATATGATTAGATGAATCATTGAAAATAAGACGACACCATAAAGATGGTAGACTCTCAGAACAACATTACAGATCTATTAACTAAAGCACTTACTAAGCAATTTGTACGCCACTTAGAGAAGAATGGTATGGTGATACCAAAGGGTGATTGGCTTTAGTACAAGTGGGAGATTGAAAGTATTATGCCCTCAAGTCAATCACATTTGAAGTGATAAGCATATACTTTGTAATCTTGTTTATTTATTAATAAAAGAATCAAGGCATTTCTTTATTCATGATTAATCACTTGAATTAATCAAATGGATAAACCCATAGTTTTTGAGCAATGCTTTTAGAACCATGATGAGGATCATGCTAATGAGATCTAAATTCAAGATAGCTCAAAACTAAAATTGTTCCTAATCATTGGATCACTAAAATGTGTATTAGTGAATCCGGATAGATTAGTACATACTATGCTTGCTCTTAAGAAGAGGATGATTGATCTCATAATCATTTGTGTAGAAACACTAAAGCAAGTATATAGGTGCTTATTAGAGAATAAGTTCACTGAACATGACTCGCTCAAGAAACACCTAATGGAGTCTTACTTGCCTGTCAATAGGAGTTCCTTTTGTGATAGTAGTACAAGTGATCCTTGGACTTGAGAACATCATAGTATCTTGTGTATGACGAATTATGTTTTGACATATTCCTTAAAATCTTTAGGGTGTATCAAAGGGTATGATCGGATATAATAAGTCATACATGGATATAAGTGAATGATCAACAAAGAATCTACCACTTCTAGTAAAAAAAGAGAATGTCCTATGCGATTTGATAAATGACAACTCAGTAGTCCTTGGCCAAGACATAATGGAAATTAGAAAGTAGTTTCTAATTTACATTAATTAGAGTTATTCATTTAAGGATCGAAATTCATATAATCAAATAAAATAAGACTTGACAGTTATACCATGTCTTATATTTTATTGGGACGTTGTGAGGTAGAAGGATTGAATTGTATGGTAACTATTCGCTGAATAGGTTCTTTTATGATTAAATGTTGAAATCTATATTATCTGGAAAGTCGTTGATCGCTAAGGGGCTTACCCTTATTATGGAATAAATATTATTTATTTCAATAAATTAAATAGTTTAATTTATTTATATAAATAAGATTAGAGTAGTTCTAATTAATTTATTCTATAACTGGTTTAATATGGAGAACCTAAAGGGTCACACCGCAAAAGGAAAATAATTATTTAAGAATTATATTTAATTTATACTATGTGGATAGAATAAATTAAAATGCTTAATATTTATAATTTAGTATTTTGGAAATACTAATTATAAATTAATAAGAGAAGTCTTATTATTATTATTATCATTATTATTTAGTTCCTAAATGGTTTAGGAATTAATTAATAAGAGTACTCTCATAATTAATAATTAAGTTCCTAAATAGTTTAGGAATTATAATTATTATATTAAATCAATTAAGTTCCTAATTAGATTAGGAGTTTAATTAAAAAACCTATTCCTAAAGGTGTTAGGAGGGTTTACAAAATCTATAAATAAGAGAAGTCTTATTATAGATTAAGGTTACATACATATACTTTCATAAGTTTTGGGAGAGTACTCACATATTCTCTAGAGAGAGAAAACTAGGGTTTGCCATCACCCACTTCTTGAATTATTATAATTCCTTGGTGGATAACCTCTAGAGGTCAAACACTTGGGTGACTAACATTGATCATTGGAATCCAATCGATGAAATTCAAGGAGAACGCGAAGGACTTGGAGGTGAATTGTACCCGTTGAAGCTTTGAGTTCTACAAGGGTATAATTCTCTAACTTCTTCTTTATTAATTAATAGTTGCGCATAAAGGTCGATCCTGGATTATAGTTTGTAAATTTTTAAATTTGATTTTACCATGCTTCCGCTATTTTATGCAATTTGATTGCGTGTCTATAAATATTACAAACCAACATATATAATAATTGATATAGGTATATATTATGTAGTAATAGGAAATATATGGAGGTTTATGTAATGTATTTGTAACAAAGTTGAAACGCGAAAAAATTAATTTTATTAAGTTATATATGTTATTTTATTAATTGTGGAAGTATAAAATACCTCATATAATTACATGCATGTCATTATGCGTGTACAAAATTTATCAAGTAAGGCACCCTAAAAATATATAAATATTATTTATATATCATTTTATGAATTTTAGTGAATTAAAAAAAATATTTTATATACATTATATAAAATATTTATTACACGAAATAACTACGTAATGTATTAAATTAATAAGTGTGCATGAAAATTTTTACTAAATCAACTCCAAGTCGGTTGACTTGGAGTGATAATTAAAATTAACTCATATACTTAAATATTAAATAAGGAACGAGGAAGAAAAAAAATACAAAAAACAATTCTCAAACACAATCACCAACAATAACCATCTCATTTCCTTAGCTTTCTTCTTCTTCCACCACCACGACACCACCCGAACACCACCACTACCAAGAAAAAAGAAAAGATTTGTGTCATCCAAGTATATAAAAAGCTTCAAAGGAAAGTTTTTAAGCTTTGGGAAGGTATAAAATTATTTATTTGATTTATTTTAGTATTTTTGGTGATAAAATAATTTTGTAAAAAATTAGTAAATAATTAGGATAATTGTTCTATATAATTTTTGGATGTGTATTGATGGATTATATAAGGTCTAGAGTAATTATGTTGTAAAAATGATGATAAAAAAATGGTTTAAATGTTCTTGCTTGGCTACTGTTAACATAGAAGAAGAAGAAAAAAAATTAATGACTGCCCGCGCATTGCGCGACGACCAATTTTTTAATCGGAACTGGGAGATAAACGGTGATGTTTTGTGGAGCGACAGGGGTGAGCCGCACCATGCGCGACGACCAAACTTTCGGCAACCGGCTCGTGGGAAACGACATCGTTTGGAAGGAAGAAGAAGACAGGTCCGCGCCATACGCGACGGACCGAAGTTCGGGATAATTACAGTTTTGCCACCGGTCCGATTTTTTTCACCTAATTACGAAAATGTCATCAAGGATTTTAATTAATTAAAATAAATGTTTAAAAATTGATAAATTTTTTTTATATAAAATCAGTAAAATATATAAAAATAATTTATAAATTAAATTTAACATTTTTTCAATTTTTGAGGAATAATTTTAATTAGTAAGTGATTTACCTATGAGAACTAAAAGAATGCAATTAAATTAAATAACCAAATTAGGTTATAATTAATGGTAAACACCAATATAGATCCGATGGGTAGAATAATTATGTTCTGAGTGATATTAATTACATAAATTAATATCATGGGTTACTAAATTATTATTATTTGATTAAGTTATTATTATATGTTGTCCAAGAAAGGATTATTAGCAGTTAATTTAATAATCGGACATCGAGGCAAGTTCCTAAACCCTAGTCTTGACCCATTAATCATATGTTATTTATTAAAATCCTAGTTGAGTTCCATTTCTTAAGTTTTATTATTATTCCACTTTCTTGAATTTTGATTGCGATTGATGTTGTAAAATTGTTCAATTAAGACTGAAAACCTCTATTGTTACCCACATTCATTTTAAAATGTCATCCATCACGAATCCTAATTATTGATAGGTGAGTTGATGATTATAAGTCTATGTCACTTGTCCAGCTAGACTGTTGATACAGTTGAACTTCAAGTTACTATTTATTGTTAAGTGCTAAGCCAAACCATATGCGGACTCCTAGAAACTGAGATGAACAACCCTGTTCCAAGGGATATAGCTTATTGGATGCTTTAAATTGCAATCTCCCGCGATATGCGGTAATATGATGTACACAATCATAGGTATGAGAGGTCGATCATCTCGAGTACGGGTTTAAAGTTTTATGGTCTTTATGACACATACAGGTTATCAGTGTTATCATTGATTAACCTATGTTAAATGGTCTTGTGACCCTCAGTATGATTCTCATTTATCATGTTTCAAAAGATATTTCCTTCAGTTATTTTCTTTCATTTGAAATGAGTTTATGTTACCTTGTTGGTTATGTTATTGTTATAAATTCTTTTTCTCATGATGCATTGTTATTAAATTCTTGTACTTGCTGAGCATTTCGGTTGCTCATTCTTGCCTGATTAATGTGACACAGACAAAGACGTTAAATATGAGGGTCTAAATAAGAAAGACAAAGGCAAGGGAAAGATGTCGAAATGAAGAAATGATGAAACGTCCCCTGCTGGTAGTTTTAAATCCATTTTGTGGCTGTAGATGTGGAATACCTATCCTAGTAACGCTGTATGCATGTAAAGGTTGATGACCCTGGGGGTTTGTTAGGTATATTTTGTATTAACTTGAATATTAATTGATGTAATATATATTATTAGTAATTTTGAGTAGCGGTAAATGAAAGTAGAATATATGAACAGTGAGCACCAAATTCGAGGTTCAAGGAGCACGAATTTGGGGGCGTCACAGGGTGGTATCCGAGCTGAAGGGTTTAAGACTATAGGTGGGGGAAAAAAACCTAGGTATAAGTACGCAACTCAAATCGAGTTTAAGAAAAACCTAGGTATAATTCTCGTATTTATACATTACAGTATACTTTTATTATTTTTCGTATTCATTTCGCATTCGCTACGTATTCGTCCCGTATACGTGAATAGTATTCTCCCAAAATTATTTTGGATAAAAAATTTATTGGTAAAAATGCATCTACTGTCAATAAAAATGCTATTCAGGAATGTGAATTTTTAAAATTCAGAAGAGTTTTCTGAATAAATAGTATTTTACACGTTTTTCGAGTAAAACTTTTATTGGCTAAATAACATCTATACTTCATATAAATATTTTTTTGTGAAATGTAAAAAGTCAAAATGTCTAAAAGAACAGTCAGAAAGATGACAAATATTTTCTCGTAAAACGTGCATTTTTTTGTCTTTTTTCCCAGAAAAATTTTATTGGTTCCTTGACATCTAAACCTCATATTAATACTATGTTTTGAAATACGATAAGTCCTACGAATGAAAGAAATAATCAAATGAATGAAAATTATTTTCTCGTGAATAGTGCTTTTGCACGTTTTTTGAGAAAAAACTTTTACTGACTATTTCGTGTTTTCAAAGCGTGGAAATGATGAATCTTGAAATCAAATGTCAATTTTCCCTTCACGTTTTACTCGAGGGCCTAGGTTATTTCTTAACATTTAGACCATAGGGTTTAGGGTGTAACTTTTTTTCCCAATTTAGGTTTTTGCCCTAAATTAACTTCTGATTTTTAAGAAGTGTTAAGGTCAACTACTCAAACCAAAACACAAAATCCTAGACATAGATAATTCACATAGCACATTTAAAAGCTCAATTCAAGATTTACTATTCACATAACACAAATTAGGTTAAAGAATTGTAACCTCTTAGTTGTATATGATTGTAGTTTCGAGTCGTATTTTGTCTTTAAGATAGTTCAAGGTATGCTCTAACAATCATTCTTAGGTTTTGAATTGACAACCTTAATTAGATCTTGTCATATCATTTTTGAAATATTTGGGATATTATATTCACCCCAACTTATTGAAATTTCATCCTCAAAATTAACTTTACAATTCACTTTAGTCATCTAATATCATATTTATATTCACCCCAACTTATTGATATTACATTCTCTCTTCCTTATCAGAATTTCGTCCTCGAAATTACAGTATAATCATCTCCAATTTACTCTTCAATATTAATTTTCTAAATCCATCTTTTACTCACATTAAACCTCTAATACTTTGATTAGATCTGAAAAATGTTCACTTTTTCCTACACATTTTCTTTCATAACTCTAGATTTTAAACCCTTTACTAAACTAGACTTTCAATCATATTCTTTATTTATTAAGGATTCTTCTAACTTATACTGCAGTTAATCAAGACCTTGACCTTTTTTAAATATTATGGATGATATACAACCCATAATTGTTTAACCGTCATTAGGACTGAAAAACCATATTCTTATGTAACAATTAAAAAAGATTGAGAACACTCTGCTCTGTGTAACAATCAATTCAGATTGAGAACACCCTTTCATTGTACTTCAGGTGATTAGTTTGTTGTACCATATTATCTTTAAAGACGCGGTATGTTGCGTCTATCAGATTCATTCATCCGTTTCTTTATCATAACCAAAGGGGTCTAGCCAAAACAATTGGCATTGACCCATATTTAAACCATTCAAACATTTGAAAATCAATTGTATAACTTTATTATAGATGCATCATGATTGCGTTAATGATTCCACCATCTATCATACCATACTATGTTAAATGATGTGTTGATGAATAAATCAATTTTTGTATTCTTCATATATAATCCGTTTAGCCAAAACAATTAGCAAAGACATATGAACAACATAGCTAAAAATTTCCATTTTGAAAATTAATTTTATGACTTTATCATACCCACATCCTATAACTGTGTGTTGATGACCTTCGATCATAACCACAATATTTGCCTATGTGTTCATGATAAACTTCATTAAATTTAACTGTATCTAGCTTGAAAAATTAGCATAGATATAGCTAACAAAAATTTTCCAGTTCAACTAGTGAACAATTCTTTTCAAAGGCACTTAAATGCGAATATAATCATGAAGATCTGGCATAGTTAGAAGATTTTTGAAATACCCTTAATTATCTATCTTTTCCATTATTATCTAACCATAACACATGTTTTTGTAAATATATAGTAATATAGTAAACTGATTGGTTGTATTAAACCAAGTACAAAAAAATAAATTAGTTCCCCTTCTCATCAACACGGGATTGAAATGTCTTAATGCACATTGATTCATCAACATCGCACTTAATAGAAAAATCGTAGCCACATCTCACAAGTCGGTTCGACTAACATATCATAGCCCAAGACCATAACAAGGGTTCGTTTGCTCAGTAACTAACATACAAATATTTTTAAAACTATTCGTTTTGACGTAACAACTAATAACTAATCAATATACATATGAGAAAAGAATCACCTTCTCATAATATATGCAAAGAATTAGTTTCACACAAGATTTCGATTTACTTATCCATATAGCAAACTGAGTGTTTCCTCCACCCAAGAGCTAATAAATCAGTCCCCCGTCTCATTAGCACTATCCTCAAATGATTTCATTCAGTGTGTAACCCGCTTTGAACACACTGACCATGAATCATTCATACCAACAATGTAGTTATATCGGTTGTCTAAAGCATATTAAACTATTTCCCATACAAGAGAGTCGTTCTGCTCAGTTTTGCTAATATGATTTTTCAATTGAAATCCAAACTTACTTTGACTTAAATTATCTCTAGTCGCTTTTTTTCAATTTTCATCGTTTACAACTCATTATAAGCTTAATTCTTACAATTTCCAAATAAATTTCTACTATCTCCAAATGAATTTTGGTTATCTCCAAATGAATTTCTCATTAACATCTTTCTATGAGTTTAGTCATCTCCTTTCTTAGGTATAATTACATATAATACCAAACACATCATTTCATTTTTATGAAACAGTTTCACACGAAAACTAATAAGATTATTTTACCTTATTGCTTGCTTTGAGAACTCTTTTGAGTCAATTTATCATCAGATATTCTCGTAAAGAGTTTATCTTTATTTATTTTATTCTTTTCACATAATAATTTTTATGTATTAAGATTTAATAAGATTTATGCATATCTTTTAATTATCTACGGACTCTTCCCAAGTCCATTTCTTCTTAATCCATCAGATTATACTCTAAGGTACTTGTTACCTCGAAACTATAATCCATTTCTCTGATACTAACTGTAACGCCCCCAAAATCCCCGCACTTGCTATGCGGTAGACCTTGTGCGTTAATTTCATACATCTATCCACTTAATCAATGATCTCATAATCATATTGGTTGAATTAGTTTTATTTTAGACTATACATTAAAATTTTCTCTTAACTTTGTCCCTGGATCTTAACTTGATCTCGGTCTCATTATTTATACAAGTATCAACTTGTATTTTATCCGTATAAATGGATAATACCATATATAACGGTCCCATTTTAACCTTAAGATTTAAATATTTTATAACTTTACATGTTCCAATATCCACAACATTAAATCATTAGGATGGCTCTTGGGAACAGAGAATCTCGCGGTGAATGTTTGTATCTTCACTCGTGATAAATGTTTGCATCTTTATCTGTGACAAATGGTTGTATCTTTGTCGAGCGTAAAATTCTATTTCTGTACAGAGCATTACCCAACTAGTTAAAACCCTCACTCGAAACACATTTGTTTATAGTGATAACTCTTTATATCAATAATCCTACTTATCTAACATTCAGAATAGTAATAACGAGTTATACCTGGGTCCGACGAACTTTAACGATGGATTTGACCAGTCAACATTGCTTAGTCCTGTCTCAGATGTACAACACTCACAAGTTATTTACCGATTCTCATCCAGATAAATAGATCATTATCAATACTATGTTAAGTCTTAACATTTCTAAGTTATATCAAAATAAAGACATAACAACATTCTGATGATAATAATTTATATCATTCATTTAATATTCGGTTATATGTTTGTTTGCTCGCATTACAACAGTCATTATAACTTATAAAAATACAAGTAATAAACATGAAAACCTTCATCATTACATTCATGATCTTCTTAACATTCATCTTTAATCTTCATATAAGGTTTTATTCGCAAGAATGAGCACGACGGCTCAACAAGTTTAACATATAACACATACGTAGTTTATGCTTTCATATAAACTTTAACATGCCTTAACTGAACATAATTCTCCATTTAAAATCACATATAACTCATATTCTAACAATTTATATCACATTGACACACAAAGTGTATAAATCATGTTCATAACTCGTAAACATAACACATAACAGTTAGAAGGCTTGCAAACATCAGTTAAAAACTTTAAATAACATCTATCACATAAGAACAAGACATTACACATCTCATTTATCATTTTAGCAATATTACACAAGTAGCACATAGAAAAAGTTAGAAGACTTGCTCAAATAACACATAAAGGTTTTGAACTTACCTCGAAACTGTTTTAGGGTTTCCTGGGAAATCGTTAAACGCCTACAAAAAGGGTTACGCAACCCCGAATGTTAGTTTATCAAAATTTTCTTTTGAATAGGTCTTAGAATAAATTAACTAGACTATTTCCATAGGTGGAATTAATTGAAAATTTGGCTAACTCAAAAACACATTTTTAAGCCTTAAAATCCGAATACCCTTAAAAAAATTTAGCTTTGATCTCTTTTATTGCGACAGTCATAACTTTATCATACGAAAATATTTTAAAGTGATTATTGAGTCCAAATTACTTAGAATTTCATGATCTACAACCTTACTTTGGGTTTCTAAGGAATATTCGTACTTTAAAATTTTGGATTTTAGCAAAAACAGTCTGCGTATATTAGACTTATCTTTCTTTGATCCGATTGATAAAACATGATATATCAAGCATTAATTTGCTAAGATAACATGTGCTAACACTCCATAACACTTCATAACATAAAAATGACAAAATTATAAACCTACTTATGTATGATTTATGATTTTTTCTCAAGAACACGAAGAACGAATCGAAGAACATGAAGAACAAAGTTTCATCGTTCTTCGTTTCGACTACTAAAACTTGATTCCAGAAGAATTATTTAGCAAGGCCATCATGTTTCATCATCCCATAATACGAAATTACAAAATCATAAACCTACTTATGTAAGAAATTATGACTTTTGCTCAAGAACACACGAAGAACGAAAAATCGTACATGGTAACGACTTATATTTTTGAGCTTTTGAATTTCATACTTAAAATAATTTGAGCATTATAACTGCTTACATATATGATTATAACACTTTATAATTGACAAAATTTGGTCATTATAACGGCTTGTAAATTGAATTATAATAATTTTTAATAATTGCTCAAGAACATACGAAGAACACGGAGAACGACAATCGTACATGGCTACGACGTAAGTTCTCCATTATAACTACTGCAAAATGAAGAAAAGCTCAAGACGTGAAGAACACGGAAAATGACAATCATACATGACTACGACATACGTTCTTGAGCTTTTATTTCTAACTATAAAATGAAATAAACATAACAACGACTTGCTCAAGTCATAAGGAACACGGAGAACGAAAAATCGTACATGACTATGACTTATGTTCTTGAGCCTCATCGATAAAATAAAATTGTAAGCATAATAACGATTAAGAATCATACATTTTATTATTTCAAGTTTTAACTATTTCTTTAAAATTTTCTTGAATTATAACTATGTAGAATATATATAGAGAGTATTTCTGCTCTTGAATTTGCTCTTAAAAATGATGAGAAAAATGAAAAGCTTAGCTTCTTATTTATAGAAAAATCAAGTTTCATTAATCACATTTTTACCCCGGCTTATTACACTTTGCATCATTGCTTACATCACCCTTCTTCTGATTGGTCGATTCATTTTCACTTGGATTTAGTTCCAAAGAAATCGTGCTAGTTCTTTTTCAGTTAGTGTAATCGTGCTAGTTTTTCCAAGTTTGGTTACACATAACGTAGTTTGATTTCAACTAATTAATTAAATAGTATAATACATTAGTATTTATACGTATTTCCTACATATAATACATTGTATAATATTCGTATTTTACTTGTATTATATCTCGTATTAATCTCGTATAATCTTTCATATAATTCTCGTATTTATATATTACAGTATACTTTTATTATTCTTCATATTCATTCCGTATTCGCTACGTATTCGTCCCGTATACGTGAATAGTATTCTCCCAAAATTATTTTGGATAAAAATTTTATTGGTAAAAATGCATCTACTGTCAATAAAAACGCTATTTAGGAATGTAAATTTTCAAAATTTTGAAGAATTTTTTTTGGATGAATAGTGTTTTACACGTTTTTTGAGTAAAACTTTTATTGGCTAAATAACATCTATACTTCATATAAACACTATTTCGTGAAATGTAAAAAGTCAAAACATTGAAAAGAACAGTCAGAAAGACGACAAATGTTTTCTCATAAATCGTGCATTTTTCGTCTTTTTCCCAAGAAAATTTTATTGGTTCCCTGACATCTAAATCTCATATTAACACTATGTTGTGAAATATGAGAAGTCCTACAGATGAAAGAAATAGTCAAATGAATGAAAAATGTTTCCTCGTGAGTAGTATTTTTACATGTTTTTTGAGAAATAACTTTTATTGACTATTTCGTGTTTTGAAAGCGTAAGAATGATGAATCTTGAAACGGAATGTCAATTTGACCTTTATATTTTGCTTGAAGGCCTAGGTTATTTTCTAGGGTTTATACCCTAGGGTTTAGGGTTTAACTTTTGTTTTCCAATTTAGTTTTTTGTCCTAAATTGACTTCTGATTTTTAATAAGTGTTAAGGTTAACTACTCAAACCAAAACACAAAATCTTACACATAGATAATTCACATAGCACATTTAAAAGCTCAATTCAAGTTTTATTATTAACATAACACAAATTAGGTTAAAGACTTGTAACCTCTTAGTTGTATACGATTATAGTTTCGAGTCGTATTTTATCTTTAAGATAGTTCAAGGTATGCTCGAACAATCGTTCTTAGGTTTTGAATTGACAACCTTAATTAGATCTTGTCATATCATTTTTGAAATATTTGGGATACTACAGGCACTGTCCTTTAAAATTTTAAAATAAAAAGATACCAGTGCCCCAGCACTGTGTTTAATACTGTAGAAAAGCATAATGTCCTTCCTCCATTTTTCAACTTTGTGACTTTTACCTCTTTTGATTTCAATCTTCATAACTTGTTCATTTTACATTCAAATGAGTTCAAACCAAGTTCATTGATTAGCAAACTCATAATTTTACAATATCCAAAATTTTAAATTATTTTTCAAAAATATTAAATAACCAAAATTTTGCTCAACCGTGTGAGGGTTTTATTTTAACATGTTTTACAAGAATATTTATCGTAAATCTATTTTAGCTCCGATTTTGTTCCTTCCATTTGGATTTATTGCATATTTCATAGTTGTAGTAATAAAAATTTTAGATCTTAAAGTTTTCATACACAACATAATTTATTTTCTTGCACATCAAGCTCATTATCTAGGGGTTTTGTACAAGTTTAACATATATGCATGTTTCATCTACCAAATCATGATATAACACATAATCTTCATCCAAATCCAAATCCATCCTTGTACCTCCGAAACCCACCATGGTTCCCTAACACAGCATCAACTCCCACAAATCAAGCATGATCTCTAAATATATACAACTAAATATATAAGAAACTTAAAGAGTTAGGTTAAGGGGTTTTATACCTCATAATGACCCTTTTTCTTTTTGCTAGAAACCTTGTTAGATTTAGATGCTCCATAATGATCTTCTTCTCTTTCCTTGCTTCAAGAGTTACCACTTACTTTATCTATTTCCCTCTATTTTGTCTCATTTTCTCTTCTTCCTCTCTTATGCTCTCCCAACACTTAGAAAATTTTCTAACCTTTCTAAAGTGTTGGGAGGAGTCCATATTTATTGGGAAATGCAAATCATGTTTAGCCCACCTAATTCTCCCAATACTTGTTAATTATGCTTAATTAAACGAGGTCAACATCGTTCCTTAAATTAAGAAAAAAATGATGCATTTGGGAGTATTTTAATGACCATTTGCAATGCTCAAAATTTTTAAAATTGTAACGACCATGAATTTCATGTCACGTTGTAATTAGAATTAAGTACTAATTATCAATGAAGTAAATTTTAGTGTTAATTAATTGTGTTTTTATGTGATTGAATAGATATTTTAATGTATTTGTGTATTCGTTCATTTATTAAAGTATTTCAAGGTAAGATAATTAATTAATGAGTGAATTAATTAAAGAAGAGTTGAAGTAATGAAATTAATGTAAACTAGTTAACCTAGTAGCCCAATTGACTTTAATAAGGTAAGTCTAATTAGATTATGAGTTTTAATTAATGAATTTATAAATTAAAGTCCAAGAGAATTAATTTTGTAGTATGTGGATTCAATGTAATGGTTAATCCATGTAATTAGTCTATGTTATATTTAAACTAGCTCAATGTTTATTTTAATTTCAAGTATCATAAGTTAGTTAATGTTAGCCAAATGAAATTAATTAATTGAGCCCAAATAAATTAAATGAATGAGTCCAATAGAATTAATTAAATTGACCCAAAGTGGAGTCCAAACAAAGTTAAAGTTGGTGTATATATATATGTAAGAATGATAAATAAAAAAATGGTAGCAAAATGGAGCATTTGGACTGCCAAATAGGAGGGGGCCCACTTTGGGTGGAGTGTGATTTTGAGGTTGAATGAATTGCGCACTTGTGGTTGCTTGATTTGTTTGATAGCCTGTTTGTTCAAATTGAAGTACTATAAATCCCTTAATTCATAGAGAGCTAAGGATAAGAGATAAGATGAGTTGGGGATTATGTATACTTATACAATGTATATGTATACATTTTGGATTATGAGTTTGTTCCATGAATAGAAGGGAGGAAAGAATTGCTAGGTTTGTTTGTTCATTTGCTTCATTTTACTAAGTGTTGTTGAGAGAGTTCTTGAGAGCTTGAGAGAACAAAAGTTCTAAAGAGTTTGTAAGAGAGATCATTAAGAGTGTAGATCAAGGGTAAAGGTGTATGTCAAATAGTCTCACAACTTACATTGAAAGAAAAAGGAAGAGAGCATCCGAAACCCTAAGGTTTAAAAGTTCTCTATGCCTTAATCTTTTATTTTTATGGTTAATATTTGTTATATATGTCTTTGTCATGGTTGGTTATGGATGAAATTTATGTGTTTTGGAATCATGAAGGGTTCAAAGGTATAAAGAGGATGTTTGACGAGCTTATATGTAAACTATGTGTATATATGTATCAATATGTATGTTAAGTGATTTTGATGGTCAAAAATGTATTTTGATTGTTCAAAACTTATTTTCAAACTCTTAAATGCTAGAACTATGATATATATGTAAATATATGGTTTAGTATGTTTAATATATGTATTAACATGTTTGGTATGAAGAGCGATAGAAGAAAATGCATGAAAGTATATTTACCAGTAAAAATCCTAACTTGTTGTGTGGTTTGATGTGTTATAAAAAGAGTTATGGATGTTATTTTTATGATTTCTATGGCTTGAAATATAGCTTTAAGAGTCATATGAATAACCCAACTTGAATCTTTAAAAAATGTAGTGAAATGTGCAAGTTATGGTCTTTGTTGAAACCCTAGCCGATCGATCTTAAATTTTATGTCAAAAATATTTTTGAAAATGTGATCGATCCATGGAATATTGAAGAACAAGAAGTTAATATGCTAACAAAACTGATTTGGTGTCATTTGGATATATATAACAATTTTTATTTAAGATTGAATCAAAGTTATTCCAAGTGAAAAATCTGAAAATATTGAAAATGATATTCTGCTAGCCTGCAACACCGCCTGGCAGTTATAAAGCGGGCGCTGTAGTGCCGGGTCGGATAATTCAATTTTTATTTAATTATTTTCGGGTCAGGTCGGGCCATAGAAAAAGGGTCGGGCCAGATCTTTTGAGAATGAAATTGGTTAGAAAATATAATTTAATATAATATTAATATTTGACAAAAAATAAATAATTAAAACATTATCAAAGGATGATAATATTTTTAAGTGTTTAATGTATTACTAAATATTTAATTATGTGATTAAATTTTAGTAATTTAAGATGAATAAAGGTTATTAATATGAACCAATGTGTGATACTAATTGGAAGATCTACCTTATCAATAATTAGGTATTTCCAAAGGAAGTTGATTTAATTGTGTTAGCAGTAGTTCACAGACCAAACAAGTTTCCTAACCTAGAACTTGTATTTATATTGCAATTATTTTAAGTAGTATAATTATTAAAAATTATACTACATCGTTAATGATTATTTTTATTCGCACGTAATGCAATTCAAATCTTTAAAGTTCATATTGATTCATAAACTGTTTAAGAAGTTGTCTATAGTAATTGTTCAGCTAGACCTAGCAT
Organism: Hedera helix; assembly: GCA_947179155.2. Classification (NCBI taxonomy): domain Eukaryota; kingdom Viridiplantae; phylum Streptophyta; class Magnoliopsida; order Apiales; family Araliaceae; genus Hedera; species Hedera helix. The sequence goes on from OX359266.1 coordinate 21,779,374, forward strand.
GTTAAATTCACTCACTTAAATATTGTTAAAATCTTGTCCAAACCAATAGTTGGTGCAGACTTATATAATAAGACTGGGAAAGAATAACCCTTTAACAAAGGGATTATTATTGGGAAACAATGGTCATTATTTAAATTGTTGAGGGGCGTTGTGATCTTTTGCCACTTTTGCTAGAATTTCAATTTCATGTCATTTTCCTTCTTAATGCAATCCTTTACAAATTCCTCTTAATAATTCATTTCATGCTTCTTTAAATTGGTTTTTCTTTTTGATCGACCAACTAGATCACTCATTTTCCATCGTGGTACATTCACGTAGACTCATTTTATAACTTAATTGGCCCTTTAATCACAATTCGACTTCATAACCTTTCCGTAATTATAATTGCCTTTTTAATCTTCTACAAACCTTCTTGGTTCCCCATTTCACAACTTTCAATTTTCGTCATCTCAAATAGTCAGATTGCTCACTTTTTCCATAAACCGTTTTCTCGAAAAGTGAACCTCGATCGGATTATCAAAATCCATCGTCATTTATCCATTTAGGCTCATAATACCCTTTTTACGAATTTACGTTCTTCCACGTATTTACGTAGCACATAAATGCCAATTTGAACCATTCTTGCATCCAACATTCTTTCTACTCATTCTCAGGGGTATTACATTCCCTTCTCGAAATCTAGCCTCACAATACCTATCCATCGAGCCAGTTATTAATATTTATAATCAAAGCTTAAATCATATATCATTTTCTTATTTCCATTACTCTCTCCATTTTTAACTTTTCTTTCCTTATCATATCAAATATACATATATGTATATTCAGTCAACCACATAGGTCCTTGCTATCACATTGATCGCATAATAGTTCATATTTAATCATTCATTAATACATTATGTCATTCAAAGTAGATTTTATCTGATAACCTTTATTTAATTAATCAAAATCCTTATTTGGAATTCACATAAAATCCTGGGGTGTCACAAAGTTGATCCCCTCGAATAGCAAAATAATAAAAGGGTCAAATAAAATTCTAATTTACCTTAGAATATAGTTCATGGTCCTTGGTAGCCACTCAGCAATAAAGACTCAAATATTCCTTTTAAATTGAAACTTAATTCTTTTTCCTTCATAATTATAATATGTTGTTGAAATCTCATAAATTAGTTCTATTCAATTATGATATATCATTCTTTTATTTATTGTTCTTAAACTTGTTGAGCAAGCTAGTTGATCACCCTTTCTATATCATTAACTATTTTTCAGCTAAGCCCTCCAAGAAAGACAAGGGTAAGGAAAAAGCCAAAGAATAGAATTGCATGCTAGAAGTTTATTGTTTAATATTTATTTTGATGTTGTAAATCTTTTGTAAACCCTTAAAATATGTATTGTTTATGTTCAGGATAGAAGACCATGGGATTGTATTACCTTTTATAAGGAATAATTATTTATTATTCTGCTAAGTTTAATGATGATTATGTATTTAGATGTTATTTATGTTTTGGATTGTGAGCACTAAACTCAAGGTTATGGAACCCGAATTTGGGGGCGTCACAAGTTGGTATTAAAGTTGTAGGTTATAAAACTTTAGGATGCAAAAACCTTTAGGATATAATCTTAGAAGAATCAACTCATATCGAGTTTTAGGAGATGGATTTTTGGGAATTCATCTATTCGAGTTGTATAATAGAATATACTTTCATTCAATCAATGAAGTTATTTTATTATGATACTAATATTATTAGTTTGTTTGTTTATTTGTGGCTATATAGGATGCCTGAGATTAGTGAGTTTAGCCGAACTATAAAGGAGGAGTTTATGGATATCCATGTGGATACAGTGCAGCTAATTGCACAGGAGGAGTATGAGCCACAGTTAGACCCTACGGAGCATCTATGTGCTAATTCAGACAGCGAGTTTGTGATAGTTGAGGGTCGCGAGTTTGAGCCTGAGACTGAGGATGAGGCTGATGCGGAGCATAAGGAGCCAACTGAGTATACAGATGGCATGGGCACTACTGTAATGATATGGATTTTTGTCAAAATTGTAAATATTATAATTAATTAATGAAAGTAAATTTTTGAAGTGTGAAAAGTGTTTTAGGACAAGCAAGTTATGAATTATTTAATGGTGGATTAAAATTCAAGTCTGGAAACAAATTTGGATCAAAAAGGACTTGAATTGGTTAAGGAATAATTAACTAGGATTAAATTGAACCATTTTAAATAAAGACATAATTAACTTGGTGATTAATAAAACGAATGCATGTTAATGTTGTTATTAATTCACTTAAAGAATATTGATATGTTTACTTCACTAACACTACATAGCATATTGGATATTAACAATTAATCAAATCGAATTTTTTGGATTGATTAAACAAATTTGAGAATAGTTCTCAATGCTAAAAAGCTAGCAAATGTCCTTAATTTACCTATCACTACAAACGTATCAGACTAAGCCTCTAAGAAAGAGATTTCTACTTATTAAGTGGTAAGACGATGCACATGTAGCTCAATGCATCATGCTCGCATCCATGAGTATTGAGTTACAACATCAATACGAGAAAATGGATGCACCTACTAATTTATTGCACCTTCACGAGTTGTAATGGTGAGCAAAGTAGGTCAACTAGACATAAGATATCTAAGGAGTTCTTCCGATCTATAATAGCCAATGACACTACAGTAAAGACACATGTCCTAAACATGATCAATCTGATTGATCAATTGGGATAACTGAGTTTTGTCAAGAATGAAAAATTGAGTCAAGATTCGATCATGCAATCACTCGCTGACTCCTATTCATAATTTGTTGTGAACTTTAGACATTAGTAAGCTAGATGTCAGTTTACCTGATTAGCTAAAATGTTGAAGACTATTGATAGTCACTTTCCTTCCAAGAAAAACCAAATCTTAGTCATAGATAAATCTTCTAAGTGGAAGAAGATGGCCAAATGTGTTTCTGAGGAGTCAGAAATGATAGAAGGCAACAGAAAGACTAAACAAAGGACATAAATAAAGGTGATCCTGAAGGTAAAGGTGTTTGCTTTCATTTCGATATGCTAGGACACTGGAAGAATAACAGCAAAAGAGTTGCAGTAGTTAAGTAGAAAAGGTTTAGTGAAGCTTCAGCTACAGATATAGATTTGTTTATAATAAAATAGAACTTTCTATAAGTCAAGTTCTACTTAGATATTAGATACCAGCTGGTGGTCTCACGTATGCAAACCGTTGCAGAGACTAGGCAAAAGTAGAAGGCTGAACTAAAGACAAGTAATCATGTGCATGGGGAATGGAGCAAAAGGTTATTGCATTAACCAGAGGAACTTACATTTTAGCATAGCCTACAAGCAAGTCTATTAAGTTAGTAAGTTGTTACTATGTTGATTACTTGATGGACTTTGAATACTTGACTTACATGAAAAATATTCCAAATTGAACAAACTAAAGGCAAAGAGATGATATAAATCATACATTGATGTAACACTGTTAACTCAATCATGTTAATAAAATAAGACTAAATAAGATTGTATAAAGATAGACTTTTAGAGTCTATTGATTATGAATAAAATACAACTTGTGAATCTTGTATCATGGATAATATGACTAAATCTCCATTTAGTAGACATGGAAAGGAAGTTGCAGAGTTATTAGAGATGGTACACACAGTTGTGTATGAGACCTATGACAACAAATGCAAGAGGAGGTATTCATTCATTACTTACACTAATGATTCGAGATTTTGATATATGTATTTGACGAAATACAAGTCTAAATCATTTGAAACATTCAAAGAATTCAAAAGTAAAGTACAGAAACAAAAGGCCAAAAGTATTAAAGTTCTTCGATTAGATCGAGAATGGAATACTTAAACAGTAAATTTTTAGATCATCTCAAGCAAAATGGTATTCTCTCACAATAGACACGGTGATGATCTATGATGAGTTTTATCGATCTTCCAATATCCTTCTAGGAATATGCCCTAAAAACGACCGCATATCTACTAAACAAGATACTTTAAATATCCTTCCCTAAGACTCCATATGAGTTATGGATAGGGAGAAAACCAAGTCTTAAGTATACTAAGATTTGTATTGTCCAGCTTATGTCAAAAGGGTTTACAATGATAAGCTTGGGATAAGATCTGACAACTGTAAACTTGTGGGATATCCTAAAGAAACTCTAAGGTATTACTTCTATAATTCGACTAATTAAAAGATGCTTGTCAAAACACGTTACCTTCTAGGAAAATGAGTTTATCCTTGAAGGGGTTAGTAGGAGTAAGATAGAACTTGAAGAAATTCAAGAACTACAAAACACTACAGATCAAATGAAGGAATCTATTCAAGTAAATAAACCTATTATACCATAACCAAGTCGTAAATCTAGATTAGTACCGAAGATACCTAAGAGATATGGATTCATCATAAATGATGATGAGGTACGCATCATAGTAAATGATGATTCAATTACATACGATGATGTATGAGTATTAGATACTCAAGAGAAATTACTCCTGACCATGAAATCCGAAATGGATCTTTAAAGAAATACTAAAGCACGTGGCAAGGGGAAGAACTATAAGACCTGACTAGTGGTAAAAAGATTTCAAATAAGGTTAAAGACTTGACTATAATAAAAAATTTCACTAGTGAAAATAAATATATCCATTCGAATTTTACTTACAGTTGTAGCTTACTGTACAAAAGGATGTATGTATGATACAACCAAGAGAATTTGTCTCCATAGAGATGGAGTAAATCAAGTAAGAAAGCTACAGCGATCCAATTATGGATTGAAGCAAATTTTTAAAAGGTGGAACATCCATTTTTGATGAGACAATCAAAGGAGTTTGATTTTATCAAAAATGAGAATGAACCAAGTGTGTACAAGAGGGTTAGTGGGAACACTGTGATATTCCTAGTACAATATGTTAATATACTACTACTAAGAAATGACATATTGATGCTACAATCAGTAAAGATATGGTTGTCTAAAAACTTCACCTTTAAGGACTTGGGATAAGCATCCTAACATTCAATTCAGAATAAAGATCTATAGAGATAGATCATAAATGATACTCGACTTGACAAGGAACGTACATTGATTCATTGATATGTACTAGACTTGATATTGCTTGTGTATGATAAGCATATATCAATTCAATTATGGAGAAAAATATTATAAAAGAGTTTTTAATCATAAGTCTGATATAAAACTAGAGTGCTTAATAGACTCAAGTTTTTCAGACTAACTAAAACAACAACATGTTTGTTTCAAGTTATATGATTACCTTGAACGGTGGTGCAGTGAATTGGAAAAGTTCCAAACAGCAAAGAGTTACAGATTTAATGACAAAGAAATAGTAAATAACTATAAGTGAAGCTGCAAATGTGATTGTTTGATTTAACAAGTTCATTACAGAACTTATAATGGTTCCTAGCATTAAATGAGTTTAATTTGCCAAGGAACCTAGGTCTCATCTGAAATCCATACATGTGTTGCAGCACTTTTGTATGATTAGATGAATCATTAAAAAGGAGACGACACCATAAAGATGACAGACTCTTAGTACAACATTACAGATCTATTAACTAAAACATTTACTAAGCAATTTGTATGCCACTTAGAGAATAATGGTATGGGGATACCAAATAGCGATTGACTTTAGTGCAAATGGGAGATTGAAAGTAGTATGCCATCAAGCCAATCACATTTTATGTGATATACATATACTTTGTAATCTTATTTGTTTATTAATAAAAGTATTAAGACATTTCTTTATTCATGATTAATTAACTGAATTAATTAAATGGATAATCTCATAGTTTTTGAGCAATGTTTTTAGAACCATAATGAGGATCATGTTAATGATATCTAAATTCAAGATAGCTCAAAACTAAAGTTGTTCATAATCATTAGATCACTAAAAGGGGATTAGTAGATCCAGATAGATTTGTACATACTATGTTTTCTCTTACTGAAAGTTGTCATTAACATTCCAAAAATAACCCTTACCTTTACTTTATTAACACAAATTTTGTATAATAGCAAGTAAGGGTCGAATCCACAGGAAATAATATTGTTTTCAATTTATCCTAATATTTCTAGTAATAATTAAAAGTAAATAATAAAAAGGGGGTTTTCAATTAATTTTAATTAACTAAATAAACAAAAATAAATTAATAAGTTAACCCAATGAATTAAAAACTTTAGTTTTTCAGTTCAGTATCACATTTTCACAACGCTGATATAATCAAGTTAACCAATATCATTCCTTCTATGAAATTAATAATCCTAGATAACCACAATCCGTGTTATCTGAAATTTCCCTTAAGTTTTAAATCTAATGTGACAATCACATCCACTAGACTCTAACTATCATATAACCTAGAACTATCAGTCTAGATTTAATATGTTAATAGCATTAGGAATTAGGGAATTAGGTTATTTCAAGCAACAATCATACAATCGCAGATTATTTAAATTATATTCTTGATAATCTTTGCAATACTCAAAAGCTTGATCACAATCATATAATGCTAATTGTTACTTATGATCAGATACAATATCGTTTACTTAATACTATACCTTAATCTAGTGGATGATAATAATTGAATCAATTCAATGGGCCCTTATCAAATTAATCAAACCAATAATCATTAATCAATTATATTAGATCATCAAGAATAAATCTCACTAACGAAGGAATAAATATTGCTAAATCAATAAGATCATAAATTATAAAATAAGGTTCAACATTCCTTAGAACTGAATAAAAGTATTTAGCCTGACATGACGTTAATTCCTTTCAAATCTAAATTTAGTTAAATACCAAAATAAACAACCAGACCCAAAATTTCATATAAGATAAGTATTTATAAACTAACATAAACCTAGCTCGCTCACATCAGTCCTAAAGCTATTATCTTTCCTTTTCCCAAACAAACTCAATAAAATAAAACAGGTGCGCAACAATTTTCCCGTAGTGGCACGGCCGCGCCATTTTTCAGCTCGCACCTAGCGCACCCCGCACCGTCCTTCCAGGGTTTTTAAAATCAAATTTTTGCTACGGCGCACCTCGCGCCACTTTCATTAGCAATCCTAGCACGGCCGCATCAGGTCTTCAACTTTTAATCTCAAACCTTTCTAGTTCATTTCCTTCCTTAACCCACTTTCCGACCAAATGCATCATCTACAACACAACACCAAAACACATGAAAAGTAACTAGAATACTTAAGAGATAGACAATAATTCAAGGCTAAAAACAGCTAACTCGTAGGTATAAAACCTACTAATCAAATATCCCCAAACTTGAACAATTGCTTGTCCTCAAGCAAACAAACATAAACAATAAAAATTGAACATAAATACTACTTCAACTTAGACTCGACTAAAAAAATAACTCAATCAAACTATGCTCCAATTTAATGATTAAAATTCCAGCCTCGGAGATTCATCAGCAATAACTAAAGCGAAACTTCAAAATCATGTATCATCCACATCTCAACATATACTCAGCATCACAGAACTCTTGACCCCTTAAGTGTGTGTATGACTGCAATGCATTAAACCAGTTAAAAGCCAGATAAATTAATCGAGTTTCAATACCATTAAAGAATGCAATACTCATCTATATAACCACCTTATCACATTAATGCCATCAAGCTCATATTTTTTTCTTTTTTCTCTTTTCTCTTTTCTTTTCTTTTTCTTGGTATGTGCAATGTTTATCTTTTTTAGGCTTTTCAAAGTCACTCATGTAACGAACTTTCCACCAATGACTCCCAAACCAGTTGGCTTTAAGGCACTAAGTGTAAAGACACTCCCAAGGCTTACTCATTCAAGTAACAAAGGCCACAAAGACAAACTAACCAAGACTGCTCATATCCATCGGACTCGTACAATTCTTCTTCTCAATCAACTACTTCACTTCATTTGCATATATTTTCCCTCTTTAATTTATGTTCCAATGAACATCGAAGCAGTATACTCATAAATTTGTTTCTTATTCATTAAATGTGTGTAAGTCACCAATAGGCTTCTTTTAATGACACCTCATTCTATCAACCTATCCCAACTCTAAATAATTTAACACATCGATTACATGCACTAAAAAGTTCTAGGTTTCAAAATTCTGCAAGTACTAACTATAATCAAGAATTAGACTCACAATCATCATTCATCTCACTTAAGCCATACACTAACTCACCACATTATCGTCACAGGCTATTCTTGTCACTAAAATCAAAACAATTGCTTGAATGAGCCCTAATATAATGCATGAATACAAAAAAAAAATCCTAAATGCTCTATTTTTTTCCTTTTCTTTTATATATATGGCAAACTGAAATGAAATGATAACTACTCACGAGTGCTAATGAAGATGAGACACATAAATGAGAGCTAATGAAAATTTAAAATGCAACACATATTTTAACTAAATTCACCCCCAAACTTATGTACGACATTGTCCTCAAGAAGTAAAATAGAAAGAATTAAAACATATGACTCCCCTAAAAATTCAATTAAGAGTCTTAGGGGTATTCCGGTAATGCAGGGATATTAGGGAATGGAGAACTAGAACTGGAACTTGCACCCGAGTAAACATGAGACATCATCATCAGCACCGCATCCATTGATGTCGCCACCGCATTAATTTTCTTGTTCTGTGTTTTAATCTTACGGTTTTGGCGATCAACTTTTTGATGATGACCTTGCACAGCAGCTAAAACAGTAGCAGAAACTGTTAGGTCATTAGGCTCATCCACGTGATCAAGCTCTGGTGTATGAAATGTAGGATCGAGTTGTATAATAAAGCCTTCACCCCAAGGATGAGATATACCACCGTCCCAGACTTTGTATTTAGAAAGTGTATAATGATCAATAACCACCATAGGTGGTTTAAGCACCTCATCCATTTCCCATTGAACGCCAGCCCGTCTGCACAAACCCGTAATAAGCGAACCATGTCAAATGTCTTTCCTTTTAAAAACTTCAAAATGAATTCTTAAATAACCTTTCCCACATTGATATCGTAAGTGTCTACGATCGCGTTCAACAAAATTGCTCCGTCCTTGGTGACATCATTTTGATGTCTTGTTGGCATCAAATTGGCATAGATGAAACTATACCAAGCTTTTCCATAACCACTGAGGGCAGTATGTGGAAAGCTCACTTCTTCAGAAGTCCCTTGCCGTAACGTCCACTCAGTATCTGGCTTGTAAAAACTAAGAATCACATGGGTCAGACTGTGATCAAACTCATTATACTCATTATCACCCTTGAGGTAATGAGTTTATCCGACCATGCACTTGGACCACATAGTTTATCCGATTCAGTGTTGGCGTAGAATTCTTTCACTATTAATTCCACAACTGGACTCGGTTGTTCAGTCAAGTACACCCAATTGCATTCAACAATCATACTGCTCAAAAGTCCATCCAATTCCTCATCGAGTTGCAGTCCTCTTTCTAACACAAACGTTTTGCCTATGAGCACATTATGATATTAATTTGATGCCTCCTGAGTGATAAATCGTATAAGATCAAAATTATGTGCAGACCGAGAGTTGAACCCTTGTTGATGTTTCCCAGACATGATTTCTTAATCTCAAACCAAACCCTTTTCTGAAGCAATTCGTTAAACTATTGGTATGCATGGTCAGTGGGCGTCCAAATGATACTATGAATATGTAAAAGACAACCTAATCTCAATGTAATCCAAACCCAAAGAAGAGCACACTCAAGTAACAATACTAAACCCATCAAAAATCAATAACAATTTCCCCCAAACTTAATTCCAACCACACAATAATAAACCGACAAAAAATCCAAATAATCATGTAAAGATACTGCTGTAGCCCAATACTATTAAGGCAAACCTTACTGAAACCAAAAGAGAATGGGACACTTACTTGATGCAACCCCAATCGAAGTGACCCAATTGCAGTGTATGAAAACCAAAGGCCAATGACAGAAAATAGGACCGGCAATTCTTTCTTTCAATGAGTTTTGATTTATAAAACTGAGCTTGGTTGAAATGAGGAGTGATTTGGAATGTGGATTAGAACTCTAAAAGTTTGAGAGAGTCTAAGTGTAGTTTTGAAGTAAAGAAGGAAACAAATGGGAAGAATCTAATCAGGCCTCGTATATATGTTTTCAAAATTCTGTCATTAGAGCAACCACGCCGTGCCGTTGTCTCCTTTTGTGGTGGCGCGCCAAGCATCGTTCTTCTAGAGTTTTAAAACTTGCTCACTGGTGCACCCCACATCGTCTTCATTTATTATAGTGGCTCACCTCGCGTCGTTCTTCTAAAGTTTGAATCCTAAACTAGCATATTGGCTCACCCCACGTCGTTCCTCTAGTATTCGTGGCACACCTCGTGCCACTCTTAAAGTTTGTTAATGTGATAAATTTTGCTGTAGTTCTCATGTATGGCACCTCAGAACTTGAAACAAAAATTCAAAGCATAAATGCAAGCATATAAGAGTCCCTAAGCTACTAATTTAAAAAATAACCTAAACAAGTATGTAGTTATAGAAAAGAATAAAAATAAATGATGGGTTGCCTCCCAACAAGCACATTTGTTTAAAGTTATTTGCCCGACATCTTTCGTTGCTCAAACTTGATAAATTGGATCCCTCAAATCTAGGATCTCGACGTCCTCCTCTTGATGTCCTTCATAAAACAGTTTAAGCCGATGACCATTCACTTTGAAAATTCTTCCTATGTCTGGTTTGTGAATTTCTATCGCACCATACAGGAAAATACTAACAACTACAAATGGTCCTTCCTAGCTAGAACGAAGCTTCCCTGAAAATAATTTTAATTGAGAGTTGTATAATAAAACTTTTTGACCAAGCATAAAAGTTTTCCTTAAAATTTGCTTGTCATGAAACGCTTTTGTCTTTTCCTTGTATAATTTTGAGCTCTCATAAGCCTTATGTCGTAGTTCTTCCAGCTCTTGTAACTGCAGCTTTCTATGCCCTCTAGCTTCATTCATGCTCATGTTGCATTGTTTAATTGCCCAAAAAGCCTTATGTTTTAGCTCCACAGGCAGATGACATGGTTTCCCGAATACGATCATATATGGTGGCATGCCTATAGGAGTTTTATACATTGTATAATAAGCCTACACTGCATCTTCTAATTTTAGACTCCAATATTTCCTATTCGGCTTGACTAGTTTTTCCAAAGCGGATTTGACCTCACAGTTGGATACCTCTGCTTGGTCATTGCTCCACGGACGGTACGCTATAGAAACTCTGTGTATGATATTGTATTTCTTGAACAGGGATGCTAGTGTCTTGTTGCAAAAATACGTTCCCTTATCACTGATGATAGCCCGAAGAGTCCCAAACCTGATAAATATGTTAGATTTGACAAAATCTGCAACAACTTTAAAATCGTCAGTCTTGGTGGCTTTAGCCTCCACCCATTTAGAAACATAGTTAACAGCCAGAAGAGTGTAAACATTACCATAAGATGCAGGAAATGGTCCCATAAAATCAATGCCCTAAACATCAAAAAATTTAAATATCATAATAGGGTTTTGTGGCATTTGATTCCTACTTGATATATTTCATATCTTTTGACAATTGACCACGACTTACAAAATAGATAGGAGTATTTAAAAATATTAGGCCAAAAAAATCACTTTCTAAAACCTTGTAAGTTGTTCTTTTAGGTCCAAAATGACCTCCATAAGCATAAGAATGATAGAAAGTTAGAATAAACAAAAATTCATATTTAGGCACACATCTTCTAACTACCTGGTCAGCACAGAATTTCCATAGATAAGGATCATCCCATACATGACGTTTAGCACCGCTCTTAAGCTTTTCTTTTTGAATTTTCAAGAACTTACTAAGAATATAAGCACTTACTAAATAATTAACAATGTTCGCATACCAGGGTGCTGCCTTATCAATGAAAAATAAATGCTCATCTGGAAAGAAATCTTGCGATGGGAGTGCTTCTTCATCTTTAAGCAACCCCGCCACTAAGTTGCCTGCTCCCTTCTTGTCCTTAATTTCCAAGTCAAATTACTAGAGGAGCAAGATCTATCTTATAATCCTAGGTTTTGAATTCTTCTTGGTCAGCAGATACTTGAGAACAGCATGGTCAAAATAAACTATAACTTTAGTACCGAGAAGATAACATCTAAATTTGTTTAAAGCAAAAACAACAGATAATAATTCTTTTTCTGTTGTAGAATAGTTAATTTGATTAGAATTCAAAGTCCGAGAAGCATAGTAGATGGTATGCATAGCTTTGTCAATTTGTTGGTCCAAGATAGTCCCTACTGCATAGTTACTGGCGTCACACGTGATCTTGAAAGGTAAATTCTAATTTGGTGGCTGTATCACCGGTGTTGAGGTCAATAACTTCTTCAACTTGTCAAATGCCTCCTTGCATTCTTGGTCAAACTAGAATTCTACATCTTTTTACAACAAATTACACAACGGTAAAGTTATTTTGGAGAAGTCCTTGATGAATCTGTGATATAAACCTGCATCACCAATAAAAGAACGAATCTCTCGCACACTTACAGGGTAAGGCAAAGCAGCAACAATATTTACCTTAGCTTTATCCACTTCTAATCCTCTAGCTAAAACTACATGTCCAAGTACTATAAGTTGTTCTACCATAAAATGACACTTTTCTCAGTAAAGAATAAGATTAGTTTCTAAGCATCTATCTAGCACACGAGTCAAATTATCTAAGCATGCATCCAAAGAATCACCATGAATTGTAAAATTATCCATAAATACATCGATGCAATTTTCAAGAAGGTCAGAAAATATACTTACCATGCATCTCTAAAAAGTTTCGGGCACATTGCAAAGCCCGAAGGACATCCTACGGTATGCAAATGTACTAAATGGATATATGAAAGTGGTCTTTTCTTGATCTTCCAGCGTAATCACAATTTGGTTATAACTTAAAAAATCATCTAGGAAGCAATAATAAGTATAGCCAGCTAATCTTTCTAACATTTGATCAATAAAAGGGATAGGGAAATGATCTTTTCTATTTACAACATTCAACTTCTTATTATCAATACACACTCTCCAACCTGTTTGCATGCGAGTATGCACTAACTCATTATCATCGTTCTTAATGACAATTACGCTAGATTTCTTTGGAATTACTTGTGCTGGACTCACCTATTGACTGTTTGAAATAGGATAGATAATACTTGTATCAAGTAATTTCAGAACCTCTTTTTTCACTACCTCCATCATGGGTGGATTCAGTCTTCGTTGAGAATCTCTCTTTGGTTTGGCTCCTTCTTCTAAGAGAATTCGATGCATACACACAGCTGGGACTTGTATATGATACATTTGATGTCTATAATTATCCAACCAAAGACTTGTATTTGGTCCCTTAGGACTTTGAGCAACTTTTCTTCTTGAACTTTGGTCAAATCATTTGCAATAATCACTAGTAGTGTGTTCTCCTTCCCTAGATATGCATACTTCAAATGGGTTGATAAGGGCTTTAATTCCAATGTCAGAGCCTACACAATAGAAGGTAGCAATTTTTCATAAGTCATAGGTAATTGAATGGAAGAAACTGTATATTTATCTGAAATTTTCTGTAAATACTGTAATGCAGCTATTGTATCCTTCAATTCTGCAGTCTAATCAATCTTTTCTTATTTCTCTAGCTCTAAATTATTGTGATCCCAACCTCCAAAGTTTCCCTATGCATGTAGTCGAAGGTTTTCTGCACCAACGAGTCAATGACATAAATAACAAAAACAAGATTAATATCACTAGGGTACCTCATGGCCTCGTAAACGTTGAACTGAATCTTTTTACTATCAAACTCCATGGTTAGGGTCTCATTGTGCACATCAATCATTGTTCTATCTGTTTTCAAGAATGGCCTTCTTAAAAAAATATGAGCAGGGTTTGGAGATGTATCGTCATCCATATCCACAATGTAAAAATCTACAGAAAATATTAGTTCATTCACCTGCACCAACACATCCTCAATTACCCATTCAGGGTAAGTGTTAGTATGATCAGCTAATTGGATAATGACACTAGTATTTTTCAAAGGACTTAGATACAAAGAAGCATAAATAAATAGTGGCATAATATTAATTGATGCTCCTAAATATAGCATAACTCTCTCAAACCTAGTATTACCTATATTGTAGGGAATGGTAAACATACCTACATCTTTATACTTTGAGGGAATTTTTCCTTGAAGAACAGCGATACATTTTCTCCAACAAACACTATTTCATCATCTTTTAACCTTCTCTTATTAGTGCATAATTCTTTTAGAAATCTTGCATACCTTGGCAAATTGTTGCACCCCGCGCCGTCCTTTCTAGGGTTTTTGAAATCAAATTTCTGCCATGGCGCGCCTCGCGCCACTTTCATTAACAATCCTAGCGCTGTAACGACCCCGAAATTCAACCCACTTTATTCCCTTAAATTTTGTATTTAGTATACATTATTTATCTTACGTCCGAATTTCGGTTCGTTAATAATCTTTAATCCCCTTCTTTTGTCCATTAAATTAATTTTTAAATCATCAAGTACCAATTTTTCGGTATAATTTTTTTCTTTTTCTTTTAATCATTGCTTTAAATTAATTGGATATTAAAAATCCTTACATTTCGATCCTAGTCCCCGAATCGCAACTTTTACTTTTCTTTTTCTTACAATTATCATAATACTCTACATTCAAATTTAATATAATTCATATTCATACAAATGTTCTTTGTATCATCATTCATAATTAGACTTATAATAATCTCTGTCATAACATTTATCTTGTATAATTACAGCTCATAATTTAACTTTGCTTGTCCTATCTGGATCCCATTTATAGACTCATACAAAACATCAAGGTAACATTGACATATTATCCACATTGCATTATAATATAACAAACACGTTTTCTACCTTCTAGGCAATTCATCTTTAACAAAATCCAATATTCTTGAATGTTATTTCTTTCCTGCAAAAATGTTATTGAGCAAGTAATGAGCACAACGGCTCAGCAAGTTCAACAGTTCATGCTTCACGTAGCACATACTTTAACATGTTTGGTGTGTGTCATATATCATGTGTTTGTGCTTCAACTATAGCAATATATCTTATATCATTGCACAAAGAACACATTGTGGTCATATTTATCACGTATCACGTAACACATAATTTGTATGCAGTTAATACAAGAATTATACATCATAACAGTCCAACATTTAACATAAAATGGACTGAAGAACTTGTCTGACGTCCAGTTATTTAAATTGTTAGCTCAAACCCTTAACTCGATCAACCTATGATCATAAAATAATCAAATAATAATTATTTATCTCTTTATGATATTAATTTATTTAATTAATATCATCTCTGGGCCAATTATTAATTTATATGGTTAATTATATTAACCTTGTCCTTTAAAACATTAACATAACTTAATATTTAATGCCTTCATTACGGGCAACCCGGCTCATCGGATAAAATTTAACATCTTTGGTTGTCTGAAAATTTTATTTAACCTTTAAACTTAATAGATTAATATTTTAAATATTTAAATATTAATCTCCAATATTTAATATTTTTACAAAAATATTAAATTTAATGCCCAAACATCATTTCTGTATTTTTAGTATTTTTCTATAATTTTTTATGATTTTTAAACAATTTTTTAAATATTTATTTCAATTAAAATCACTTCTCCGGGGCAACTTAGTAATTTCCGCGGCTTTGGGACATAACCGGAATTTTTCGAAAAGTCCAGGGGCATTTCTGTAATTTTCGCACGTCTAGGGACACGCTGGTCATTTTCTGAAAAGTTCAGGGGCAAAATCGTACTTTATCGAAGGTCAGGGACACACTCGGCATTTCGGAAAAAGCCCGGGGGCACAATCGTAATTTAATCGTATTTCGTCGGCCGCGCATCGCGCGGACCGACTCCCGATCGTTCAAAACGACGTCGTTTACCCTTGGTTCCGGAAACTTCCGCACACGCATGGCGCGGCCCCCCTTTACTGCCCCAAAACGACGCCGTTTTAAGCCGCGTCCGAAAAAAAAAATGGCTGTCGCGCCATGCGCGGCAGCCTTTTCTTTTCTTCTTCCTCTTTTTCGACAACAGTAGACCAACTTAGCACAAAATACACCATGTTTGCTCATTTTTTTCACCACAAAGTAACTTCAAAAATCATGAAATTCATAGATATACATCCTAAAATTATTTGGAATAATTATTCTAATTATTTTCTATTTTTCCACAAAAATAATTTATCATCATAAATACATAAAATAATTTCAATAAACTAATCTATACCTTTCAAAGCTTTTAATTCTTCCTCTAGAAAGCCTCCAACATCTCCTTTCTCTTAGTGGCTATGGAGGTTTTATGGTGGTCATGGTGGTGGTTACGGGTGGAGAGAAGAAGAGTATCTTCTTCCTTTCCTTTTCTTTTTCTTTTCCCTCTTTATTGCTTTGCCTTATTTCTTTTATAACCAAAACACTTAACTAAATTTTAGAGCAAAACAATTCCACCGCCTTATCATGCATGCCACGCCTGACTTTGGAGCTTTTCGGAATAAAATAACATGTATAATTAATTATTTTAATACATTACATAATTATATCGTGTAATAAATATTTTATATAATAAATATAAAATATTTATTTTAATTCACTAAAATTCATATTATGATTTATAAATAATATTAACACCCCTTTTGGGTACTTTTCTTGACAAATTTTGTACACACATAATGACATGCATGTAATTAAACGAGATAATTTATACCTCCAAAAATCATAAAATAATTCATAGGACATATAAAAATTATTTTTCATAATTTTTCACTTTGTTATTTAGACAACATGTTACATTAACATGTTCACGTTTCTGAAATATTATTCTTCGTAAAAGTCACAATAATTCCATTATACCTAAATATAATTTTTAATAACTTAAAACATTCCTTTTTCTTATTTATTATTTAATTTCTTTAATATTCACATTAACTTTCCTTATATAAATTATATAATTTAATATTATATAATTTATATAATTACATTATTCCTTTTTAAATAATTTCCATTTTACACAAATACAATTTATAAAATTTTCTTCCACTCTTAATTATAAATTATATAATTATTCTTATATAATTTATATAATTATTATTTCCTTCATACAACATTTTAATTTTCTTATATATATTATATAATTATTATTATATAATTTATATATTTACATTTCTTCTCAATTAATTTCTAAACTTCCTCCATAATTCATAATTAATTTAAAATCAATCATTACAATTTTTATTAACTTCCCCATTCGCTTTTCATTTAAAAAAATTGGATCAATTTAATTATTAATCCATTTATTTCCATAATTAATAACATTTATAATTATAACAATTAAACATAAACACACATATATATACATATATAATTCATATTTCTTACATTTCCATATAACCTTATTTAAAAGATAATTTTTGCACTTCCATAATAATTTAATTGCACAATTCATTGTACCTTTACCTGAAATTCTTTTATTCCTCATAAATTATTTTTAAACAATTTATTTACTTTTTAATTATTTTAAATTAACACAATTCGTCATAATCTCTACACAGATTTAATTTACTAATTAAATCTCATCACATACCTTAAATCACATAAAATAATAATTAATTTAAACAACCTTGATAATTTTATCAATTAAATTTTTATTTAATATTATTAAAGAAATCCTGGAAATTCGAATCCTCACAAGCGCAGTCATGCCAGGTCTTCAGCTTTTAATCTCAAACCTTTCCAGTTCCTTTCCTTCTTTAACCCATTCTTCAACCAAATGCATCATCTACAACACAACACAAAACACATGTAAAGTAACTAGAATACTTAAGAGATAAATAATAATTCAAGGTTAGAAATAGCTAACTCATAAGTATAAAACCTATTCATCACTTACAAAAATAATGATTGATCTTATAATCATTTATGCAAAGACACTAAAGCAAGTATGTAGGTGCTTATTAGAGAATAAGTTCACTGAATGTGACTTGCTCAAGGAACACCTAATAGAGTTTGGTTTGTCTGTCAATAGGAGTTTCTTATGTGATAGTCGTACAAGTGATCCTTAGACTTGAGATCATCATAGTATCTTGTGTGTTTTGAGTTATACTTTGACATATTCATCAAGGCTTGTTGGTATATCAAAGGATATGCTTGGGTATAATAAGGTACACATGGAGATAGGTGAATGATCAACAACTGATCTACCACTTCCAGTAAAGGGAGAGAATGTCTTATACAATTTAATAAGTGACAACTCATAAATCCCAGGCCAGGTTGAATAGAATAAGAAAAGAGTTTCTAATTTACATTAACTAAAGTTGTGCACTTGTGAATTAAAATGTATATGCTCAAATAAATAAGACTTGGCAAAAATCTCATGTCTTATATTTGATTGAGACATTGTGTGGTAGAAGGATTGAATTGTACGGTAACTATTCGTTGAAATTTTTTTTTACGATCAAATGTTCAAATATATATTATCTGGAATGTCTATTAATCGCTAAGGGGGTTTATCCTTATTATTGAATAAATATTTATTCTGAAATAAATATTTAATTCATAATAAATGAATTAGAATTGTTTTAATCTATTTATTAAACAACCAGTTTAATATGGAGAACCTAAAGGGTCACACCGCAAAATAGTAATATTTGTTTTTAAAGTGGATGGCATAATCGTAATAATAAATTGAGTATATTTAATTTATACTATGGTAATAGAATAAATTAAATAACTTAATATTTATAGTTTAGTATTTTATAAATACTAATTATAAATTAATGAGAGGAATCTTATTATTATTACTATTATTATGATTATTAATATTTTGTTCCTAGATGATTTAGGAATTAATTAATAAATAATAATATTATTATAAATAATTAAGTTCATAAATGGTTTATGAATTGTAATTATTATAATAATTAATTTAATTCCTAAATGGTTTAGGAATTAATTAATAAGTACTCTCAATATTAAATAATTGAGTTCCTAAATGATTTAGGAATTCTAATTAATTAATTTATTTTCTAATTAGATTTTGAATTAACTTAAAACCCTAATCTTAAATAGTTTAGGAGGTTTAACTATATCCATAAATAAGAGGAGTCTTATCATAGATTAAGGTTACACACTATTTCACAAGAATTTATAGAGTATTTCATAATTCTCTACATCTAAGGGGAGAGAGAGAGAGAGAGAATCAGGGCTAGCCACCCATGATTTGGAGAAACCAAAATCAATTTTTCTAATTTATAGATCTCTTGGTAGATCACATCTAAAGGCTTCACACTTGGGGAGCTAACATTGATCCGTGAAATCTAATCGATGAATTTGAAAAAAAAAAACGCGAAGGATTAAAGGGAGTTAAACTTGTATATGTGGAAGCTTGATTCGACAAATGTATAAATCTTTTATCCTTCCTCAATTAATAATAGTCACATAAGAAATATTCTGGTTATTGGTTTGTACAAAAAATTTAAAATCTGATTTTGCTTGCTTTCATTGCGCTTATATAATTTGATTATATGTATGTCATGTTTTTTCAAACCAACACAAAGAACTGTTCTTCAAAAACTATTTTTCGGAGAGCATGCAAGTAAGGATGGAAGTAAAATTATTGAAATTCAAGCAAGGGAATATGTCAATAACAAAGTATGCTGCTAAGTTTAACGAGCTAGCTGAAAGTAGTATGCCCTCAACCCAATCACATTTGATGTGATACGCATATATTTTGTAATCTTATTGGATTTATTAATAAAAGAATTAAGTCATTTCATTATTCATGATTAATTAACTGAATTAATTAAATGGATAAACTCATACTTTTTTAGCAATATTTTAGAACCATGATGATGATCATGTTAATGAGATCTAAATTTAAGATACTTCAAAACTAAAATGTTTATAATCGTGGGATCACTAAAATGAGGATTAGTGAATTCGAATAGATTAGAACATACTATGTTTTTTCTTATGAAGATGATGATTGATCTCATACTCATTTTTGTAGAGACACCAAAGCAAGTATGTAAGTGCTTATTAAAGACAAAGTTCACTGAATGTGACTCGCTCAAGAAACACCTAATGGAGTTTTACTTGTCTGTCAATAGGAGTTCTTTTGTGATAGTAGTATAAGTGATTATTGGACTTAAGATCATCATAATACCTTATGTATAATGAGTTATACTTTGGCATATCCTTAAGACCTTTAGGGTATATCAAAGGGTATGATCGGGTATAATAAGTAGTACATAGTGGTAGGTGAATGGTCAATAAATGATCTACCACTTTCAGCAAAGAAAAAGAATGTCCTATGTAATTAGATAAATAACAACTCAAAAATCCTTGACCAATGTGGAATGAAAATTAGAAAGAAGTTTTCAATTTACATTAGAGTTATGCATTTGTAAATTAAAATGCAAATGATCAAATAAAATAAGACTTGACAGTAATTTCATATCTTCTATTTGATTAGGACATTGTGTGGTAAAATGATTGAATTGTACGGTAACTATTTGCTGAAAGATTCTTTTACGATCAAATATTAAAATCTATATTATCTGGAATATCGATTAATCATTAAGGGGACTTACCCTTATTATAAGAATAAATATTATTTATTAATAAATTAAATGGCTTAATTTATTAATATAAATAATATTAGAAAGGTTCTAATTAATTTATTGTACAACCGATTTAATATGGAGA
Source organism: Hedera helix (assembly GCA_947179155.2). Classification (NCBI taxonomy): domain Eukaryota; kingdom Viridiplantae; phylum Streptophyta; class Magnoliopsida; order Apiales; family Araliaceae; genus Hedera; species Hedera helix. Next base: position 21,800,168 of record OX359266.1, read on the forward strand.
ACTTAAATGATCACACTATGAAAGAGTAATATTTATTTTATAAGTGGATGGCATAATCGTAATAATAAATTAAGTATATTTAATTTATATTATGGTGATAGAATAAATTAAATAGATTAATATTTATAGTTTATAAATACTAATTATAAATTAATCAGAGGAGTCTTATTATTATTATTACTATTATTATTATTATTTAGTTCCTAGATAATTTAGGAATTAATTAATAAATAATAGTATTATTTTAAATAATTAAGTTTCTAAATATTTTAGGAATTATAATTATTATAATAATTAATTTAGCTTCTAAATGATTTAGGAATTAATTAATAAGTACTCTCATTATTAAATAATTAAGTTCTTAAATGGTTTAGGAATTATAATTAAGTAATTTAGTTCCTAATTGAATTGAGAATTAAATTAAAACCATGGTTTTCAAACCCAAACCGGACCGTTGGTCATTCCGAAAGAAAACCAGAACCGATCGACCCTCCAGTCTGGTTCAAGCAAAAAAAATTAGTTTTGGTCAAAAATTAGTCAAAACTGGTGACCCAACGGTCAGACAAGTTGACCCAATGACCCGGTCACCGGTTTTACAAGTTCGCTACCTCTTTTTTTTTTAAATAAAAAAATTTAAGCATTTGAACTTGATTAAATGTATCTTTTATTAAGTTTTGAGTTATAATCATGATTTAATATATTTCTTTTCATATAGATTTAGTATTTATTTGAATTGTATAAAGTAAATATTGTACAAATAGATTTATTTATTTATTACCGAATTTGGTTGAATGTATCTTAAAGATGTTTATGTTCATTTGTGTTTGATTTTATCACTCTTGAGTCTTGAATTTTGAGTTATGATCATGATTTAATATGTTTTTTTAATATAAATTTAGCATTTATTTGAATTATATGAAGTAAACATTGTACAAATAGGTTTAATTTTTTTGTGTAGATAAATTAATTAATTTTACATATTTACTAAATATTATATATAATATATAATAATAATAATAATAATTAATATATTTAATTATTTATTACATATTAATGATGTCATAGGTTCAATAATAGTCTGACCACTTGTTAGACCGGTGACCCACCCACCCGGTACTTTGTTCTGTTCGATGATTGGTCCGAGTCTGAGAACACTAATTAAAACCGTAATCCTAAATAGTTTGAGAAAGTTGTCTATATCTATAAATAAGATGAGTCTTATTATGGATTAAGGTTACACACTCTTTCACAAGAATTGAGAGAGTATTTCATAATTCTCTATATCTAAAGAGTTAGAGAGAGATAATTAGGACTAGTAACCCATGGTTTAGAAAAACCAAATTCTACTTCTTTAATTCATAGATCTCTTGGTGGATCACTTTTAAAGGCTTCACACTTAGGAAGCTAATATTAATTCGTGAAATCTAATCGGTGAATTTGAAGAAGGACGTGAAGGATTAAAGGGAGATGAACTTGTACCTGTGAAAGCTTGGTTCTACAAAGGTATAAATTTTTTATCCTTCCTTAATTCATAATAGTAGTATAAGAAAGATCCTGGTTATTGGTATGTAAAAAAAAATTAAAATCTAATTTTATTTACTTTTGTTGCGCTTATATAATTTGATTATATGTATGCTATTGTTTTTACAAACCAACACTAAGGAGGTTTCTTCCACATTAAGTGGACTCGCAAGCTCGTAAAGCAAGAAGGTTCGAGTAGGGATTGAAGCCTTGGGTCTTTAGCAGGGTTGTTGTCCTGCAAATCAACACTTTCTCAACACTGTTGGATAAAGCTATCATAGCAAAGGGTGGAAGTGAAGCCCTAACAAAGTACAACCAAGAATTAAACAAGAAAAATGGTGATGGAGGAAGCAAATAAGGAAGTAGCGGGGGTAGTAACTCTAACAAACGCAAATGGAGCAACAATAGTTTGGGGACACCACAGAAAAGTGAATAGAAGAAAGAAAATAAGTGCAGCAAGTGCGGAAAGAATTATTCCAGGAAATGCATGAAGGGTAAAAACATCTGCTATAATTATGGGCAAGAACGGCACATCACCCTAATTGTCCCAAACCAAAGAAGGGAGATTGTTTCTCGTGTGGTGCCGTGGACCATCAGATCAAGGATTATCCCAAGAAAAAGAATGACAGAGGCAGTGGAAATAAGGGCAGTAACAGCAGGCTTACCATTGGAGGATTGGTGCAACAGAACAAGCAGACAGAATGAACTTTTAACATGACAGTGCAAGATGTCGAGAAATCTAAAAACGTGGCGTCAAGTATTATTTTAATAAATAATATAAATGCTTACATATTATTTAATTCAGGTGCTACTTGTTCATTTGTGTCTGATGATTTTGCTAGACGATTAGAATTGCTTAAAGAAAAGTCAGATAATCCAATATATATAGAAGTTGCAAATAAAGAAGTGATTCGTGTCGAGTATATACATAGAAATTATTTTGCACATATAAGGGGTCAGAAGTTATGTGTAAATTTAATGTCAATATGCTTAGGAGAGTTCGATGTTATACTTGGAATGGATTGGTTATTTAAACACAGAGCTGTAATTGATTGTAAAAAGAAAAGTATACACCTTAAAATACCAAATAAGTCTAAATTCGTAGTTTATGGCAGCAAGTCTACGAGACAATCTTGTTGTTTGACAATGATGTAGGCCAAAAAATTATTGAAGAAGGGATGTGTAAGGTATTTGGCTCATGTAATGGATACACGGTGAATCCTGAAATGGGACCGATACCGATAGTTAGGGAGTTCATGGACATTTTTTCAGAGGAACTGTCAGGTCTTTCACCAGATAGGGAGATAAAGTTTGTAATAGATTTAGTGTCGAGGACAGTGTCAATATCGAAAGCACCATATAGGATGGCTCTGGTAGAAATGAGGGAGTGAATGGTATAGTTGCAAGAATTGTTGGATAGAAAGTACATTCAGCCAAGTGTTTCTCCATGGGGAGCACCTGTGTTGTTTGTAAAAAAGAAGGATGGATCGATTAGACTTTATATGAATTATAAAAAGTTGAACAAAGTAACGATCAAGAATAAGTACCCGTTACCAAGAATTAACGATCTATTTTATCAACTAAAAGATGGGCAAAGTACTTTTTGAAGATTGACTTAAGGACTGCTTATCATCAGTTAAAAATAAGGAAGGATGATACCCAAGACAGCATTCAGAACTCATTACGGCTATTATGAGTTTCTGGTGATGTCATTTGGACTAGCGAATGTGCCAGCCACTTTTATAGACATAATGAACAGAGTGTTCAAGTAGTACTCAGACAAGTTTGTAGTTCTGTTCATTGACCATATTTTGGTTTATTCCAAAACTGAAAAGGAACATGCCCAAACATTTAAGGTTAGTATTAAAAATATTAATGAATAAGCAGTTGTATACTAAATTTTTGAAGTGTGAATTCTAGTTGGAAAGAGTTTAATTTTTAGGACACGTTATTGACAAGGAAGGAATTTCAGTAGATCCTGTCAAGTGGAAGCGGGGATAAATTGGGAACAACCAAGGACGCCGACGGAGGTTAGGAGTTTATTAGGCTTAGAGGGTTATTATCGAAGATTTATCAAGAATTTTTTGAAGATAGCAATGTCATTAACAAATTTGACGAGGAAGACGGTTAAGTATGTATAGACGAAAAAATGTGAGGAGAGTTTTCAAGAGTTGAAGAAAAGACTTAGTGAGGCACCTGTTAACTTATCAAACAATACGGGAGGTTTTACTATCTATAGTAATGCATCGTACAAGGGACTAGGCTGTGTGCTTATGCAGAACGGTAAGGTCATTGCGTATGCGCCATGACAGTTAAAGGATTATGAAAAAGGATACCCTACCCATGACTTGGAGTTGGTGGCGGTAATGTTTGCCCTTAATATTTAGAGACATTATTTATATGGAGAAAATGTGAGATATTCACAAACCATAAAAGTCTTAAGTATATCTTCACACAAAAGGAGTTGAACATGAGACAGATGAGGTGGTTAGAATTAATTAAAGATTATGATTATGAAATTCTATATCATCTTGGCAAAGCCAATGTAGCAGAAGATGCTCTATGTAGAAGGAGTAGAGAGAAGTTACTTGTATTAACAGACTAAGAAGAATTGGTAAAAGAAATTGCTCAAATGAAATTGGAGGTGAAAAATTCGAAGGACTCGAAGGAGAAATTGACGGAGATGGAAGCAAGTCCAACTGTATTGGACAAGGTTAAGGAGGCTCAAGATAAAGATGAAGAATGTGATAGAATAAGGAAGAGATTGGCTAATAGTGAAGGGGTCAAGTTCAAAGTTTATAACAAAGGATTGCTAAGGTTTGAAGAATGACTTTGGGTACCTTTAGTGCCTGAATTATGAGAAGAGATTTTACAAGAGACCCACAGTATGATTCATCTAGGTAGTACAAAGATGTATCAAGATCTACGTTAACATTTTTTATGGTCGGATATGAAGAAGGAGATTGCAGAATGGGTTAGTCGATGCCTAACTTATCAAAGGGTAAAGGCAGAGTATTAAAGACTTAGCGGGTTATTATAGCCGTTAGTGATTTCTGAATGGAAATGGGAGCATATCAAGATGGATTTTATGGTAGGACTTTCAGCAACACAAAAGGGATGCGACGCTATTTGGGTGATCGTAGATCATCTAACAAAGTCAGCGAACTTTTTGTCGATCATGATTATGTTCAATTTGCATCAGTTGGCTAAGTTATACATTAAAAAGATAGTTTTAAGATATGGAGTGCCGGTATCAATTGTGTCAGACAGAGATCCGCGTTTCACGTCAAATTTTTAGAGAAGTCTTCAAGAAAGAATGGGAATGCAATTAAGGTTGAATACCGCGTATCATCCACAGACTGATGGGTAGAGTGAGAGAACTATTCAGACATTGGAGGACATGCTCAGAGCCTGTGTGATAGATTTCAAGGGCAGTTTGTTGACTTGGTCATATTCCAATCTTGCGTTTTGATGATGACTTTATGTTGAAACTAAACTGTACAGTTTTGTAGCTATAGTTTAAAGCAGTATACTAAATTTATTAATGTAACAGACTGGATAGCTATAGTAGCCATCAAAATTGACACTGGATTAATACAACAAACTAAATCAATGCAGCAGATTTTTCATGTTGTTCCGAACTGAAAATTATGAAGATTCATCTTGGACTTCTAGGTTTTCATTGTAAGATCCTAGCTCTAATCATACCTCAATCAAAGCTCTAGAATTTGCATTATATTTTGCATTGCATGGACATAAGCGCGAGAGTAATTAATTCATAATTATGAAAATAATTAAATTAAGCTTTCTATAATAACTAAATAGATTGAGCTTTCCATAAATTAGTTAAATGAATGAACAAATCAATTTCCATATTCTCATAATTGATTGGTCTAATCAATTTTGAAAAGCTAATTAATTAGTTCTTCCCATAATAAGATGAGTTAATTTGAAAATAGATTTTAATAGATACTCTCTAAATAAAATTTATTACCATAAGTTTTGAAATTGAGATTTCTAATTAATTAGGCTTTCTATAATTATCTTGATTAATTGAGTTAATTTATTTTCATATCATCATATCAATTAATCATATTATTTGGTTTTCTATAATCATGAAAATAATTAACTAATAAAGGAAACAAATAAATAATCTTTCAAAATCTAAATTTAGTAATATCCGTTTTTGCCGATTCTTTTTAATTGAGCTAAGTATAAAACAGATTTTGAAATGATATTTGTTTCTTGTAGTGGCGTTGACCATTATGAAGCTAAAGAGATTTCTTAACATGAAATTATGTTATCATTATGGAGATTACTTTATTACGTATGAATGAGTTGTTGTTTAGTAAAATCAATTAATTTAATATGATAAAGTAACAAACATGTTGGCTAAAGGGGAATGTGTTGTCATATTATGCTTTCCATTATTCATTTGAAGCTTTTAATTTATTAATCCATCTAGTTAAGCATGTCTACCAAAGAAGATATAATGGGTCATTATTTATTTAAGTTAATCGGAATCATATCATGGGCTTAAAATCTATAATCATATTGATTCTTTACATGCTTATTTCTAACGACAATTTTTTTTAGTATATAATGGCTATTGAATAAATGTCCGTATTTGAGCTGACCCACCGAGTTAGTAATACTTGAGTAATTCCATAAGTGATCAAACTATCTGTTGGAATTGATTCATCATCATATAAATTGTAGATTCCTTATATCATAGGTTTAATAAGGAAACTGGGGTATAACGGTTACATAATGGACTGAGATGTTAATTTAGACTTTACATGATTAAATAAGAATATATGCCTAACAGGAATATGATGGTATCATGTTCACTAATTTAGCATGAAATCAAATCGTTTCCAAAACTGTTTTGCTCTAACAGTAATAAGGCAAATGTCATGCAATCTGAATATTTTCATAAATGTAACGGCTATTTATTGTCATCACCACATATAAAGGTCTCTTTAAGTCGGGAAGGTACTGAATTGAATATATTGAACACAAGAAAAATACTGTGATGAATTTTCAATTCTTCATAAATAAACTTAAAGGGCTGCTTATATTCTTATTGTGAAGATTTATTCAAAAAGGCTGCTTGTGCTTCATCAAGTTTCTATTATTTTGAGCTTCTCTACTTTGCGCCTTAAATCAATGATATCTTTCTTTAACTTGATCATTACATATAGATTTAAGTCTTGATTTATTGATATAATTTTTTATTTGATCATAGTTTATTTTGTAATCATTTTCTAATTATTTTAAGGTTATTTAATAGACTAAGTGAGTAGTCTATTGGGTTGTTACAAACAAGTTTCAGGTGAGCATAAGTGTTCAAGGTGAGTAGAGGTACGCAAGGAGTGCATAATTTGCACAAGGTGAGCAAAGGTGCTCAGGGAGGATAAGTCCTCAAAGGTTGTGAGAATTTATTTTGTAAAAGGGGTTTAATTGTAAACCAAGTTGATCAATAAAAATGTCTTCAATGCTAGTTGGTATTGGACATGGATTAGGCCACTAGAATAGAGGTTAGAGGTCGAACCACGAAAAAATTCCTTGTATTTATGTGATTGATTTTGTAACTTTATTTGTTCATTGCATGCTTCAATTATGAATTACAAAATACATTATGAATACTTTGACATATGTATTTCATGAGAAAATTACTTATTCTAACTCAGGTCTTCATTTGGTACAAGTAAATTAATTTTCAATAGCATTGCAGTAAACAGTTTGTTGCCAGTATAATATAACCTGTTAAATTAGTTAATACAGTCGACTGTATTCGTAACAGATTTTTAAAACTACAAAAATTGGATATTGTTTGCTCCACACTTATTCAACCCCCCCTTCTAAGTGTGTCAATCTTAAATTTCACAGTTGGGAGGACCATCTACCTTTAGTAGATTTTACATATAATAAAAATTATCACACGAGTATAGACATGTCGCCTTATGAAACATTGTATGGAAGAAAATGTAGAACGCCCTTATGTTGGGATGAAGTAGGAGAACATCGACTGTTGGGACCAAAATTGGTTCAGCAGACTGTAGAGATTGTTAGAGTTATAAGAGCTCGTCTAGTAGCAACTCGAGACTGATAGAAGAAGTATGCAAATTTACATCGACAGAAGCGAGATTTTGAAGTGAAAAGTTTTGTATTTTTAAAAGTGTCTCCCTAAAAAGGGAAAATTAGATTTGGGAAGAAAGAAAAATTAAGTCCAAGGTTCATAAGACTGTTCGAGATATTGAAGAAAGTTGGTGAAATAGCATACAAGGTAGCTTTACTTCCTGAATTGGAACATATCCGTAATGTGTTTCATGTGTTAGTGTTGTGGTCATACAAGCCTGATTATAAGCACGTTATCTCATATGAGCCAATTCAAGTTAAGAAAGATTTATTGTATGAAGAAATTTCTGTCCAAATATTATATAGGAAAGATCATACTTTAAGAAATAAGGTTATACATTCTGTCAAAGTGCTATGGAGGAACCACAATGCCAAAGAAGCTACGTGCGAACTCGAAGAAAAAATGAGAAAGAATTATCTAAATCTTTTTGAGTAACATTGAATTTGTAATTCTAGGGACGGAATTCTTATAAGGGGATGAATGTAATGACCATGAATTTCATGTCACATTGTAATTAGAATTAAGTACTAATTATCAATTAAGTAAATTTTAGTGTTAATTAATTATGCTTTTATGTGATTGAATGGATATCTTAATGTATTTATGTATTCTTTCATTTATTACAGTGTAGCAAGAAAAGATAACTAATTAATTAATTAATTAAAGAAGAGTTCAAGTAATGAAATTAATGTAAACTAGTTAACATAGTAGCCCAATTGACTTTAATAAGGTAAGTCTAATTAGATTATGAGTTTTAATTAATAGACTTACAAATTAAAGTTCAAGATAATTAATTTTGTAGTCCATGGGCTCAATGTAATGGTTAGTCCATGTTATATTTCAACTAGCCCAATACTTATTTTAATTTCAAGTATCATAAATTAGTTAATGTTAGCCCAATAAAAGTAATTAATTTAGCCCAAACAAATTAAATGAATGAGCTCAATAGAATTAATTAATTAAATTAACCCAAAGTGAAGCCCAAAACAAAATCAAAATTTGTCAATGTATATATATAAGAAAAAAAATCACAAATGGTAGGAAAAAGGAGCATTTGGCTGGCCAAAAAGGAGGGGGCCCACTTGGGTGGAGTGTGGTTTTAAGATTGAGTGAATTGCACACTTGTGGTTGCTTGATTTGTTTGATAGCTTGTTTGTTCAAATTTCAGTACTAGAAATTCCTTAATTCATGGAGAGCTAAGGATAAGAGATAAGATGAGTTGGGGATTATATAGACTTATACAATGTGTATGTATATATTTTGAATGATGAGTTTGTTCTATAAATTGAAGGGAGGAAAGAATTGCTAGATTTGTTTGTTCATTTGCTTCATTTTACTAAGTGTTGTAGAGAGAGTTCTAGAGAGCTTGAGAGAACAAAAGTTCAAGTGAGTTTGTAAGATGGATCATTAAAAGTGTAGATTAAAGGTAAAAATGTATGTTACCTAGTTTCACAACCTATTTTGGAAGAAAAAGGAAGAGAGCATCCAAAACCCTAATATTTAAAAGTTCTCTACACCTTAATCTTTTGTTTTTATGGTTAATATTTGTTATATATGTCTTAGACATGATTGGTTGTAGGAGAAATTTATGTGTTGTGGAACCATAAAGGGTTCGAAGGTATAAGGGAGGATTTTTGATGGATTTATATGTGAACTATGTGTATATATGTATCAATATGTATATTAAGTGATTTTAATGATCAAAAATATATTTTGATGGTTCAAAACCTATTTTCAAACTCTTAAATGCTAAAACTATGATATATATGCAGATCCATGGTTTAGTATGTTATTATGTGAAATATGTTTTAAAATAAGTTATGGGTGCTATTTTTATGAGCTATATGGCTTGAAAGATAACTTTATGAGTTGTAAGAATAAATCAACTTAAATCTTTGAAAAATGTAATGAAATGTGCAAGTTATGGTCTTTGTGGTTAAACATGTCGTTTTTGAAACCCTAATTGATCGATCTTAAATTTTGTGTTAAAAATATTTTCAAAATTATGATCGATCCATGGAATATTGAAGAACAAGAAGTTAAGAAGCTAACAAATCTGATTTAATGTCATTTGAAGCTGTATAACATGTTTTATTGAAAATTGAATCAAAGTTGTTCAAATTGAAAAATCTAAAAAAAATTAAAAATGGTATTCTGCTAGTGGGAGCTGCAGTGCCGCCTGGCAGTTATAAAATGGGTGCTGCAGCGCCGGGTTGGATAATTCAATTTTATTTAATTGTTTTCGGGTCGAGTCATAGAAAACAGGTCGAGTCAGATTCTTTGAGAATGAAATGAGTGATAAAATATAATTTAATATAATATTAATATTTGACACAAATTAAATAATTATAATATTATTAAATGGATAATAATCTTAGTAAAGGTATAAAATATTATTAAATGATTAATAATATTAGAAAACTAATAAAATATTATTAAGTGAATAATAATATTAGAAAATAAATAAAATATTACTAAATAATTAATAATATTAAAACCTCAATAAAATATTATTAAATAATCAATAGTATTAGAAAATTAATAAAATATTATTAAATGATTAATAATATTAGAAACTCAATAAAATATTATTAAATGATTAATAATATTAAAAAAATTATAAAATATTATTAAAGGATTAATAATATTAAAAATGAATAAAATTTTATTAAATGATTAATAATAATAATAAAAAATTGATAAAAAATTATTAAATGATTAATAATATTAGAAAATTTATAAAATATTATTAAAAGACTAATAATATTAAATAAAATGAATAAAATATTATTAAGTAATTAATAATATTAAAAAAATTAATAAAAAATTAATAAAATGAGAAAATAAAAAAATATTATTAAATAATTAATAATATTATAAAAGAGATAAAATATTATTAAATAATTAATAATATTAAACAAGAGTTTAAAGAATCTTAAATGATTAATATTTGTGTTAAGTGATTAAAATATTATCGAAGGATGATAATATTTTTAAGTATTTAATGTATTACTAAATATTTAATTATGTGATTAAATATTAGTAATTTAATATGCATAAAGGTTATTAACATGAACCAATATGTGATACTAATTGGAATATCAACCTTATCAATTATTATGTCTTTCTAAATGAAGTAGATTTAATTGCATTAGCAATAGTTCGCAGACCAGACAAGTTTTCTAACCTAGAACTTGTATTTATATTGCAATTATTTTAAGTAGTATAATTATTGAAAATTATACTACATCGTTAATGATTATTGTTATTCGTACATAGTGCAATTCAAATCTTTAAAGTTCATATTGATTCATGAAGTGTTTAAAAATTAGTCTATGTTAATTGTTCAGCTAGACTTAGCATGTTAAATTCATTCACTTGAATAGTTTTCAAAGCTTATCTAAACCAATAATTAGTGTGGACTCATATAATAAGACTGGGAAAGAACAACCCTTTAACAATGGGATTATTATCGAAAAACCGAGCCTGCGTAAGATGTCTAAATGATATACGTATACATATAGGTAGAAAAGGTTGATCCCCTAGAATACTAAAACAATAAAAGAGTCAGATAAAATTCTTATTTACCTTAAAATAGTTCATGGTCCTAAGTGGCCACTTAGCAGTAAAGACTGAAATATTCCTTTTAAATTAGAACTTAATTCTCTTTCCATCATAATTATAATATGTTGTTGAAATCTCAAAAATTAGTTCTATTCAATCATGATATATTATTTTTGTATTTATTATTCTTAAACTTGTTGAGCAAGCAAGTTGCTCACCCTTACTATATCATGAACTAGTTTTTAGCTAAACCTGAGTGCTCCAAGAAAGACAAAGGCAAGGGAAAGGTCAAAGAGTAGAATTACATGCTAGAAGTGAAACTAATATGCAAACAAACCAATCATATTTGATATGATGTAGCATGTACTTTGTAATCTTATTCATTTATGAATAAAAAATTATTTATACAAAGCCATTTTCTTTATCCATATTTAATAGATAATATTAATTGTGATAAATCCATAGTTGTTGAGCAATGCTTTTATAATTATGATGATGATCGTGCTAATGAGATCTATATTCAAGATAATTCAAAACTAAAATTATTCTTAATCGTGTTGTTGAGATTTAAAAAGTGTCTATGCTACTTGTTTCGGCTAGACAAAAATATTTTAACATCAAAATGTATTTCAAAAGAATCATCAATGCACCTTTTAGCCCAGTGTAGATGTGATGAATGACGGAATGCTCAACGTGTTGTTGAGACGGTGGGGTACTATTTCGTCATAAGATGATTCAACACCATAAAGTATGGTATAGGAATTATTAACGACGAAATTCTCAACGTATTGTCAAAATGATGCGGTAACATGAAGTCATAAATGATTTTGGATTTATGAAGGTATGTCAAAGCTATAAGCCAATGCCATTTGACTCGGCTAGACGTTTTGAAAAGCTTTGGCACGATGAATGTTTTAAAATTTCTGCGGATTATAAATTGTTAAAAGTAAGTTTATGCTAATTGATCTAGCTAGACAAGCATTGAAGAAATATAAGTCTAAGCTATTAATTCAACTAGACAAATTTTAACATATATTTATTGAATTCGTATTCTTTGAAAGTTATACTTAATCAAATTACTTTTGAATGAATCCTAAAGCTAAGATAAACAAAGAGATTAAGAATATTACAGGTAGATCGAATGGTCACCTGGCATAAGAAACACGGGCATGACAGATTGTTCTACTGGCGTGCCAAATTACCGATTAAATATACATCACTTTAATGACAAACTGATCCACTGTCAGGGTTTGCAATATGAAGTACTCGAGGAGCGAAGTACTGTAAACCAGGATAAATGTTCATTCAGCATATCATGAAAGTTTTTCCAAAATAAAAATTTTGAATTCCTCTACTCTTATGAAGATTGGATGGTAGGATGGGGTAGTATTATTTAAATGTGAGTGATAATGAAAGTAATAATTATGAAGTGAAGAAATTATGAATTGTGATGGATTAGAAAATTTGCAATGTTCAATGACTACGAGAAAGGAAGGAAAGAAAGATATGTGAAATGAATGTAAAGTAATTGTGTAAGTTGTAAATGAACGAGATATTTGTACATAGAAATTTTGAGTACGAAATTTTTGAAGGAATGGTGAATGTGATACCTCAAGATTTTTGGAGTAATTCCAAATAAGGATTACAATGGAATTAAGTAGATTTAGTTGGTAAATTAAATTTGTACAGAGATGGTAATGAATTGTGTTAATTTAAAATAATTGAAAAGTAAATAAATTGTTTAAAAACAATTTATTAAGAATGAGAGAAATTTCATATAAATGTACAATAAATTGTACAAAAGAATTGTTGTGGAAGTGCAGAAATTTTGATTTAATAGTATACGTGGTAATGTGAGATATATAAATGAAATTTGTATATATATACATATATGTGTGTTTATGTTAAATTGAAATTATAAATTTCATTAATTATGAAAATTAAGGGATTAATAATTAAATTAATCCAAAATTAAATAAAAAGTGAATGTGGAAGTTAGAAAAATTAGAAATATTGATTATTTAATTAATCAATAAATATGGTGAAGGTTTAAAGATTATTTAAGAGGAGGAAGTAATTTTATAAATTATATACTAATAAAGTATATAATTTATATAAGAAAATTAAAGTAAAATATTATTGGAGAAATAATTATATAAATTATATAAGAATTATTATATAATTTATATAAGATGATTAAATTAATGAGAGGGTTAATAAATGTATAATTTTGGAGGAATTTAAGAAATTATTTAAGAAAGAAAAATGTAAATAGATACATTATACAATATTAAATTATATAATTTATATATAAAGAAGTTAATGTAAATATTAAAGAAATAAAAATAAATGAGAAAAATGAATGTTCTAAGTTATTAAAAATTATGTTTATGTATAATAAAATTTTTATGACTTTTATGAGAGATAATATTTCAGAAACGTGAACATGTCCTAGACGCGCCCTCTCCCTTTTAAGATAATACTCAGCATGTCCTAGACGCGCGGAAATTACGGTTATGCCCCTGAACTTTCTTAAAAATGACCAGAGTGTCCCTAGAGTTTCGAAAATTACCAAAATGTCCCTAGAAAGTGATTTTTAATTAAATAAATGTTTAAAAATTGTTTAAAAATTATAGAAAAATACTAAAAGTATAGAAATGATATTTGGACATTAAATTTAATATTTTTGTAAAAATATTAAATATTGAGGATTAATAATTAAATGTTTAAATATTAATCTAATAAGGTTACAATTTAGAAAATAGTTAAATAAAATTTTCGAACAACCAAATATGATAAATTTTATCTGATGAGCCGGGTTGTCCGCATTAAAGGTGTTGATATTAAGTTATGTTAATATTTTACGAGACGAGGTTAATTTAATTAACCATATTATTTATTAATTGACCCAGTACCCTAAAATAAATCGACAGGTATGATTAATTACATTATAGATGGTATTAATTAAGGAAATTAATATCATAAAGAGATGAATAATTATTATTTGATTATTTTATGATCATAGGTTGTACGAGGAGCATGGTTAAAAGGGTATTTATTATTTAATTCCACAATTCAGACAAGTTCTTCAGTCCTTTAATGTTAAATGTGGTTTGTTATGATATGGTAATACTTGTTCAAATGCATATAAATTATGTGTTATGTGATATGTGAATAATATGACAACAATGTGTACTTTGTGCAACAATGTGAATATTTGTGAGATATAATGCTTGAGTAGAAGCACAGCACAGGATGTATGACACACACAAAGCATGTTATTCTATGTGCTATGTGAAGCATGAAAGGTGTAAACTGTTGAACTTGTTGAGCCGTTGTGTTCATTACTTGCTTAATATACACTTTTGCAGGGAAAGAAATAAATTTCAAAAATATCGAATTATTTTAGAGAGGGATCAACTAAGAAGGTTGTAAATGATATTGTTATATTCAATGTGGTAAATTGCAAAGTTTATATTGACGTTTTGTATGTACATATAAATTGGATCCGGACAAGATGAATATAGTTGAATTATGAACTGCGGTAGTTCAAGATAATGGTTACGATAGAGACTATTATATATTTAATTATGGATCATGAAACAAAGAATATTGTATGGATATAAACAACATCGAATATGATTGTTGAGCTTTACAATGCTGATGATAGAAAGAAAAAGTAAAGGTTGCGATCCAGAGATTAGGATCGAGAAATTAAGATTTTAACTGTCCAAATAATTTAATACAATGATTAAATTAAGAAAAAGAAAAAAAATTATACCGAAATATTTGGTAATTGATGATTTATAAAATCAATAAAGGGTTAACTAATATAATTAAAGATTTATTAACGGACAGAAATTTGGACGTAATAAAAATAATGTATGATAAACATAAAATTTAAGGTAAGAAGGTTGGTCGAATTTCGAGGTCGTTACAATTTTAAATATTAATCCTAAATATTTAATATTTTTACAAAAATATTAAATTTAATGCCCAAACATCATTTCTATACTTTTAGTATTTTTCTATAATTTTTTATAATTTTTAAACAATTTTTAAACATTTATTTAATTAAAATCACTTTCTGGGGGCATTTTGGTAATTTTTGAAACTCTAGGGACACTCTGGTCATTTTCTGAAAAGTTCAGGGGCATAACCGTAATTTTCGCGGGTCTAGGACACACTGGGTATTATCTTAAAAGGGCGAAGGCACGACGGTAACTTCACTGCGTGGCCGATCGTCGCGCATTGCGCGCGACCTCCCCTTACCAGCCAAACGACGTCATTTGGCGTCTGCTTCTGGAAAGTACCGCCGCGCATGGCGCGGCCCTAACTTCTTAGCTCCCAAAACGACGACATTTCATTTTCGCGTCTAGAAAAAAAATGGCTGCTGCGCAAAGCGCGACAACCCCTTTTTTTTTCTTCCTCTTCTTCCCAGTGACAGTAACTAACTTTCCCACAATTTAATCATTTTCTACCATTTTTGCTCCCAATTTATATCACATAATTACTCTAAACATAATATAATTCTCATATATGCATCCTAAAATTATATAGAATAATTATTCTAATCGTTTACAATTTTTCCACATAATTCTTTTATCAACAAAAATAAACAAAATAAATCAAATAATTAATTTTTATACCTTCAAAGCTTGATTATGTGGGGATCCGAATTTTCATGATTCCTTTAATAATATCAAATGAGAATTTAATTGATAAAATTATCAAGGTTGTTAAAGAAATTATTATTTTATATGAATTAAGATATGTGATGAGATTTAAGTGATAAATTAAATATGTACAAAGATGGTGATGAATAGTGTTAATTTAAAATAATTGAAAAGTAAATAAATTATTTAAAAATAATTTATGAAAAATAAAAAGAAATTTCAGGCAAATGTACAATAAAGTATACAATTAAATTGTAGTGGAAGTATAGAAATTATGACTTAAAGGAGATGATATGGTAATGTGAGAAGTAAGATTTAAATATGTATATTTATATATGTGAATATTTAATCGATAATCTTAAATTTCATTAATTATGGAAATAAAAGGGATTAATAATTAAATTAATCCAAATTTAAATAAAAAGTGAATGAGGGAGTTGGTAAAGTTGTATGTGTTGATTTTAGATTTTATCAAGAATTTTGGAGGAGGTTTAGAAATTAATTGGGAAGGAAAAGTAATTATATAAATTATATAATAATAAATTATATAATTTATATAAGGAAATTAAAATAAGGTATGAAGAAAATAATAATTATATAAATTATATAAGAATAATTATGTAATTTATATAAGGTGATTAAATGGAATAAGGAAATTAAGAAATTATTTAAGAAAGGAGAATGTAAATATATAAATTATATAATATTAAGTTATATATAATTTATATATATAAAGAAATTATTGTAAATATTAAAGAAATTGAATAATAAATAAGAAAAATGAATGTCTTAAGTTATTAAAAATTATATTTATGTATAATGTAATTATTATGACTTTTATGAAGGATAATATTTTAGAAACGGGAACATGTTAGTGTAACATGTTGTCCAAGTAACGGAGTGAAAAATTATGAAAAATAATTTTTATAAGTCATATGAATTATATTATGAATTTTGGAGGTATTAACTACCTCATATAATTACATATATGACGTTATGCGTGTACAAAAATTGTCAAGTAAAATACCGAAAAAGGTTTTAATATTATTCATAAATCATGTTATGAATTTTGATAAATTAAAATAAATATTTTATATTTATTATATAAAATATTTATTACACGTAATAATTACGTAATGTAGTAAATATTTAATTTTTGCATGCATTGTGGTCCTTTGGAATTTTCGAGAAGCAAGGAAAGGCGGTGGAAGTGAAGTGTAATTAAAAGTTGTTTATACAAAATTATTATATATATATATATATATGGAGAGGGAAAGAACAAAGAAAAAGGAAAGAAAGGAAAAATAAATAAATTCTCCCCTCCATTTTCTCTTCCACCGAGCACCACCTCCTACCGCCACCTTCCACCACCCGACCACCATGGCTGCCCAGAAAGAGAGAGAGATTGGAGCCATCATGAGGAAGTTCTCTTTGGCTTAAAGAAGATATAAGAAATATTTATTTGGTTTATTTACAATTTATGATGATAAATTATTATTGTGGAAAAAAATTATAAATAATTAGAATAATGATTCCAAATAATTTTTGGATATTTATGTATGAATTATGTAATTTTTGAAATGATTTTGTGGTGAAAAATTGGAACAAAAATAATAATTTTTGCATGTTAGGTCTGTTGCCGGAAAGAAACGGGAAGAGAAAAAAAAGGGGAAAGCCGCGCATGGCACAACTGGGAATTTCTTCAGAAACGCGGCCCAAAACGACGTCGTTTTTGGGCGCGCGTCAGGGTGAGCCGCGCATTGCGCGGAGGCCAAAAACGACAACTGGAAACGACATCGTTTTGATGGCGTCGACAGAGGCAGGGTCGCGCATGGCGCGACCGACAGCAACGCTGAAAATTACCAGCATGCCCCTGCCCTTTTCCGTTAATACCGAATGTGTCCTTTAGCCACGAAAATGACTGAATTGCCCCTGGACTTTTCAGAAAATACCGGATGTATCCCTAGGGGCGTGGAAATTACGGATAAGCCCCTGAGTTTTTTTGTTAATGTCGATCATGTCCCTAAAGCTACGGAAATTACCAAAATGCCCCCAGAATTAGTTTTTAGTGAAATAAATGTTTAAAAATTGTTTAAAAATTATAGAAAATTATAGGAAAATACTAAAAATATAGAAATGATGTTTGAGCATTAAATTTAATATTTTTGTAAAAATATTAAATATCGAGGATTAATATTTAAATATTTTAAATATTAATATATTGAGTTTAAAGGTTAAAAAATGATTTAATGAAAATCTGGACAATCGAATATGTTAAAATTTTATCCGATGAGTCGGGTTGTCTGTAGTGAAGGCATTGGATATTAGGTTATATTAATATATTGAAGGATTAGGTTAATATAATTAACCATATAAATTAATAATTAGCCCAGAAATTATATTAATTAATTCAATTAATATCATAAGGAGTTAAATAATTATTATTTGATTATTTTATGGTCATAGGTTGATCGAGTTAAGTGTTTGAGCTATCAATTTATTGTTGAACAAGCCAGACAAGTTCTTCAGTTCTTTAATGTTAATTATTGTCTGTTATGATATGTAAATACTTGTTTAAATGCATATAAATTATGTGTTATGTGATCTGTGGATAATATGACAACTACGTGAACTTTGTGCAATGATGTGGGATATACTGCTATAATAGAAGCACAAGCACATGATGTATGACATACACTGAGTATGTTAAGGTATGTGCTACGTGAAATATAAACTGTTGAACTTGCTGAGCTGTTGTATTCATTACTTGTTTAAAATAAACTTTGGCAGGATAAAGAAATAAGTTTCAGGAATATCGGATTAAGTTTGAGATGAGTTGCCTAGAAGGTAGAAAACGTAATTGTTATATTGTTAATAATATAATTCAATGTGAGAAATTTGTTTATTTATTGTGATGAATTGTATGTATATATAAGTTGAATCTGGATATGATAAAAGTTCAATTATGAACTGTGATTGGTCAGGATAATTGTTACGATAGAAATTATTATATGTTTGATTACGAATGACGCAACAAGGAATATTTGTATGAAAATAAATAACAGTAAATTTTAAATGATGAGTTTTATGATACGTGTAAAAGAAAGAAAAAGTTAAGGTTGCGATCCAGGGACTAGGATCCAGATGTAAAGCTTTTAAACATCCAAATATTTTAATACAACGATTGAATCGAGAAAAAAGAAAATTTTGTATGAGAATTTTGATAATTGATGATTTTAAAATCAATTATTGGATTAAAGAAGGAGATTAAAAAATTTATTAACGGACCGAAATTTGGACGTAAGAAAAATAATGTTTCATAAATAAGAAAATTAAGGTAATAAAGTGGGTCGAATTTCGGGGTCGTTACAGATTATCCTTCCATGAAAGCACCAAATAATTCCTCTCTTTTTGGTTGGTTATGGTGGTCGCCGGTGGTGGGTGGTGGTGTTCAGTGGAAGGAGAAATATGAGATGGTTTTTTTTTTTTTTTTCCTTCTATTCTTTTTCATCCCTCATATATATATATAGCCTTATCATGTGAATTGTTTATAAAAAACACTCAAGTCCACCGACTTATACATGCAACCGACTTTGGCTTATTTCGGATAATAACATGCGCAATTGAAAATTTAATACACTACGTAGTTATTTCGTGTAATAAATATTTTATATAATATATATAAAATATTTATTTTAATTCACTAAAAATCATAACATGATTTATTATTAATATTTATACCTTTTCCAAGTCCATTACTTGATAAAATTTATACACGCATAATGACATGCATGTAATTATATGAGGTAATTTATACCTCCAAAATTCAAAAAATAATTCCTATAACTTATAAAAATTATTTTTCATAATTTTTTACTTCATTACTTGGACAACATGTTACATTAACATGTTCACGTTTCTGAAATATTATCTCTCATAAAAGTCATAAAAATTTCATTATACATAAACATAATTTTTAATAACTTAAAACATTCATTTTTCTCATTTATTTTCATTTCTTTAATATTTACATTAACTTCTTTATATATAAATTATATAATTTAATATTATATAATTTATATATTTACATTTTTCTTTCTTAAATAATTTCTTAAATTCCTCCAAAATTATACATTTATTAACCCTCTCATTAATTTAATCATCTTATATAAATTATATAATAATTCTTATATAATTTATATAATTATTTTTCCATTAATATTTTACTTTAATTTTCTTATATAAATTATATACTTTATTAGTATATAATTTATAAAATTACTTCCTCCTCTTAAATAATCTTTAAACATTCACCATATTTATTGATTTATTAAATAATCAATATTTCTAACTTTTCTAACTTCCACAATCACTTTTTATTTAATTTTGGATTAATTTAATTATTAATCCTTTAATTTCCACAATTAATGAAAGTTATAATTTCAATTTAACATAAACACACATATATGTATATATATACAAATTTCGTTCATATATCTCACATTACCACGTATACTATTAAATCAAAATTTCTACACTTCCACAACAATTCTTTTATACAATTTATTGTACCTTTATATGAAATTTCTCTCATTCTTAATAAATTGTTTTTAAACAATTTATTTACTTTTCAATTATTTTAAATCAACACAATTCATTACCATCTCTGTAAAGATATAATTTATCAACTAAATCTCATCACATACCTTAAATCATATAAAATAATAATTAATTTACACAACCTTGATAATTTTATCGATTAAATTCTTTTTTAATTTTATTAAATAAATCCTGAAAATTCGGATCCTCACAAATTGACTCATCACTTCATGTTCCTACATTCAAATCGACTCATTAGATAACAAAATCTAATTTAGGTAGGACACACTAGTGAATGATTCTATTCATCTCTCCCCTTCTAATTCTAACCCTAGATCTCTATTAAGACCATATCCCTAAGCTCTGATACCAACTGTGACACCCCCAAATCTGGGCCCGCACAACCCAAACTTTAGTTGTCAAAATACATAATAACTATTACAATACAACGTATAACGTACCACAATATAGTATTTAAATAATACACAACTAAGTCTTCATTATTATTGTCACACTATTTTACAACTTATGAAGACTAATACAGCTACAACTCGGACATTCACTCCATCCCCCGACTAGACCCAGCTACTCTCTTATCTCCTGTTGAAAAACAATGCAACAAAAGGAAGGGGTGAGCTCAAATAGCACAGTAAAGAATATCATGACTACGATAATGACAAATAAATTATCGTTAGCCTTCAACAGTTGAGTTTTTGATAGAATAATTTAAACAACAAGTTTTAATTCAACAACTGCAATTAAGTTCTTAAACAAAGTTCAGATAAATAACTGCAGCAGAATAACAACCATTAGAAAAATCATATGAACCATATTCCTAAATGTGTTAAGAGGGTTTACTAAATCTATAAATAAGAGAATTTTTATTATGGATTAGGGTTACAAACATACACTTCTATAAATTTTGGAAGAGTACTCACATATTCTCTAGAGAGAGAAAACTAGGATTTGTCATCACCCACTTCTTGAATTGTTATTATTCCTTGGTGGATCACCTCTAGAAGCCAAATACTTGGGTGGCTAACGTTGATCATTGAAATCCAATCAGTGAAATTCAAGGAGAACGTGAAGAACTTGGAGTTAAACTTGTACCCATTGAAACTTTGAGGTCTACAAGGGTATATCTCTAACTTTTTCTTTATTAATTAATAGTTGCACATAAAAGTCGATCTTGGATTATGGTTTGTAAAATTTTAAATTTGATTTTACCATAATTACTCTATTTTATGCAATTTGATTATATATCTATGAATTTTTACAAACTAAAAATGACAACAAGAGTCAAACTTTATGTAAATTATTAATTATTTAAATTTTATATATGTATAAGTATATATTTAGAATAATTTATTGGATATAATTAGTTGTATAAAATTATTTTATTTTTAAAAGGTTTCAAATCGAATGATTACAGAATTGGTGGGTTGCTTTAGTGTTCAATGTTTTTCAATAATGCATAGCTTCGGATTATATATATATATATATATATATATATATAGAGAGAGAGAGAGAGAGAGAGTAAAGTTCAAGAGCATATCTCCTTAAATGATATACCTAGTATATCTCCTTTAACGACGGACCCAACAACGATTTGGTCTGTCGACATAGATTCGTTCGTCGCTATATGTTTGTCCGTCACGATATTTTATCTATCGCTAAAAGTTTTAGCGATAAATGAACCTATAGTAACGGATCAAATTGTCGCCGAATTTATCGCTAAAATTGATATACTATTTAAGGAAATATACCCTTAAATCAAGTCATATATATATATATATATATATATATATATATATATATATATATATATATATATATATATAGCACTTTTCGGCAAAGTGGAGTGATAAAGCAAGTTTTGGAAAAGTAAAAAAGCAGCAGCCACTGTTTCGGCAATTGGCAAGCAACTTTTCGGATTGGTTTATAATATATATATATATATATATATATATATATAGTAGATTGGTATTGAATCATTCATGCTTTTTCGGTACAGCAACGAATGTTAACAAGCTTGTCCCCAATTTAGTGTCACTACCGAATTTAAAAAGGCAACAAAACAGCCCACAGTTTTGGTGAATATATATTATATATATTGGATTGATTTGGTATCATATATATATATATTAATATTACCAAATTGAACTCACTGTTTCGGCAGTTCATTTAGCAGCCCGGCCACTAAACGTTTTGGATATATACATATGTTATATGATTCCCATCCACTTGAATCATGCTAATGATTACCGAATTCCTGCATTGATTCGGTTTTGGAATATATATATATATACCAAAACCGATTATTTATATATATATTAATTAGTCAAATAATTTAATAATTTAGTATAAATTTTAAATTTTCAAAATAAAAGAGTTTATTTTGAATAATTTTGAAAAAATAATAATAAATTGTTTATTTTAAATAATTTTATAATTAAAATAAAATATTTATGTTAAATATGAAATTAAATTTCATGCAACTTTAATTGTTCATTAAATGATACTAATATATATATATATATATATATATATATATATATATATATATATATATATATATAATGTTTTATTTAATTCATTCAATGAATATTATTTATTGATATATATGATAAATAAATATGATTGATTATGAACTGTTGACCAATAGATTGGATTTATTTTTGTGAATGCATGAATGAATGAGTTTTATAAATGGGGTTTGCGTACCTTGTCTTTCTAATTTTTCTTATATATAATTTTATCTTCCTCCTATGTATTTTTCCTTGACTGTTGATCAAGGTTTCTATTTATTATAAATAATTTATAATATGATTAGTTTGAATTATTTTGAAGAATTGGAGTCAAGAAACAAGGAGCGCATGAAGACCCGTTTGTAATTGAGCCTGAATTTAAATGTAATAGTTACATTTAATTTAATTTATTCTTGCACCCTAGGTTTGACCTCTTGGTTTACTCAGTAGCTCTAGTGAACCAAATTAGAATAAAAGTTCATAATCAATCCAAGTAGAATCTAATATTCTATACGTACATGCTTAATATATAATTATTATATATTATCCAAAAATGTTTCGCATGTTAAATAATATAACGCGTATTTTATATATATATGTGTGTGTGTGTGTGTGTGTGTGTGTGTGTGTGTGTGTGTGTGTGTGTGTGTGTGTGCATACGCGCTACACAAGATGAGACAATTAATAACAAACCCCTCAAAGTAAATTATATTAAGTTATAACGTTCAAAGATATTTGGAATATCGAACGTCGCTTTCTAGTATGATAAAACGATAGAGTATCAAATACTTAATATAAGATTATTTGAGATGCTATTTTATCACATTGGATGCTTATAATGAAATTGAACATTACTGTTTTGTTGTGCACACATAAGGACGATATTTTTCTATTCACTAATATTGAAGTGCTAGATTTGACTTAACTTAGATAATTTTGATTTGGATGTGTACACACATGATCATAATAATCTAAGAGGCAAAATACAAGGAGTTACATGTTGATGTAATTAACAAGGAGTTGTCTACCTATTGAATAAACTATAGTTTGTTGTGCACACACAAGACTATACTTATATCGATGGGATCTTTTTCTCACTAGCAAATTTTAATTAGATTTGTTAAACTATATAAATAGAGTAATATAGCTTGATGAAAAATAGTGGAAGATACCAATTTAAATAAACACCTAATTTATTTTGATAATTAATAAAATGAATATATGCCAAAATGTTGTTTATTTTCCACATGCAAAATTTTACAAATGTCAAACTCACTATTGTAACGACCCCAAAAATCTGGACAATTCAACTCTCGACTTCGGTCGTTATCAATACGTCTAGCTATAAATTTTCCATCATCATTCGATGCTTAAATTAGTAAGATGCGGAATACTTTAAACTTTTCTGTTTTCATTCATTATTTCCCCGAATCATAACCTTTATCATTTACATATTCTCTAAATTTTCCTAGAGTAATTTTAATAAATGTTATATCTCAATTAAATAATCAATTACATATTGTCGACGCCGGAAAAATCGTTTCGTTTTTTATTAATTGCCCTTTCCAATTTTAGCCTTTGGATTAAGATGTGATTTTGAAAAGGGTCGGCTTGAGTGTCGACGTGATTTTTGAAAAATCAATTTTATGATGAGCCAATTGACCAGAGCCGCCAGTTGGTATAATTGAAATGGATGTACCAACTCATCCAAGTTTTGTTTTCGTAATCGCAGTGACTCATATGTGACTCTGAATTAATTGGTCCGCAAATCGAAATTCATAGAGTTCGGGGGCTTACTTAAGCGAGGGGAAGGTGTTAGGCACCCCCCGACTTCCGTGAAAACACGGTTACCGCGATCATGATATTTTTCCTATCATTTTAAATCCTAAAATGTGTGTGTGCGCATGTGTGTGCGTGTGTGCCTAAATGAATGTCGTTGGAATGCTTTATTTCTTGAAAGTACTTCTGAAATCTCGTTGACCTTATGCATGAAGGATTCGATTCGTTTTGAAAAGTTCATTTTTAGGCTTTCGTTTTGATAACAAAATCTTTAATGATGACATTTATAAAACAAGGTTTTCGAATCCTTCGTCAAATAGGAATGGAGCTCATCCGATACTTGCGATTTTATTTTTAGCCTACGAGTGATCTAATATCCTACTTTGCTTGATTTTATGAAAATCTTCGTTTTTTCATTCCCAAAATCATTTTCTCGTGTCGAAAGGAAAAACCAAGCATCAAAATAACGTTGGAGCTATTCATGGACATGTGAGCTATCAAAATAACCCCGAACGCCCACAATCGCACATTTAACTATTATAGGGCCTTAAACCCGATTTTTGGTGTCGATATCGCTTTAAGGCCCAAAAGATACATTTTACATCGAAATGACTAATAACAAGAATCACAATTAACCCAACAGTCCATCTTCGGGATTCTATTAAAAGCCTTGAATCGGTATTTCAGGGCATTAATTTCATCCCTAGGCTCACAACCGCAATATCACAACAATATATTAAAACTAATCAAAATGCCCACACGAACGTCATCGGAAGGCTAGGCCGTAAAAATGCACGCAACGTGCTCCTTAGCCCACCTCAATCCGGCTAATTTTAATGAATCAAACCCCAAATATTGCAATGAGGTCAATCCAATAAAATCATATTTACTCAATTAAATGAAATCTAGATCTTATAACCAGAGCTCACATAGGTGAGTCCAAATTATAAATCTAACCCAACAACGCAATTATAACCGGTAGAAATGCTCAGATAATACACGGAATCAAATATCAAATAGCCCAATTCAACAAAATAACAAAATAAACGGTAGATTTATTACAATAAAATTGAAATCGTACAAATCAAGCTTTTCACCTAGAACTTGGAAGAAGAGCCGAGAGAAGCCTTAATACATCGTGGATCTAGCTTTTGACACCCAAAGATTACACAAAATAGACTAGATCTACTATTTATAGCACTTTCTCTAACTAGACTAACACTCTCTCACTCTATAATCGGATTTCTCTCTCTTTTTTCCTTTCCCCGTCGCCTCCTCTCTTTTCTTTTTTCTCTCCGTCTGCATCTGATGAAAAATGATACTGGAAGTGGCGATGTAGAACTCAGATCTTGGCCGCAGGTGCAGCTGCGACCAGCTGCAGTTCCGTCTGCGGCCGGCTTTGGTGCTACCTCGATTTTCGTGTACTGATGTCGGTCTTTCATTTTTTCGCTGGAAGACTCGTATTTTGTAATCCGGGAATCCCTGGGAAACGTGCTATATTGTTCTGGGAAGCTCGTTTGGAGGGCTGCGACTTGATATAGAATTTGCTCTTTGTGCTTGACTTCCAGGGGGCGCTGCCCCCTTCCACCCCCGACTACCGTAAGGGTAGTGGGCATTAGTCGTCTTTTGTGATCAAATTAGGTTCTTCTGGATCAATTGTTTGCCTTGCCTCAAGTAACCTGATGCTCGATGTTCGTTGTGGCGGCTTTGAGCGTAAGTCGTTGGGGTCCACCTTCCTTTTCGTATGTCGGGTCAAATGACGATTTTGCCCTCCTGTCAGGGTTAGTACACAAGTGCAAATTTTGGGTGTCTACACATATCAAATAACTTAAAATTTACAACTTAACATCAAACCAACCTCATAATTTATCAAGTACATCATTCGAAACTTTAACACAATTCATAATAGTATCAACTCAGCTAAAGTATTTAAATCTTCATGTGTTAGTCCTGCTCCATTTCATTCAATCAACATATACCGTTGTCTTAAATTCTTAACCTGCAAAAATGGTTATTTGCATGATTGAGCTCAACAGCCCAGCAATTCTAACAGTTTTCATGCACCATGTAACACATAAGTAACATACTCAGATTACACATCATAATCATTAAACTAACATATCATACATGCTTCAGTTCACGTAACTAAAAGAAGGATCGAGTTCCTTATCCAATCAGCATTCTTTATTCAATTAATGTAGTCATAAATTGACTTTAACGTTTCATGATAACAACACATGTAATATCTTTGCAATACATATTAAAACAATTCATCACCAAGTACACATAGCAAATAAGAACTGAAAGACTTGTCTTGCTTGCGTTACTCCCTTTAAGCTTATGAAACCTCCAAATTTGGTCTCTTATACTAACTCGTGACTTTATCGTTCCATGTAATACCTTTTGATTTCTTCTTTAGACTAGATAGATGATAGAAATTGCTTGATTATCCTCCTTCTTTGATTCTCTAGAGCTCCTCTTCTCCTTCTTGGTGGTGGTTTCAGGTGGAAAGTAAAACCAAAAGAGAGAGAGTGTTTGTGTTAATTTTTTTTATGCGTAAATTGCTCCTTCCTTTTTTTTTTTTTTTTTTTGGTGGAATTACACAAATTGAAATACTTATCATGTCCACTGACTTCACCCACGCACACAACCAACTTTGGATTTCGGATAATTCACCAATATGCACAAATAAAAATTTAATACATTACGTAGTTATTTCGTGTAATAAATAATTTACATAATGTATGTAAAATATTTATTTTAATTTACCAAAATTCATAAATTGATTTATAAATAATATTTATACCTTTTTAAGGTACTTTACTTGACAAATTTTGTACACGTATAATGACATGCATGTAATTATATGGGGTATTTTATACCTCAAAAATTAATAAGATAACATATACAACTTGTAAAATTAATTTTTATACTTTTTCATCTTGTTACATGGACAACATGTTTAATTAACATGATTACGTTTCTAAAATATTATTTCCCATAAAAATTAAAATAATTCCATTGTCGACGTCGGGAAAATCGCCTCCTATTAATAATTACCCTTTCCAATTTTAGCCTTTTAATTATAAGAGGTGATTTTTTTCGGAAAAGATCGGCATAAGTGTCGATGAGGTTTGAAAGGTCAATTTTTATGATGAGCCAATTGACCAAAGTCGCCAGTTGGTATGATTGAAATGGATGTACCAACTCATCCGAGTTTTAATTTTCGCAATCGTGCTGACTCATGTGTGACTCTGAATTAATTGGTCTGCAAACTGAGATTCATAGAGTTCGGGGGCTTGCTTAAGTGAGAGGAAGGTGTTAGGCACCACCCGACTTCTGTGAAATCACGGTTACCGCAATTTGGATGCTTTCATATCCTTTTAAAATCCTAAAACGTATATGTATGTGTGTGTGCGCCTTAATGAAGATTTTTATTAGGTGTCGTTTTAGAAAAATAAGGGTTTTTTAAACTTTCGTTAAATAGGAATCGAGACTATACATTGCCTTTTAACAGTAGAGTAAAATTAAATGAAGGCAACTTCTAGGAGCTCTTTAACCCTATGCACCAAAGTTTAATAAAAAGACGTTTATCTATTTTTACAAAATCATTTTTTATGATGTTTAAAAAATGTTTGTAGCCTTTTCGTTAAATAGGAATAGACGTTCATTAAAACTCTCGATTTTAAGTCTCGTGATTCTAATACCCTAATTTGATTGCTTTTAGAAGGTCTTTATCGTTTTGCTCTTTTTTGAAATCACTTTTCATGTCGCAAATCAAATCAAGCATTCAAAAATGTGTCGGGGTTATTCATAGGCATGTGAGCTATCTAAATAACCCCAAAACACCCACAATCACATATTTCACTATTACGGGGCCTTAAACCCGATTTTGACTCGATATCATTTTAAAGCCCGACATTTACATATGTACAATAAAGGGCACATCACCGTAACTACATATACCAAAAATTGTCCATCTTTGAAATTTAATCACAATGATCTCATTCCTAGGCTCACAATCCCAAAACCACCACACAACAATAATATGGATACAATGGAAAACTCAATGACACTAGATTTACTACTACACCACAATAACCTAAAATAGCAAGTTAAAACACTATGAACTATGCATTACCATAATAAACTATATATCACCATATGGATATCATCGGGACATTAGGAGAAAATTTCGTTCCGACGGAACCCTCACTAATCATCCCTAATATATGGATCCTTACTAATACAACAAAGATACTACATTCAAACAACCCAATAACAAGAAATCATAAGGAGAAAACAAGCTAAAACTTAAAGAAATGCCCTTTTTCCACCTTGCAATACTTCAAGAATCGCTTTATACTTCACTATCAAATATATAACACGAGATTGGATAAATATTGAAGCTAAAAGAAGAGACAAACCCCCTTTTTCCCCAACCCGTGGGTTTCTCTCTCTATATTCTCCCTTTCTCTCTCTATTTCTATTTTTTCTTTTCTTCCTCCCTCTTCCCGGATGAAAAATGGACGTTGTATAGGTGACTGGAGGCAGTCGCAGACGCATCTGCGACTGGCCGTGTGTTTCCTTGAGCCGCAAAAACGCCCAAAAGTCTTTGGCCGCAAATACATCTGCAGCTGTCCGGCTTCCTTTCTTCGATTCTTGTGTCATGCAGCCTTAAATCATCATTTTTTTCTGTATTATTTGTATCTCGCAATTTGGGGACTATTGGTGGGATGTATTGACTATTTTGGTTCCTCTGGATAAATTCGTATCTCTGTATCGCGCAATTCACCATTCCCTCTCGCAGGCCGTGCGAAATGATGATTTTGCCCTCCTGTCCAGGTTAGTAGAAAAATGCAATATTTGGGTGTCTACAGCTGCCCCTCTTTATCATGTTTATACAATGCAATATGTAATGAACATGATAAAGAAGTAGACACTGGACGCATGATAATGACAGCATATATTAATGATGCAATAAGATATATGAGATGATGTTATGCCATATGCAACACGTTCATAAAGAGGTCAGTTCAAAGTTCTGAATGAACATCACTTGGGATTTCAATGGCATTTTTGTAATATTGCAATTTCAGGATTTTCAATGGCATTTTTGTAATTTTGAGCAGATTTTTAAAAATTAAAAAAAAAAGTTTATTTTGGGTGATTTTAAAAATCCTAAAAAATACAAAAATATAATAAAAATAAATAGTTCATTTTTACATGATTTTATAATTAAAATAAATGGTTTATTTTAAATATGAAATTAGATTTCATGCAACTTTAAATTGCCCATTAAATGATGCTAATACATATATGGAATGTTTTCTTTAATTCATGAGATGAATATTATTTATTAATATATATGTTGATATATATGATAATAAATGGGATTGATTATGAACTATTGACCAATATGATTGGATTTAATTTTAATTAAATGCATGAATGAATAGGTTTTAATAAATGGGGTCTGCGTACCTCGTCTTTCTAATTTTTCTTATGTATAATTCTATCTCTCTTATGTACTTCCCCTTGACTGTTGATCAAGGTTTCTATTTATTGTAAATAGTTTTGTAATAGGATTAATTAGAATTATTTTGAAGAATTGGAGCAAAGAAGCAAGGAGCGCATGAAGACTCGTTTGTAATGGAGCCTGAATTTAAATGTAATAGTTACATTTAATTTAATTTATTCTTGCACCCTAGGTTTAACCATTTGGTTTATTTGGTGGCTCGAATAAACCAAACTAGAATAAAAGTCCATAATCAATCCAAGTAGAATATAGTATTCTATATGTGCATGCTTATATATATATATATATATATATATATATTATCAAACATGCTTCGCATGTTAATTAATATGACGCGTATTTTATATATATATATGTGCATGCGTGCTAACAAAATGAGACAATTAATATTAACAAACCCCTCATGATGTAGAATAAATATTATTTATAAAATGAATTAAAATGTTTAATTCATGAATTAAAGGAGTTTAATTCAATTAAATAAAATTAGAATTGTTCTAATTTATTTATTCTACTACTCATAATATTAAGTTGTAACGTTCAAAGATATTTATTAAAAATATAAAACGTCGCCTTCTAGTATGGTAAAATGATAGAGTATCAAATAATCATTATAAGTTTGTTGTGTCACACAAGGCTTATATTAATTTTTTGAGATATTGTTTTATCACATTTGATGTTTATAAAAGAATTAAACATTACTGTTTTGTTATGTCACAGAAGGACGGTCTTTTTCTTTTCTAATATAAGAAAATGCTAGGTTGGACTTAACTTAGATAATTTTGATTTGGATGTGCACACATATGATCATAATAATCTAAGAGGCAAAATACAAAGGAGTTACATGTTGATGTAATTAACAAAGAGTTGTCTACCTATTTATTTATATATCGTTTGTTGTGTCACACAAGACTATATATATTTGAAATAGGATCCTTATTCTCACTAGCAAATCTTTAACTAGATTTGTCGAACTATATAAAAAGAGTAATATAGTTTGTAGGAAATAGTGGGAGACACCATTTTAAATAAAGACCAAATTTATTTTGATAATTAATAAAATGAATGCATGTTAATGTTGT